>CM066918.1:14817083-14970859 GCA_033964015.1 Scolanthus callimorphus
GGAATTTTGAGAAGTAAGCTTTGTAGATCGAGGCGCCATTTTCGCCCGATGATATTCGTGAAACTCAATATCGATGAAAACGCATTTTTTGGTGTTTTTCACCGTTAAGTCTAAAATTCGTCTTCTTGGCTACTTCCTTAACATGTACCAACTGAAATTCAGCTAATACGAAAGAGAATTTCCTGAAACCTCTCTAAAAAAGACAAATACACGAGGAAACTCGATTTGCGGTACTTTTCTATGCCTTCCTTCCAGCTGTTTTACATAATAAGCATCGCTTTGTTGTCCTAATTTGCTAAGCCCCCACGCCTTTACGATTTGGTCTATAAAGCTGAGGCGTTTTTTTTTTATGGGAAGAACTCAATATAGCGTAGAATAATAATATTGTTGTAAGAATATATGAATTTTATTACCTTTTTTTTTCTTTTCTTTTTTTTTTTTTCTCCAGTGGAGGTAGTTATTGCTTGTTTCACGTACTGGTCTAGCAAGCTTATGATATGCTTTGTAAGCGGTTAACAAACTACCGTTTGTACTTCGCCGGTAGTTTCTTATTTTTTAGCGTAGCTCACGTTGGCGCCTTAGCGGAGCCCCATAGCTACATGCAGGAAAAAGAAAACAACACAAAAGTCTATATGCATCGAACTATTCTGTCATGGACTTCCGGTGTAAGTACTTCCGTTCGTGGTTTCCGTCGTCGCAAAGGCAACTCATGACCAGTTTTATAGCGGAGCTAAATAAAATTTATATCTGGATTGAACCTCAGACAACCAAACTTGGGTGAAGTTGTCTAAGCGACAAGGGGGTGCAACATCATGGTCAGTGGTATAACGTCATCGGTGACGGTCATCAAAACGAGAAAAGGTATATATCTAAGGAGGGATGAACAACCAACTTGTTTGAATTTGTTTATATGGCAAGGGGGTGCAACAGCATGGTCACGTGGCATTACGTTATTGATGACGTCGTCAAAGAAGAAAAGATATATATCTTGAGAAGGGATAAACCTTAGACAACCAAACTGGGGTGAGCTGTCTAAGTGGCAGGGGGGGTTGCAACGGCGTGGTCACGTGGTATGACGTCATCATGACGTCATCAAACGAGAAAAGGTTTATGTCTTTGGAAGGGATGAACCTTAGACATTAAACATGGGTGAAGTTGTCTAAGTGGTATGGGGGTTTCAACGGCATGGTCACGTGGTATGATGTCATCGATGACGTCATCAAACCAGAAAGGTATATATCTTGGGAAGGGGTGAACCTAGACACCAAACTGGGAGAAGTTGTCAAAGTGGCAAGGGGGTGCAACGGCGTGGTCACGTTGTATGATGTCATCAATGACGTTACAAACTAGAAAAAGTAATATATCTTGGAAGGAATGAGCTTCAGAAAACCAAACTTTGGTGAAATTATTACGAAAGTGCGTATGCAAGTGCTTAGGCACGTGGTATGGCGGTGACAGGCTATGTACAAGGAAAACTATGCAACCGGGGCTCCGCTTTCAGCAAGTGGCTAAATCTATATATTAGGTTTTTTTATCACGGACAACCATGGGCTTTCATGAAACAGAATGGCAAGAATGACTTGCCAAGCGTATGTTGAAGGTCTGTTAGCATAATAACTCTTCTTTAAACTGCAGAGTAATTTTAGCGGAGCTCCTGCGCGGACCGAAGGCCCGCAAAAGCGGATCACCATACCTAAGGAAATTACGTCTAGGCATAACTATGGAGTTGATTTTCAAACGTCACGGGCTTTCTTGCTCATTTTGGTTACGTTATTGACGGCGCAAGTGAAATGATTAGGGCGTTGAAATGGTATCGCCCAAAAGATGAATGTGTCCAAGTTTGGTTGCCATAGGTTGTTCCCTTCTTGAGATATGAATTTTTTATTCTCCATTTCCACAATATCCCGACATGCATTGCGCCATGGGCCGCTTTGGGGGTACGGGTGAAATTTTTCAACAGAGATTGTGTGAAGCCAACTGCGAAATTTCGCTCTCACGGTGGAGTCGTTGCCCGAATTTCGGAGCAAATCTAAGTGCTTTCTGGGGAAACACTATAGCTGCTAATACCATTTTGGAGTCATTCACAAGAGGATAAACAGCCAAATAAGTTTCGAATGCGGTCGTTTCCGCTTGACCGCGTCCTTCCCGTACGCCATTTTATCGAAGCGAAGAAGCGTGCAGCTTGGTTTCTACCAGTTTGTTGGCGTGAAATGCAATACATCCACCTCAGTAACAACCACAAAGTATCTTCAACATTACAAGATGTACCCAAATGTTATTTCCAATGACAGAACTCGAGTAACACAAGCGAAAACATTTTATAACAACTGTGAGAAATGGAATTTGTCACCTTGTTGACCAACGAGGAAGTGAAGAACACGGGACTTCAAGACTTTTGCCACATTTAGAAGTACGCAGGAGACTTGTTTGATAGAAATATAATTTTGTTCAATACAGCATGGCAATAGTTTGGACATTATAGATACGGAGAAGTGCGATACAAACTAACTTTGAGGTGTTAAAGATAGATTGACTCGTCGAGCACTCGAGCGAACTACAAGTTCTCTTGCGAAAATTGGGATCTTAAAAGTCGAGATTGTATGAGGTTAGTGCCTTAAGAATTCGTAAGCGTATTGTATTTGTCGTTTTCCAGATCCCTTTATCTCCGTCTGAAAAAAGCTATTCGGAGTTTCAATCACAAGAATAAAGTTAGTAGAAATTAAGTTAAGTTAACTCTACGAACTATACGAGTTGAACCCAAGTGTGCATGTTAACTTACCCTGCACAAAAAAGTGAAGTGAAATTACAAAAGTAATGCAGCTTCAGCTGGTACTAAATTTTCCCTGCTAGCAAAGGCTACGTTTTATCTTTCTGTTTTCTTCTGTTTTTCAAGAGCCTAGTAAAACACTTTAGGACTCCAAGCCCAAAATTGTACCCAATAAATTTGTACATTTAGACCATCACTGTAATTTTTACTGGAAATGCCACAGGGTTTAATTTCTTTACAAACATGGTCACTGCTCAGGGAAACCTCATCTCCAGACAGAAGACTGAAACATTTTTTTTCTAACATTTTCTTTTAGTCTGGTTGAACAGGCTGTTTGCCTGAGTGGTGACCATGTTTGTTTTTCTTGCTAGCCTCCATTCCATGCAAATCACATGCAATCCCCCTTCTCCAGTTGAGGGTGAAGGTCAGGAGTCCTCAAAAGTGTATTAAGCCCGGTGCACAATAGCGACATAATGACATAAGGACGTTATGTTGCAACGAAAAAGTATGGGAAAATAATTGAAACAATCAATATTTTCCATGGATCTTATTAGGTTACTTCACCAAAGCAATCTTATGTTATTTTTTGACGACTTCAACTTCTTGAAACACTAAATTTTGTTCGCGTGACATTTTTCTTATGTCGTTATGTCGCAAGTGTGCACCAGGCTTTAGATCACCACCGTAGCCAGCATACCTTTTACCGAGGCACTCACCAGTAAAAATTTCACAATTTTATTTTTCTTACTGAAAGAACCAGAATGACTTTGTTTAAACCAGCCTTTAATCTTACTCTGCCTCGGTAATGATTTTTTCTGCCTACAGCGGTGTAGATGTGAGCTTTTGAACATTTTACATTTTGATAACTACTGAAAGTAAGACTTGTTGTTATGACTGTAATCATGACCATTATTAAAATGCTGGTAATAGAATTCATGAGCTCTGTCTTGCCTAATCTAAGGAAATCCATATTCCCAATCATGTGTAAGCCATGCTTTACCCTTGGGGTAGGCAAGTTCTTGAAGAATGAAAGAATCATAAAATCCTTTAAGCTTTGGTAGATTTTCTTGCCAAAAGCCCTCATCAACCTGTACCCTTTGTATCAGCAGTGATTCTCCATCAGAGGCAACAAAATCTGCCCAAACCCGTTCTGTGCACAGCAACTGTTGCTGGATCTGGCAGTAATATCGATGGTTGTGGTTCATGTAAACAATATCATCCTTGTTAATTTTAAGAATTCCTTGTCGTAGTAAAGCCTCTTTAAGATTCTCGCTGGGTTGTGGGTGGATTCGCTTCACTTCTATTAGTCCATCTTCTCCAACCAGCCCATCAGGTGATGCGCCCAGAAAGGGATGTTCTTGGGAAATAAAAAAGCCACACTTGATAACTTCACACTGCTTCAGTTTTGAGTACTGTTGTCGTATTTGTCCCTCTGCTGCAAGCCCATCTTTCATATACACAGTTGTTACAGAACCATTATAGCCAAGAATGTCTTGGATTGCCTTTGTGGGGCTTGTTGATGGCTTTAATAGGGCACGTTTGCACTGTGAAGCTGTTATTCTGGGCTGCCTGTACCTGAACCATGCACTGCAGTTACTTTGCTTTCTTGTATTTTTTTCAATTCTTGCTCTTTCCTCGCCACTAAGAAACAGTTTCTTTCTTATTTGTTCTATACGGTAAAATCTCTGGAATACTTATTGGAAGTTCTTTTGGAGGACTTATAAGGTCTTCCCCTATTTCTTCAGAATATTGCAAAGTGTTTACTTCTTCTTCCCTGCAATATGGAATGCTTAGAACCTTACAGTGGTCACCTGGATTATTATGATTGCTCAATGTTATGGGATGACAAGGAGATGAAGTCAAGTAAAAAACTGGGGAAGTTTGTCACTTTCATTGCTTGAATAAATATCATTCTTCAGCTTCATTTTTCTTTCCATATCATTTGCTTGTAAACAATGATAAATGCTCTGGGATAAGCTTGCTGATGGCTTCACCTTTTTAGCTGGAGGCTCTTCCCCAAAATTTGATTTAAAGATCTGGATATCCTCTACCAGTGCTGGCTCACATTTGGCTGCTTTAGGGTCAGCCCACTTACATTTTACCTGTGTGCATGTAGGATCAGGAGGGAGCTCATGGAGTCCTTCAGCAACAATGTCACACAGGACAAAGAGGACAGCCCCTGCATGACTACAGTCCCCTCTCAAGCCAACTGTACATGTACAATGCACAAATACTGGAAGGGCTGTCTTGTTATCCATCACTACATGTATGACTTTTGTATCATCATTATCAGTTGAAAATGATGGATTACAGCAAGCACGCACAGCACATAAGTGGTGTAATGGTGAAGTCAGTATCTGAAACCTTAAAATATAGACTAGTTAAATTGCTTTTCCAGTTTGTTCATGACCACACCACAATTTACCTGATTTCTTCCATACAAATACTGTATTTTCCTTTGGAAATTGCAGATGGGTGGGAGGGGTTCACATTTCAACACCCTTCCGTTTGGGGGGGGGGATGAATTATTTCTGGAACCACACAATTATAGGGAAGCACACTTTAAAGAGTGTGTGGGGGTGAGAGGTCTTATAAAAAAGAATACTAGAACACAAAAAGTATATTAAAAAGTATATTAATTTTCAAAAAGTGTCCAGTAACATTATATTACTGCATATTACCCAAATGGCTTGGTTGCTGTGAGGTATGTAATACAAGGTTCTGAAGTAAAATAAACTGTAAACCATGCATTGATTTGATCATACAATTATGTAGCTCTTTCTGTGTATCAGATTCCATTTGCATTCAGTAAATAAAGGTGTGCTTGTGGACTTATTTTCATATTGTCAATACCTTCCCAGAAACACACTTATCATCTTCATGTGAGCAGTGGTGGATCTAGAAATTTGGGAAGGGAGGGACACATCTCCGAAGGAGGGGGCACCACTATAAAAACCATGTCAAAAGATAAGCTTTGCATCAAAATGTGCTCATCTATTTCCTCTCAATTTTCACTTGTAAGGGGTAGCACTGCCCCCCTAGCCCCTCCCATGGATCCATCCACCCTATTTATGTTCACCTTTCCTCTGAATTTTTGTTTTGCTTTGTTCTATTTTAAGGGACCGTTCTTTTTTTATCAGGGAGGGGGGCTGGTGGAAATGAGGGGGGACCCTGTATTTTTTGGGTGCCCCACTTTCATGTCCATATATTTTTAGGTGTCCCCCCAAAATCTAATGTATTTTTTTATCACCCCTCCCCTTTTTTTAGTTGATATGAATGTGAGTGTACTTCAAAAAGTTACATACTGTAATACCAAGCCTTTACAAAAGACATTGATTTCTTGTTGTACTGTGTATTTTCTTGCCTACATCATGCTATAAAATACAAACATTTTGTTCAATCCCTGTCATGTGCCTGTATTCGTTTTGGTGACCCCCCTTTAGGGGCATGTTTTGGGGGGTAGCCCCCCATTTGAGGCCATATTTTTTTGTGGACCCCCTCATTTTCACCAGCCCCCTCTACCTGATAAAAAATGAACATCCCTCAATAATGGAAATAGAACGTCAAACTGTGTATCCCATTTTACTCAAATCCCACTAGTGGTGTATTAGAAAGGAAGTAATATACACAAGCCACGCACACCTGAGGGAATGGACACCTTCCTTATGCTCCCACGCCCTTAAGGTCTTGTATCTCTTAATAGCATCAGCACTTTGACCCCTCCCGATGAGGAATTTTTTTACAAGGGAAATGTCCATTTTGTCGGGAATCCGGCAAGGCTTTTTCTCCAGTTGCGTAACTTCTGTAGGTACGTTAATGAAACTACGGTCTTGACATCAATCTCCTCGGTCTTGGAAATATTTAGTTGTCTACATACTGTGTCAATCAACGCCTTCTTGCCAACATCGCTAGAACAATTCAACTCATTGCAAATTTTCTTCAGGTCCGGTTTTTTGAGTTTACACACATCAGAATAAGAACGCAGCTTCGAAAAATCGAATCGCCCACGGGAAGCCATTTTAGTGTCGTTTACGCGGGAAATCGTAACATTTGGGGTCTGGGACGAGTTCTGTACTCTCGCGACGGGCCAAAAACGTCAGAAAAGAAGCACGTACTATTAACACTTTTATTTCAAACATTAGTTTAATACTTAACTCAATTCTGCGTTAGTTCGCAGAGAGTTTTATTCACATTCTGGAATCCAATCTTTTTTTTTCATTTGCGCGGCAAGACTTTGGGATACCTGTGGTTTGCGCGGTAAACTTGACGTGCAACAAGTTGTCGTCAACGCGATTAAGGGAAAACACGATTTCTGCTGTGTTATCCACTGCTCAAATCAGCGGAAGAGGAAGAGAATTCAATACTATCGCATTCCTAGTGGACGCGGCAAGAAAAAGTGGCTAGACCTCATTGATAGACAACATTATACACCATCAAATAATGCGCGTGTTTGCAGTGAGCACTTTGTAGGTGGCAAGAGATCTAGTGACCCCAACAGTCAATCATACTATCCAACATTGCCTGCTGCAAAAGCTAGAAAGCTTGATATTGCTGCCCCTCTGAACGAAAAAGGTGATGACCAAGGAATAACAACCAAGAAAACTAAAAAGAAAAAACGAAAGAAAAAGCTAAAAAGGTACATTCGTGATATCAATCA
The DNA here is from genome assembly GCA_033964015.1 of Scolanthus callimorphus. Lineage (NCBI taxonomy): Eukaryota > Metazoa > Cnidaria > Anthozoa > Actiniaria > Edwardsiidae > Scolanthus > Scolanthus callimorphus. Next base: position 14,824,508 of record CM066918.1, read on the forward strand.
AGCTTGCAAAAAAAAATTACCTAAGCCACTGGAATTTTGTAATATGGAAAGTGTGGTAGATATGTGGATTTCTGATAGATAGGATTGTGCAATTGCACACAATTGGCACCAAATAAGCAGCACCTGCTCCCTACCCTGCAAGTAGAGGTTTTCTTTATATCAGTCCTTTATTAGCTAGCACAGTTGTTCACATGTCTGTTATTTCATGTGGTTGCTCTGATTGTTCTCATGCATTTTACTTATGTAGAATTTCCTTCACAACTGATAAGCAAGTTTCCATTTGCAGATAGTTGAAGTAGCTACTAGTGCCAAGAAGGAGATTCCATCCATTCAACCATGTAAAAACTGTGGAATGAAAAAGACCAAATTACTGGGATCAACAACTACCACTGGCAATGTATCGAAAGAGCATGACTACACAAAAACACAAGATGATGTAACAGAAATAACCAAACAAGAACTACTTACAATTATAACAGACCTGACTGAAAAATGTCGAGAAACTCTCGAGAAACAAAACGAGCAGCTTCAGAAAAATGTATTTCTCTTGCACATATAGAGTTAAGTGACATAGATTGTCAATTTTGGACTGGATTTCCTAATTATGGAATTTTCCATGCCTTGTTTCAGTATCTAGAAGAAGCAGCAAACAGCAAGAGAGTGTGGAGAGGGAAGGAGACAATGAACAACCAGAACTTTCGTAAACGTGGAGAAAACAAGCCTGGTCCATCCTCCAAATTAACCCTAGAGGAGGAATTCCTAATGGTCATGATCAGGCTGAAAGTAGGGCTCCTGCAGAAAGATTTGTCTCAAAGATTTAGCATTTCAGAGTCATCAGTTTCAAGAATTTTCACCACTTGGATTAACCTGATGTATGTGGAACTGAAAATGTTATGTGAAATGCCAGAGTGTGGCAGAGAGGGGTCAGCTCTCCAGTTTAAAAATTTTCCATTTTTAAGAGTCATCCTTGACTGCACAGAAATCTTTACTGAGAAGCCTTCAAGTTTACATGCAAACAGAGAAGTCTATAGCAACTATAAATCCCACACAACCTTTAAATATCTTGTGGGAATAAGTCCCCATCCTGCTGTTGTGTACATATCCCCAGCATGGGGAGGGAGGGCATCAGATAAACATATCACTGCCAATTGCAAAGGTCTCATAGAGGCCCTGAATCCTGGTGAGCAGGTGATGGTTGACAGAGGCTTTTCAATTGAAAGTATCCTGGCTCCCAAAAATGTACAATTATGTATTCTTGATTTTAAAGGTCAAGGTCGGTCTCAGCTAACTAAATCAGAAGGAAAGAGATCTGAGCAAATAGCAATGGCAAGGATACATGTTGAACGAGCTATCCAAAAAATCAAGACCTATCACATCCTGGACAACCAGTTCAAGTTATCCATGGCTCATCTTTCAGATCAGATTTTTACAGTCTGTGGGTACTTGGTTAATTTTTCAGTCACCCATTATCCAGTGTCAACACTAGATAAAATCAGATGCAAATTGCTGGCAGACTTGCCTTCTCTCCTCCAACAGACATGGAAGAGATGCAAAACTCATGTTTACCTTGCAGTTTATGAGAGAGTCCTGTAATGCTGTAAGCTGGCAGTTCTTCCAGAAGCATCTGCCCTACCTTTATTTGCTTTACTATATCTTTTCTCTCAGAATATGCCTACCCAAGGGTGATATAAAATGATTTATGTTTAAACGAAATTAACTAACAGGTAAACATGATTGATCATATAACTGCATTGATATCTACACACTAGAGCACCAAAATATAGATGCAGTATCTGACATGGTATAGCCACACTTGATGATATCAAAAACAACCAGATTGCTGGATTTCTATATCGTCACACATGATGATAAGCAGATTGATTTTCCCACAAATCTTGTTTGTATGTTTTCAGCTTGTTTTCTCAAAATGCTAAGTAATTATATGATAAAAAGAAAAGCACATGGCTGCTTGAAGATATATCTTCTTGTGGAAATGATTTATGTTCTTGTGGAAAGGAATATTTTCTTCTTTTGCTCTACTCACTCATGAAACATTCCTTTCCACTCGAATATAAAATTCATATCTTTGTGCCAACATGTGATATCCTCTATATACAAGGATTTCAGTAAGCAAGAAAACTGTTAACCTCAAAGGAACTGACATTATGATTAACCAAAAGACCAAAAGTTTCAATCAACCCCCACCTCCCCCAGCTACAAGTGTGTGCAACCCGGATCACAGGTTCCCCAAGCTACAAGTGGTGTATTTGTATGCATCCTATTTTAACCAAATGGTTCTGCTATCAGTACAATCTATGGTGAAATAAAATTGCAAAAGTCTTAATCATATTCTTACCAGTTTATTAAATCATTCTCAAGGTCTGTGTGAATTCTGGCCATTTGTGCTAGAGTTATGCTGTTGAGTCTTCCCTAATACAAGAGAAGAAATTGCCCTGTACCTTGATTAACACAAAATGCAACAAATACTATAGCGACATGCATGTAGCTTGGGGAACCTGTGCCCCCTTCAGCATTACACAAACACAATTTAGGTCAAAAATCAGTTTGAAGAAACAGTACATTTAGTTTTGACACTTTCATTACCTTTTTATTTTATTTCTTATTTCAGTGTGTTGCTCAAGACTTTCTGTAAGTTACATTCTGTATACACCTGACTCACATTCTTATATTGAACAAAAAATATAAATGCCCTCATGCATCTACATATAGAGCTGAAACAGTTACTTCTGAGGGAAGAATAATCAAGGGTTTATACAATAAGAGGGGAGATTTATCAATATTTCTTATTTATCAGCAAACAGACCCGTGCATGCGCTCGAGAGAAAATAAAAGGAATGAATATATGCGATCACAGTGATTTCGAAAGACAAATGATGTATTTGAATACACAACAATAGGCTTAGATTCTTAAGAGCGAGTTTCTGTAAATATCAACCAAGTTGGGAAGAGTCGAAAAAATCAAAATTTCCCAAACTTTCCTTAAACAAAGTCTATGATGAGGTGTCTTCGGCGCTGAAAGAATTTTTTTATTTAATTCAAATGTCGGTGAGAAAACCCGGATTTTTCATTTTTTGCCCAAAAAGGGGTGAAAACCTGGTAATTTTTGCCCCAATTTAACGTCTCCCTGCAGAAAAATCGCAAGTATTTATCAAAATACCAAGTTATTTTCTGAAAAGTACATCATATGTGCGTTCATTTTAACTTCTTTGCACAAACATCCGTTACACATACAATATTTTCTGTATTTTAAATATTTTTTAAAAGTGCACGTTTTCAAAATGTAGGAAAATAACCATATTTGCGACCGAATATCACCCATGTTGGGACGAGTTCGAACATAAGAATGGTATCATAGAAAAGGGCATTCATTCTCCTTTCAGGAAATATAAAAACATTTTTGTGCAATTAAAATGGCGAGCTTCTGCAAACCCTTAAAGATGACGGCCTAATCGCCTAAAATAAGATAGATTTTCCAGGTATATATAGAATATTTTGTCTGTACCACGCAATACCTTGTACATTTTTCACGAAAAATAACTAAAGTAGCTACTAAATACATTGAATTATAGCAAAACATATTTCATTGTCACGTTTGACTAATTTTACAGCATTTTAGTGATGTTTGTACAAGGGAGGGGAGAGGGGAGGCCACCCCCTCTGAGGTTTACTGGCTAGTGATATTTTCGAGAGGGTTTAGAATTAGGACATCAAATTTTCAGTAGCTTTGGTGTAGAGAACCCTTATTTGCATAAAAGTCGACATTTTTGTGAATATATTTGCCACCCTTTTGTGTGCTGAGTCTGTGGAAAGTTGGTCAAGTAGGTAAGGTAAGGAACTCTAAGTTGTCCACTAAAAAGGTTTCGATTTGGTTGCAGCGTAATGAAGATCAAGGTAGAAAAAAACTCAATATTCAGTTTTGCTGATTCAGCACTTATTGGCTAAAAAATAAACTATTAAGCCTGTTTTTCTGTATTTTTTTAATTACTTTTACTGGAAATGGACTAAACATTAATATAATACTTAGCAGCAATTTGAAAACAATATAGTAAAAATGAACTTCAATGAAATGCTTTTGTTTGGCTTAACGATTTATAGATACGTGTTTAAATTATATATTTTAGCATGCGGGTTTCTCCATCTCTGTTTGTTAATCATTCTTTGTTCGTTGAAAACAATGTCGCTTGAATTGATGCAAACGAAAAATATATCAAACTATTTTGACAAATAAACAGTCCATACATTATTAGGCGCTATGAAATGCCTATGTGTATCTCCACTTTATTATCGACGGTAAAAATATCACCTTCATTTCTTTATCACCTTAAAAATTTCCTTCAATTTTCAAAGAAGAAAAAAAAAACATAATTTTAGCGGAGCTCCAGCAGAGACCCATACATACAGAAAAAGAAGAAATAAAACAAAAGTGTAATGCATCGACCTCAATCTCGTTCCCAGAGCCTCTCGGTCATGCTTACTCGGGACGCAGACGAAATCGGATGTATCCGGTTCTCCATATATGGTGACCGTCTTTGTTCGTTAGGCAAATTTCAAATAGCGGGCGGGAATATCGGCCAATCAGAATTGCCTACGATTGTCTGCCGTCAGTGCCTACGACAAACAACAACAGCAGAGTAGGCTCTGGGAACGAGATTGGCTTCGACCTGTTTTGTCATGGACTTCCGGTTTGTGCGTTCGTCCGGGTCACACAGGCAACCCACCAGTTTTTTTTTTAGCGGAGCTAAAAAAAAGTTATGTATATCATGGGAAGGGATGAACCTTCCCATGGCAAGGGGGGTGCAACAGCGTGGTCACGGGGTATGACGTAATCGATGACGCCATCAAACGAGAAAGTGTATATGTATTGGGAAGGGATGAACCTCATACAACAGAACTTGGGTGAAATTATCTAAGTGACAAGGGAGGTGGAATTGCGTTGTCACGTGTTATGACATCATAGATGACGTCATCAAACGAGAAACGGTTTATATCTTAGGGAGGGATGAGCCTCAGACAACCAAACTTTGGTGAAAATGTCTAAGTGGCAATGGGGTTAGAACTGCGTGGTCAAGTGGTATGACGTCATCCAAACAAGAAAGGGTTTATATCTTGGGAATGATGAACCAAATTGTTTCCACTTTGATAATACATAGAGGATATCACATGGCCGCGCGGAGATACCATTTTATCTTCACAAATAGAGTCAAACATGTTTTCTTCAAAGTCGAAAATGCAAATTTATTATCTGCTTGGCGCATAATCCGCTGACACAGTTAATGCCAGGGGGCGTGTCTGCCTTTAAGCCAAGTGAGTACGGCTTACACTTTCTTTTACAAATTGAAAATATCCGTGTATTTGTTTATTTTTCTAAGCTAAAGTTAATTGAAGCTATATTTACTAGTTATATTGTTGTTTGGTTTGCGGTAGTCATTGCCAACCAGTGAAACGTTTATTAGCCAAAAGTGCTGAATCAGCAAAATAGAAGTCACCGTTGTTTCCCTGTACTTTTATTATGTTGCAAACAAACTGAAACCCTTTTAGTAGACTACTTAGAATGCCTTACATATTTGACCAGCTTTCCACAAAATCAGCACAAAGGCTGGCAAATATATGCACAAAAAAGGCAAATTTTATGCAAATAAGGGTTCTCATTCCCGTCAAGATTTTTTAAGGATGGCATGATCGAAATTGATTTGAAACCTCCGTAACTTATTGCTATAGGTAGTAAGTCTTAAACCCTAAAAATTTTGATTGAAAGCCAAAGGAGAAAGAAATTGCCGAACATAGCTCTAACTTGAAATATGATGACGCTCTAACTCGTTACCATGGTAACGAAATGACAATTTCCCAATAAATATTGTGCGATGGAAACATCAACAGCTACTAAAAATTTGGTGTCCTAATTCTAAAGCCTGTCGAAAATATCGCAAGTAAACCTCAGAGGGGGTGGCCCTCCCCTCTCTCCCTTACAAACATCACTAAAATGCTATAAAATTAGCAAAATGTGACAATAAAATATGTTTTGCTATAATTCAATGTATTTAAAAGCTACTTTAGTTATTTTTTGTTAAACATTTACAACGTATTGCGTGGTAAAAATAAAATATTCTGCATATACATAGAAATCCCATGTTAATTTAGGCGGTTAGAGCGTCGCCTTCAAGGATTTGCAGAAACTCGCCATTTTAATTGCACAAAAATGTTTTTGTATTTTCTGGAAGGGGAATGAATGCCCTTTTCTATGATATCTTTCTTATGTTCAAAACACGTCCAAACATGGGCGATATTCGGTCGCAAATATGGTTATTTTTTTACATTTCGAAAACGTGCACTTTTTCAAAAATATTTAAAAATACAGAAAATATTTTATGTGTAGCGGATGTTTGTGCAAAGAAGTTAAAACGAACGCACATATGATGTTCTTTTCAGAAAATAACTTGGTATTTTCATAAATACTTGCGATTGTTCTGTAGGGAGACGTTAAATTGGGGCAAAAATTACCAGGTTTTCACCCCTTTTTGGGCAAAAAATGAAAAATCCGGGTTTTGTCACCGACATTTAAATTAAATCAAAAAATTCTTTCAGCGCCGAAGACACCTCATCATAGACTATGTTTAAGGAAAGTTTGGGAAATTTTGATTTTTTCGCCTCTTCCCGACTTGGTTGATATTTACAGAAACTCGCTCTTAAGGCACTAACCTCAAACAAGTTCGACTTTTAATCTTGAAGATTCCAATTTTCGCAAGAGAACTTGGAGCTCGCTCGAGTGAACCGCTCGAGTCAACACCTCAAAGTTAGTTTGTATCGCACTCTATTGTCATGCTGTATTGAACAAAATTATATTTCTATCAAACAAGTCTCCTGCGTACTTCTAAATGTGGCAAAAGTCTTGAAGTCCCGTGTTTTTTACTTCCTCGTTGGTCAACAAGGTGACAAATTCCATTTAGTTTACAGTTGACGCGGTTTCCATTGTTATTCGTAGGGAATTAACTCGGATAATGGCTCTCAACAAACTAAAAGTCGGGGAGGGATTTGAATTCTCCAGGGAAAGGTTGGGGTTGATCAATAGAATTGAATTGAATTTCTAGGTAAATATATTGCTCATTATGGATTAATAGGTAAGTATATGGCTCATTATGGATTAATAGGTAAATATCTAGTTATTTACCTATGAATCCATAATAAGCCATATACTTACCTGTAAATCAATAATGTGTGGTTCCAGAAAATATCCCCCCCCCGGAAGAGTGTTGAAAAGTGACCCCCCACCTCTCTGGAATTCCCGAAGAAAAATACAGTATTTGTATGGAAAATATATCCTTTCCTATTATCCTTCCTATGGATAATTTCTGGAACCACACAATAAGCCATTTTTACCAAGACTTCAAGGGGCGCTGTCACGTTTGTTTCATCAAAATTTTAAAATAAGACAAGTGTTCTACAGAAACAACTCCGAACCTATATTCTGTTTCAAATTAGTCTTAAAAAGAAAAATCAAAAATGCCAATTAGCAATCCAATTCCATCCGCTCGATTATACACGAAAATACTCCAAATTTGTATTGATCTAGCAGCTGAAAGGTTAGGTATAAAACGTAGACCATTATTTTGTTGATTTGTAGGGAGTTTGACTGCATTTAAGCTACTTAAAATGACCCCAAGTTAGACCAAATCCATGATAGACCATGACAGTTGCCCCTTTCACAATGACTAATTCAATTATCAACCCAAACATTTAACTAGTGAATTCAAATCCATACACTTACCCCGAGAAAAAAAACATCCAATAATCTCAGTTTATGCATCTATGCTGACTGTCTGTCTATAACCAATATTTGCTTCTGATTATCCTTTATGCGAATCCCGTTGAACGCCACAAAACACGATTTCCGAGAACGCCTTCACTTGAACCATATTGAGAAGCGTTTGTCCAGTCTACTTGCTTGGTCTCATTGCCCATAGAGTGTGTTTAAGACGTAAACCTGAAAATACAGATAAAATCATGCCCAAGTTAATTGCATATCTAATCGTAGAGAGCAACCAACGAGCGCAAAATACCTGAAACTTGCCTTCAGTTTCTCCATCTTGAATCAGTTCCATCCGTTTTGCTAGACAGAACGTTATGCAAATTGAGCTGTAGAAGCTGTAAGCTGTCAGGGCGTGGTACAAATGAAAATAACCAGTAAGGACGTAGTTGCTTTTGTCTCTATTATTTTCGTTCTACAAAGGAGTTCTTTTGTCTGTAGTCTATTATCCTCGTTCTTTGTGTTGAGGTAGGGTATTGTTGTATTATCCAACCAGAGAGGAGCTTTACGCAGCTACGTACCGACCAAAATAACAGCGCTTTAATGAGTTGCGCTTTTACAAAAGGCCGCTTGATTGATTGGACGAAAACAAAAGACGTAATTCGTGTTTGGAAACCTTTGTCAATCATAGTTGAATAAAAGTTGTCATTCATTTTCTTCAGCATCACAACTTTATTGTGCATGGTAAAAATTAATTGCAATGAGTTTCTCTGGGGAACCCACTTCTATGAAAGCAGCTAAATAACTAACAATAGTTCCTATTGGAATCCGCTATCTTTTTCAATTGTAAACTGTACTCCTTTTCAAAACTGTTAAATTCAATGAGAAGAATGCATTTCATTTGTCCCTGTTTTCTGAAAACCTTGTCAACTGTAAACTAAGTCCGTTAATTACCTCGATTCTCGGCAATAACCCCAATACATCCCAAGTCGACCCACTCGAAACTTATTTGGCTGTTTATCCTCTTGTATCAGCTCGAATGACTCCAAAATGGTATTTAGCAGCTAGATATAGTGTTTCCCCAGAAAGCACTTAGATTTGCTCCGAAATTCGGGCAACGACTCCACCGTGAGAGCGAAATTTCGCAGTTGGCTTCACACAATCTCTGTTGAAAAATTTCACCCGTACCCCAAAAGCGGCCCATGGCGCAATGCATGTCGGGATATTGTGGAAATGGGGAATTTCTTCTTGGTATTAAAGGTATGGCGTCCGTCCGTCTGCTGTACGCGGAACTCATGGGAACCCTGTGGTATACTAAGAAAATTTTATTTATCTTCAAGGAACATGCTAAGACAACCAAACTTATTTTCTCTGTGCTACCAGGGGGTGCTGTAATATGATCACGTGATCATATTAGAACATATCTCAGGAAGGGACATATCAAGAAATTGCTGTCGTTTTTATGGCAAGTCCGCGCGGGTTGCCTGTGGTGTTCAAAACGTGACTCAGGCCCTTCGGCGGGGGGTAAAAACAAAATGGCGACCAAGAGAACGAAGTTTCTCGAGTATCTGCAAGTTTTGGTAAATCGTCCTGCTTTTTTCGCTAAGATACGAGGAAAAGTACTTACAGACCTTCCAAATAAGGTAAGGGGGAATTCCTAATAAGGAAACTTTGCGACGTCGGCAAAACGACAGTTTTTGGCGAAATTTTATTGATATGTAAACCTCAGACAACCAGACTTGTGTGAAATTACCAAAATGCCAAGGGATGCAAGTGCTTAGGCGAGTGGTATGACGTTGCAAGACTACGCCTATGTACAATGGCACTTTTTTGCCTCGTTAACAGAAAAATATGTAGCCGGGAGTTCCGCTTTTAGCTAGTGGCTAAATCTATACATTACGATTGTGGCGACAAAGAGAACCCGGTGTTGGAGATGAAAAAGAAGAACGAAATCATGGCAGATGGTACTCAGTGGTCCGGCATATTTTTTTTTTTTTTTGCGTTGTGGGAGAAAGTGTTTTTGTTTGCGGTATCACGCTGTTTTCAAGAGACAAACGGATAATCATAAGTATTTTTACCTATCTTCGTTCGCCGTGAAAAGCCTTGTTCTGGACATTCTAAGGAATTAGTCAGCTACAACAGCAAATTACAAGATAGATAGATAGCGTCATGGAGACGTCGAAAGTCGGCTATTTTTGACCCTATCTTTTGCTATACTTTTCAATCCTTTTAATGCCTATATTTTTAAAAGCCATATTCGCGATATTCTTTGAATCGAAATGTGAAACATGAGAATGGGATTCCATTTTGCAAGCATCACAATTTATAGAGGCTTTTTGAATATCCTATTTTTTTTTTTTCAGAATTGCGGCTCTTTTTGATCTCCGCTGTTTACGCTGTTTCCGACGCTTTTCTTTTTTGGCGCGCAGACGTCACAAAAGCTCATTATATACTCCTGTGCATGTTCTTCTTATTTAGTCTTCACAGGGAGCTCACCTTTCCGGTAAAATAAAAGTAAATGTGTTATTTTAATGTTTTTTCCTCCGTTCTTTTATCTGTCAATGGGAATCCTGTGTATTGTTTAACCTTTTGGACCCTAGGGAACGAGGTTACGTCGTGCTAGTTTCTGATTGGCCACTATCAGTAATTTTCATAACAAAGGAGTTCATTGACCTTCACCACCTAGTGAATACTAGCAAGGGAGGAAACTGAAATCGGGCAGCTTAGCGAAAACACTCATAGTAAATCAACCGAATGCTTTTAGGCAACAAAACTTCGATGGATATATAGCGGCAGGGCTAATTTACAATATGGTTATTTGTAGGTTTCGAAAAAATTTTTTTAAAGCGAGCAAAAAAATTGATATTCAAATACCCGGTTTTCGTACAGGTAATGTCTATAGTTGGGGGAGACGAAAGCTGAAGTGAATCGTCAAAACTCCTGCCAAATTAGATGCAAATTCAGCTTACTAAGTAATTTCAATGTAAATTTTTCTATCAAATATTCAAGGAATAATCTTAGTGTTGCATGTATTGTCACGTAGCAAAGTCCACGTCTCCGCTTTTACAAGACTTACTGATATATAGATTTAGGCACTGCCTAAAAGCGGAGCTCCCAATCACCAATCCCACTGATATTAATAATGGGTATTTCCAGAAAATATATGTGCCCCGGGGATGGGCAGCACTAGTTGTTGACGCCCGTGCATCCAGTATTTCCAAAATGTGTTACCCCATGCATACAGAATGTGTTACCCCCATGCATATAGAATGCCTGAGAGGTTAAACTAGCTTATAGCTTTGAACCCCCCCCCCCCCCCCCCGATTACAATTGGAGGCTCTAACCATGTAGGAATTATATTATATAGGCTGCATTCATTATGTATGTTGGGGGTGGCAAGCAGTAGGCATAATTCCATTTTGATGGGGCAATTTTGTAGGGGGTCTGAAATTTTGTAAAAAACAATATTATGCAAAAAGTGTAATGAGCCAGATAGGAACTTTACAAGGTTCTACAAGTGGAGAAAACAAATAAATTCAGTGTTACTTGATTATTGTGCGAAGGACTGTAAACTGTAACCTCTTCAAGGGGGTTGTGGGGGCATTCTTCCCAAGAGAAATTGTTGACATTTCAATTTTATAATATGACTGGAAATGTTACAGAACTTAGAACAAGTTAGTTGCATCCTCCTCATTCGTCGGAAAAATGTGTGTGTCCCCTAAGAATTTCACCTGCCCCCCCCCCCCCCCCCCCCCCCCATATATAATGAAATTTATTATTCAGCACATCGATGCACTGCCCAAATATGGTCATTGGAACGCCAATAGCTGTCTTCTGTACATGACAGCTATCCTGCGATATCCGTCTCTGAGGAAAATATGATGTTTTGAGCTCGTAAATAATACACAAAAATCATTTTTTTCGGGGTTTTTTGTGCTATCGATGTGCTGAATAATAAAACCATTATCCTGCTCGATTTTGCAGAATCGTCTGATTTTAGCCAACTCGGGACTTCGTCCCTCGTCGGCTAAGTATCAGACGATATTCTGCGCAATCTCGCAGGATAATGGTTAAGTAGCCTTAGATGCTAGTTTGTACAGCAGATCCAAGTCAAGCAATAGTGAAGATGGTAAAATTGTTATCTAAAGCATTGAAAATGATGTCAAACACAAATGAAAACCAATATACCACTAACAGTGAAAAGACACATTTTTCAATCCCCATGGGTTATGCCTAGACTTCCTCAAAGTCCTTCAAATTTTTGCTTGTTTGTATCCTATGAGAGGTTGACTTTGAGCAAGTCTAGGGTTTGCCTGATAAACACATAGGGGTAAATTTTAGACTGAAGTATACCATTTGGCAAAGCATGGAATATGTAAGATTTTACTACTTTGAGTATCTTTGTAATTCTCAATGTGTGTTCTTAGTTAAAAATTATCAAAGAGAAATGGAAACTTCCAACATTCTCTATCTCACTTCTTTCTGTGCACATCGCTCTGAGTCCCCTCCATGGGTGGTCGCTACACTATGGGCCTGGGCACACCATATTGAGTCAGCGGATTTCCATCAAGGGGCTCTATACTGTGTTATTTAGACGCTAATAGTTTGAACAATAGATCCAAGCCAAGCAATAGTGAAGTTGGATAATTCTTTATCAAAAGCACTGAAAAAATTTTCAAAGACAAATGGAAACCATTATACGACCAAGAAGGAAAAATACAAAATTTTCAATCCCCATGGATACACTGCCTGATAACCCATCATGGGCAATTCCAGAAAATATATGTACCCCCACCACGGGCGGCACTAGGTTTTGACCATCCCCCCCCCCCCCCCCTCCCCATGCATCCAGAATTTCCAAAATGGCTTACCCCCCACCCCCATGCATATAGAATTCCTGAGAGGTTAACCTACAATAGCTTCCAGCTTTAAAAACCCCCATGCAGGCAGAATTCCGAGCTTGAAAACCCCCCTCCCATTCAGAATTTCCAAATGCTGGCCATCCCCGGGGTACATATATTTTCTGGAATTGTCCAAAGGCACAAAAAATTTTAGACACAAAGTATGCCATATGGAAAAATTCGGTGTTAAATTTTACTGTCTCAATGACTAATTGCTATTTTTAATCTAAATATAACCCTGTTTGTACAGTATATAACATAATTTTGTTTTCCACAGGGAATGGGCATACTTCTACTAATCACAATGACTTTGTAAATAGTGAATGAAATTCTAGCAAACAACATGTACTATACTAAATACATTAATTCATTTGTTTTCCTATTGTTACTGGCACTGCCATTACACAGTCCATGCATGTTGAAAGTCAAGTGTTTAGAGCCAATTCAACAGAATTAAATACTGTATACCATATTTTTTTGCTAGAAAATATTTTTTCAGTACCATAAGTCAATATCTTGCCACTTGGAAGTCCAAGGTACTAAGGTGATCACCAGACTCCAATACCATTAACCAGTTTCCGGTTGCAGCACTTTTGCCTGAGATTTTCCTTGTGTCGATCGAAATAAGCTTACGTTTGGGCGTGTTTTTATATCTCTTTTGCAGAAAGCTGAGAAGGCTTAATTAGCCTTCATTGTTAGAAAACACGACTAAGTCGTTCTTAAAGGACTAATAATAGAATTCTAGGGACCTTTAGTTAGGGTCGCATATAAGTTAAACACGTTGAGTTGTGACTAGGCTCGCGACCTCTCACTCAGATTCAAGAAAAGTCGACATGCTCCAAAAAAGAAACAGCGAATTTTACCTTCATCCTGATGAGTAGCTTTTCTCCCGTGTAGGAACAACCTGAATGTAAATCTGTTCGGAACTTGTGAATGTCCTGCCATCTCCCTATAAACAGTGCTCTTATCCAGCAGTGACTTTGATCCACGAATCGAATTGTTTTAACAACTTGCCGCCATTGACTCTCCAAATTAATTCTCAAAGTATGACCTTCTTGACTCACGCTACTGCCGTAATGTACAAATGTAGCGTCTCGCAGTTACTTTTACCTTTCGACAAAATTCTGTCCCATTATAAATTCCACTGTTTTGTGAAAGAAAGGGCGAATAAATGGCCAGGTAACAATCTCTTCCGCCATAGCAGGATTTCCGCTGAAAAGTTTAAGCCTTCTTGTCAGATAACAGGAGATTTCTTCAGGCACTCGTAGTCAATGGCTTTTTGTAAACATACTTTTCAGTAGAACAGTTCTGCAGTCGCTTGGAAGAATGTCTTTCGATCAAAAGACTCTTGATATATTTTCAAGCAGATTGCTCGAGAATTCACCAATATTGAGCAACCTCCAATCCCCCCCCCCCCCCCCGGCCCCGACAACTCACCCCTCCCTCCCCTGTCATTCGACCGGCGGTGCCACCCCGACAAATCACCCCTCCCCTTGTCTAAAAAAAAAACCGTCACTCGACCGGCGGCGCATGTTGTGACGTCACGCCTGTGACGTCAGGCTTCAGGAAGCACACACGCTCGCTTGACGTTCAAAATTCAGTCGTATCCCTTTGCGCCCATTCCCGCCTGTGATACTTTGGGTACCCTGTGGATATCACGCCTGTGACGTCAGGCTTCAGGAAGCACACACGCTCGCTCGACGTTCAAAATTTAGTCGTATCCCTTTGCGCCCATTCCCGCCTGTGATACTTTGGGTACCCTGTGGATATAATACATGCGCTACATTTGCCATCGTTGGGACGCTCTTTTCTTAGGTATGGTGCTCCGCTCTGCGGCCTTCGGCCGCTAAGGAGCTCCGCTATTATATTGCAGGTGTTTACAAATAGGGTGAGCGAAAATTCAAGAAGTCTTTTCCAAAAGGCTATTTGGAAACGAAAAGTTACCTAGATTTATAGCGGAACTCCCCGTGCCGAAGGCACGGGGTGGAGCCCCATACATATCATTCAACGTCACATGAGAAAGCAACCCATCCAAGCCAAAACGATACGTTCAGCAGCTTACGAAAACATCGCAGGCTCTTATTTACGCATGCGCACTTGCGTTAGTGGCGACCCGTGTACACAGCCAATCACAGTCCGTCTTGGATCACTGAGCGTGCGCGTCATTTTGTCCTACAGCACAGCGCCGCTTTGACGCGGTGCTTGGCAGAGGACACGGACCGGAAGTCGCTCCTTCATTTTCCCGCCGAAAAAAATCACAAAACACGCGCCCGCGTCGGCTCACTCGAGTTCATTCAGACGAAATTTTTGTTGAGACAAACTCGTGGGCGCGAATGCGAACCACGCCAAATTTGCTCAAAAGAATTCTCTAATGATTGTCAAAATACTTTGGATTCGATTCCTTCGCCGATATTTCATAATATTGTTTAGTCATTTTGGAGAAACTATGAGGGAGTTGCAAAAGATTCAAAGGCTAGATTGCAGAATACCCGACCCACGGCGAAGCAAGACTTCGGCGTACTTCTGAAGAAAAACAACAGTTTCTTTCGTAAAAGCTGCAAACAACGTGTTCTTCGAATACTCATATGAGATCTACGAACAGGGAGCCAGAACTGGAATGAACAGGTTTGACAATAACAGAAAATTGCAATGATTTTAGCCGAATAATCTTATATTTCTTAGGAAAATTGGCTTTGTGCAAAAGCTTGCCAAGTAAGAATGAATTCAACTCAACACGACGGAGACTTTCGGAGGAAAGAAACGACTTCACTATCAGTTATCGGTAAGCACAAAGCTTCCAAGTTTATTGCATTCCTGATGAGAAAATTCTGACTTTACATGTAACTTTTACGTTTTGCTGCTTTAGTTGGCTCCCTCAAGGTTTCTTTTTCTCCGGCTAAACTCGAATTATAGTTTTGAGTAAGCTTGACTTTTTGGCCCTGCTTTGCCTTATGTAAACAGGTCATTTCTGATATTCTACATGAGGAGCTTTACCCCGTTCTAGATCTTGGCCCCCCTGTGGCTAGTGAACATGTCCACTTTTGCTCCACAGGGGCCGTAATATTATGCCGCGCTCAAAGCAGTAAAACCGGGTAATCATCCTATTCACCCCCAAGGATTAATGCTCAGTGCTGACAGAACCGCTCAATAAATATCATGCACACCAGGTCAAAAAGAGTCCAGGAATATTAAACTACAGAGCGTGTGTGTCGTCCTTTGCGAGAAAAGCCCGCTGGATTAGTGAGCTCCACTACTGACCTAGTAGCAAGCCTACACGCGTTATCATTACCTTAACAAAGTTAACAATTTACGTAGGAGGCTTAGCCATTTTTGTCCAACTTCAAGAGCACTGTTTCTCTGAATTTGTTGAGAATATTATTTCACAAACGTTATAATGTACAACAAACTTTGGATATCCCCACCGCTAGGTTTTGGCGAGCTATACCGTCAGCCAGGTGAAATTATCACAGCTATGCAGTATAGTGCACCGGTCTCTAATAATTAAATATCTACAATGAACTTTGGATATCCCCACCGCTAGGTTTTGGCGAGCTATACCGTCAGCCAGGTGAAATTATCACAGCTATGCAGTAAGGTGCACCGGGTCTCTAATAATTAAATATCTACAATAAACTTTGGATATCCCCACCGTTAGGTTTTGGCGAGCTATACCGTCAGCCAGGTAAAATTATCACAGCTATGCAGTATAGTGCACCGGGTCTCTAATAAATAATGATCTACAATAAACTTTGGATATCCCCAACTCTAGTTTATGGTGAGCTATACCGTCAGCCAGGTGAAATTATCACAGCTATGCAGTATAGTGCACCGGGTCTCTAATAATTAAATATCTACAATAAACTTTGGATATCCCCACCGCTAGGTTTGGGTGAGCTATACCGTCAGCCAGGTGAAATTATCACAGCTATGCAGTATAGTGCACCGGGTCTCTAATAATTAAAATCTACAATAAACTTTGGATATCCCCAACTCTAGTTTATGGTGAGCTATACCGTCAGCCAGGTGAAATTATCACAGCTATGCAGTATAGTGCACCGGGTCTCTAATAATTAAATATCTACAATAAACTTTGGATATCCCCACCGCTATGTTTTGGTGAGCTATACCGTCAGCCAGGTGAAATTATCACAGCTATGCGGTATAGTGCACCGGGTCTCTAATAATTAAATATCTACAATAAACTTTGGATATCCCCAACTCAGTTTATGGTGAGCTATACCGTCAGCCAGGTGAAATTATCACCTATGCAGTATAGTGCATTAAAATCTACAATAAACTTTGGATATCCCCAACTCTAGTTATGGTGAGCAATACCGTCAGCCAGGTGAAATTATCACAGCTATGCAGTAAGGTGCACCGGGTCTCTAATAATTAAATATCTACAATAAACTTTGGATATCTCCACCGCTAGGTTTTGGTGCGCTATACCGTCAGCCAGGTGAAATTATCACAGCTATGCAGTATAGTGCACCGGGTATCTAATAATTAAATATCTACAATAAACTTTGGATATCCCCAACTCTAGTTTATGGTGAGCTATACCGTCAGCCAGGTGAACTTATCCAACTATGCAGTATAGTGCACCAATCTACTACTATTCGATACCCTAATTCTCGTGAACATGGTCTGCCCCCCTCGTCCTATCAATAAGGTCGTTCAAACAATATTGTCCGAATGTATTGGTTCCCCATTCGATGATATCTAGCATGAGCTAAGTCGACGGTGTTGATATGCTCTGCAGTGCGTGAACAAATCGGAAGAAACCAGGAAAACGAGCTTTTTGGCATCATAGTTCTAGATTCTGTTTCACATAGCCCACCGTCTAGCCCAAAAGCGCTCACTGCATGAACATAGAAGTAATCTTGGCCATTTGTAAATCGCCCGTGACTGAAACCAGGACATTGGAGCAGTCGACCCGCCATCTTTAACCCAGACATCCTGCAGTTTAACCTTTGATATTTCGCCTGGAAAGTGCTCAAAAAACTTGTATTTAGCAAATAACCTCGGTTTGCAG
Organism: Scolanthus callimorphus; assembly: GCA_033964015.1. NCBI lineage: Eukaryota > Metazoa > Cnidaria > Anthozoa > Actiniaria > Edwardsiidae > Scolanthus > Scolanthus callimorphus. Next base: position 14,842,206 of record CM066918.1, read on the forward strand.
CCACAAAGACTTTCAGAAAGAGCATACCATCTTTTTGGCGTTGACAATTAGCCAAGATCACTTCTTTAAAGCTGCAGTCTTGTACCATGTCACAACCGGACCGAACGTGAAGGCGCCAAACACAGGAATGTAACAGATCTCGTGTTCTAGTTTCGATTACGAGTATAACATTAACTATTTCGTAGCCTGGTCTTTTATTGATAATGAAATGACATATGTCTTTTGGCGCTTTCAAAATCGTAGCAGCCGTATTAATTGGCTTAAGTAATTGATATCGTGTACTTAATTGGATTTTGAACCAAAATCGTCGATTCCCGCTGCGCAATCTTAAACGGAGTAGAGCTCCTCATGCTTCATTTTCCTTTGTCACAATGTTAGATTTAGTTAGTACAATGAGACAAATACTATGTGAAGTATTCTTTGTTGTGGATTTCGCTGAAAATCTTATTTTTCATTTTTATTTCAAGGAGATTATCTTTTGTCGGTCGTGAACTGCGACTTGTTAGCATATCAGAACGCGCTAATACTATCATTGCCATATAATGGTAACATGAATTTTCTTGATTTAAACTGTGGTGAGCTCCCTGTGAGTAAGACATGGGGTGTGTATGATTGGAGTTCCGGTTTTAGGCATTGCCTAAATCTATATATTATCATTTTGTTCGGTTAGTTAAAATCCAAGAGGAACAAACTAGAAATTTGCACAATACAAAGACGAATTTAGAAGACGTCAATCTCAAATGTACTCAGCTCGTAATGAATATCTCTCTGGCTGGTAAATACGGTTAGATGAATTTATTCTTTTATTTCAAAACCAAATCTAAAATACAAAATATGACTCATTCGTCACGTAATTTTCGAGAAGTATTCTGTGGAACTTTGCACAATAAATGGTGTATTTTTATGCGCATATATTCAATGCTAAAAATATTCAATGCAAAATGTTACCAAATTACGTCTTGTATAGAACAAGAATAATTGCGTTGTCAGTCCCTATCAAGAAGGGACTAAACTAAATGGAGCAAGTACTTGTTTTTTTTATATTTCGCGTGTAACGTTCAAGAAATAAAGCAATTTGTTTTGTTTTTAATTTTATAACTTTTCGACCGTTTATCTGCTTCCGAATAAATGGCAATCCTGAAACTGTCTTTAAAGCTACGGCCACGATATTTTGAACTGAAACACAGGAGAATAGTGGATTGCTGAGTTCGTAAATGGCATAAATCGGATTTATATCGGCAGTCTAATAAGAGCACAGTGATATTACTTCACTTCCATGGCAGTTTTTGGCTCTACCTTGTACTGCAATTTTCGCTCGTACAATTTTCTTCAAACTTGAATGACAAAAAAACGAAGGTCGAATGACCCCAAATCAGAAGTTTCAGAAAAAAACGCCTGAAGAGTTTTCGCACAGGAGGAATTTTTGTAAAAATACCACGGATAGAATATCGGCTCGCATAAGCAAATGCGGCTCTTAAAAATAAATTCCAACGAATAGTTCAAAGCACCAATAGTCGAGGTTTAACATATCCAGAGCTCAAAAATATCCTCTTTTGTATCAAACACGTTTCGTTTTGTTTTTCAAAAGATTACACGCATTAAACGGAAGTTCATTTATCATGTAAATATATTTGAATACCTAATTGCTTCCTGCGCCCCCAACTAGAGGCATAACCTGTACGAAACATCGCGTCGAGTTTCCTCCCTTGCTAGTATTCACTAGGTTGTGCAGGTCAATGAATTCCTTTGTTATGAAAATTACTGATAGTAGCCAATCAGAAACTAGCATGACGTAACCTCGTTCCCTAGGGTCCAAGAGGTTAAACAATACACAGGATTCCCATTGACAGATAAAAGAACGGAGGAAAAAAGCATTAAAATAAGACATTTACTTTTATTTTACCGGAAGGGTAAGCTCCCTGTGATTTGTTCCAGAGAACGACTAATCCCCTATTGTCTTCACTTCCGGTCGCTAATCCTTCCAAAAACAATGACGTCATCAAGATCATTATATATTCCTGTGCAACAATTAGTATTCCTGTGCAAAAAAGTGCTAATTCGGTGCATACTATACTTATGTTTCCTTACGGCCTCCTATCCCCTTCATTTCTAGTAAAAAGTACAGCTCCTGCACTGTAGTGTTTTAAGTTTTGCGATGACAGAAATTGAACAAGCCAGCTTCTTAACTCCCATTCTTCAAACTTCTCCTGTAAATTAATTTTTGGACATTGCTTTGCATAGCGAGGGCAGAAATACCCGATCTGGAGAGTTTTCGTTTCAAAAACATGTTGTGCTGACCAGACGAGAGTTTGATGAAGTGTTGGTGGAGGCGCATGTGACACGATTCATTTGAAGCGCGCGAAAACTGTGATGTGAAACTGAGAAAAATATTTTTCCTGCTTTTATCGGTGGTTAATGTTTATCAAAAACTATAAAACTATAAATGTATGTGTACTCCGAAAATGCTGATTGTACGAATTAAAAAACTTGTAGTTTTTAACTAATGGACAGGAGTCCTGTGTAATTGGAGTATTCCACAAAAAATAGACTGACAAAAAATACCTCGCCTTTTTAGCCAATCAGCGCGCGCGATAGTATAGAGGTATGTGATTATTCAAAGCTTCAGGAGGCTAGATTCCGCTAAAACAAATAGCACGAAAAAGCGATATGTTATTTACCATGTTATGTTAATCATTTATTTATTACTCAGGCCGAGGTAGTTGAGGACGAAGACTCGTGGAAACGCCGACGGCTCGAGGAGATGTCATTTTACGGCGAGAAGTTCCTAATAGTTCCAGACCCGCATTTGGAGTCGGTCCGCGCGGTTACTAATGTGGACACGTTTCTTCTGGAAAAGAAAGACTTCGACGACATCCTGGAATTCGACGATGATACCAAGTCACGTGTTCAAAAGGCTCTTGCCGAGATCAGTGCACCCAGACCTCTTGTCATCCGTACTTCAAGCCTTTAAGTAAAACGTTTTTATTTTAACTTGAAAAAATCCTTTGGCTCTATTTCGTATTCAATTTGTGATAAAAAGAAACACTTTCTAACTTATAATGTTTCTCCTTTTGGCTTGATTAAGAATAATTAGGGACAGGCTTGTAGAAGTCAATAAATCAGCTACTACTACTATTAACCACGAAAGATATTTTGAGATGAAATCTAAATTAGAGAGCAGGAATTATTCAATAAACTAAATGAAAATAGAATAATCATACATGTTTTTTATTAAAAGGGACGAGAAAAAATGGTTAAAGGCCCATGGGCACCCAAGTCGCATTCCAGGCACACAAAAATAAAACGCAGTTGACAATTTGATGCAACTTAACAGCTTGAGCTTGTGAAATGCGAAGATCAGTACAATAGGAACCCCTTTGGGTACTATCAGCCAATCGCAACGGTAAAGCAACAATAGCTTCAATGGAAAAAACAAAGCGCAAAGGTTCCGGGTTGACTTATAGGCCTCTAAAATTGATAAAGAGAAGAAGCCTCCAAAATAGGTATCACAAAATATCTCCTTTCTTGAATAAAGTCCGAATTTCTCTCATGTTCTCACTACATAAGAGGGGTGAGTGGGGCAAAAAAAAATTGACAAGCTGATAAAAGCCGAAGATATGTTTGGCTGTTAGCTGAGGTGTAGAGAAACCATCCCTTCATTGGTGGGTAAAATAAACGTTTCCCAATCGAATGAACATTTCCTGAACACTTATACGGGGCTATACTGCTGACATTTAATATTTGACATTGACATAACATCACATTACAAGTTGGCTGATTTATCTAGTAGATTCATCAAACCAGTTACTGAAAAATAGTAGAAAGAAGCGTTAAAGACTGAACATTAAGCTCCATGGCGGTTATACAGTGCAATTCTGATGCGATACTTACAACCGATGTGTTGCAGGACGGTGGAGCTGGTTATCGATGTGCTTATAAGTTAGATGCGCTAGTTCTTATTTATGCGGTATCGCTTGTGACAAAGAACTAGTGCGTGGAGTACAAGTGCAAAAACCATGTATACAAGGTACAAAATATTCAAAGAAGGCAATTACCATATTCTACATCGTTAATTAGCGTTTACATCTGGCTCCCCTAAGAGTTTGATACTTTTAATAAATCTAATGCAATTTAACTAAGCAATATTATTAACAGTCCAGAGTTCTTTGAAGGAACATCGGGAGAAGTCCGGGCCAGCTCCTCGACGGGATTCCAACCTTGGTTTTGTTGTGCTTGTGCCATAGGGCTTTTCATTTGAAGGTTGTTGTGGAGCTTGTCCTCGGGAGTTTACATCTACTAATCTTTCCATCTACTTGATCTCTAGAATCAATATCAGCTTCGATGTGCGAATCTTTACCATTCGTACCATCCTTTGTTGTCCGCACGGACATCAATGACTCTAGCCAATTACCATTACAACGACATCTTCAACTTTGATGTTTCGTTTGTCCCCGTGCCATTTGACACGTTCTTGTAAGCTGTGAATTTACTCTTTTCTCCATCTCGTCCAAATGAGGTTAGCTAGGTATTGTACGCGTCCCAATCTTTTCCGAAGCTGAGGAGTTCCTCTTCCACTTTATCCAATCGGCACTGAATTCGCGCTTTACGTCATCTGCTATCTTGCTATGATTCAGCTCCTCCAACGCTTCTGGATACTCACGTTTGCTGCCAACAAGAATGGGATTTGTTGTCTGAACGCAATCCGCCGTACGGGAAAGGATAGCGCCGCGTGCTGCATTATGGGTAGATCGACCAAAATAGGAAAAGGTCATGCAACCAAATATGGCCACCAGTCACACAAGTCGCGGCTTTGAGCTTGTAGGAAAATGAGATTTTCGGTGCGAAATTGGTGAAAGACGTTGTTTTTTTAACAAAAGCTGGAGCAACACGATTGTTGCGGTGCAGGTAGTGTAAAAACCTAAGTGATCTCACCATAACAAGACAAAAGACTTCACTTTGTAAACAATTTGTAAAGTGTGCTGCGTTATGTTGCAGTTATGTTTACTATTCAGTTGCGAAATGATTGAATTTGACAAGCTTTTTTTGTTTACAACCTTAAAGAATATCCATTTATATAAGGCTACTTCAATTGCACCTCTATGACTGGTGGAGATTTATCTGTTGCTTAACGGAACGACCTAAGAACATTAAAAGTTTATGTTTATGTTAAATGCCCCAGAACATTGAAAGTGAGGTCTAAATCGAACGCTTAGCATTGAGAACAGGGCTTAAAAACGAACATCGGAAATCTCAATTTCAGTTTACAGGAAAAATGGACAGAGTTGCTCTGAACACCACACAGGACCTCACATTTTTAGGATATCTTGTCAAATTGGTTTCCCGATGCAATGGCATAAACATTTTCGGACAGGTCTTCGGAAAAACTGCAACTATTTTCATCTGCATATTAATTAGCGCATCGTGAAAGTTTATCGGAATCGCCCAATCAATCGGTGTTAGCTGCATACTGGCGTGCATGATGCTTTGCGGCCCCTATAGTTTAAATTTCCGGCGTCTTCTGTGTTCCGTTGTCAGTTATCGGCGTAACGGGTGGTCAAGCTTGGTTTTTTGCTGAGCCTCCCAACCGACACCAGCTCCTATCTATAATGGCGGATTCTTTACCTGCTCCCGTCGCTCCTAATTCCAGCCGTGATTTGTCCTGCTGCTCTCCAGACGTTTACAGGTTGTAGGTAACTATAGTCTTAGTTATTTCACGTTCAATATATTTGCGTTGTTAACTCGGCTAGTTGGCCTAAAAATATACCTTATCTTCTGGAATACCGCTCGTAGGCGAAGAACTATTCTCTGGATTCCGCTAGTTGGCGAAGAATACACTCTCTATTTTGAATACCGCTCGTAGGCGAAGATCTATATCTCATTGGATACCGCTAGTTGGCGATGAGTATATCATTTGTTATTCTGAATCCCGCATGTTGGCGAAGAGTATTTGGATACATCTACGGATACCGCTCGTAGGCGAAGATTTATATAGCTCTGAATTCCGCATGTTTGCGAAGAGTAAATTGGGTACCGCTCGTAGGCGAAGGTCTATATATCTCTGAATACCGCAATTGGCGAAGAATACTGTTCGGATATCTGTAGATACCGCTCGGCGAAGGTACATTCCTGCTATATTATGCGTACCGCTGGTTGGCGAAGAGTATATTTACGCTACATTATGGATACTGCTCGTAGGCGAAGATCTGTGTTTCTGGTTCCGCTAGTTAGCTAGCGATGCATCCATCCTATTTTGAAGCCGCTTGTAGGCTAAGTTTGTTTGCAGCGATTTTCCTATGTGTACATTTCTGCTGACACTTTACGTAATAGAATAGAAAGAATAAAGTTATTGAATGATACGCTATCGTCTATGAGCTATACGCTCGTTCATAATGCGTTTGTTTCACTGCATCACTTGCCTATTACTAGTTGCCATTTGAAATTATATGGCGTACTAATTTCCAGTTCATCGGCGAGGGCTCGGTTGTTTTATTGCTTCACACACTGTTGTGTGAAGCACCAGCTGTTTGAGGTCTGCTCGTTAGCCTAGTCTTTCGTACAGTTTTAACCCTATTACGTACATATTTCCAGCCTGTTTTATTTTATTTCGTGGCTCTTTGAACATACTGGTCTTTGGTCTATAGAGTTGTTATCACAAGTCTCATCGAGGTCCGCCTTTGTCGTGTGTCAGAGCTGATATAGTTTCGTTAATTTTGCAGCTTTCAAATTTTCTGTATGATTATCCGGGTTCTTGCCTCATATATTTCTTTCTGTGCTTACTTCGACAGCGTTTTCGCATTTTTAAATTACGCGCCACCTGTAGTCTTTAGTGAGTTACAGTATATGTAAATGTTTGTATATATTTTGTATACCGCAAATATCCGTATCAATTTTCAGATGCGGTTTACAGATGTGATGTCTAATCCCTTAGATACGGACTGCAATTTATGCATGTAGCTTGCAATTACGAGTGTTTTTTAGATATATCATTCTGTGGTTAGTTCTCAAGTTCTATGAAGTGTAGTGGTTTAAGAGACAGGACCTCGGTTTATATAGCTATTCACTGTATATCAACATTGCCTTTGTAATGCTATGAGTTGCAACCGTACATTGAATAGCACCCTTTGTTCTGTTAACCAATCTATCTCTCGTTGGCATATTAATAACAATAGATACGTCAGCGTGAACAGCGCTATTGTCTTATCTAGTCAGTCTAGTCATGCGTTAAAGGGTCATTGTAGGTTTTTCGCACTTTAACAAGCGGTGTCATCCGTGGTCATTCTTCAAGCGTGCGCTGTCTTAGAAGTGTTGTGTATGTCCAAGCGTAGTACTTTGTTAAGGGAAAGAAAGAAAGACATGTGATCTATATATGATGCACGCCACTCAAGGGTTAGCCAGAGAAATAACAAGAAGGTAGTACTTAAATCTCGTTTACCATGTGGGGATAGGGAACTGTGAAGATTATTATTTATTTTACTCGTACAATTACAGCATACATATTCCTGTTCTGTCCTATCCACCATAGGGTCCGTAAAGGACAGTTAAGGCGCTATAGCAAGTTGGAAACACAGGAGGCGCCTTTGTGCCATACTTAAAAAGCTCATGCTTAGGCCAACAAATTTGCTGCAGCTCGTATTAAATTGCCATAAAAGCTGCCTCCATTTTGGAAGCCGCGTGGTGGTCAACGTACCAGGTCCAGTTATTGTTATGGATTTTTGGACTCGTAGTAAACTGCTTACCCAGAGCAGGTTCTTTGTGTTTAATAATAAACTGAAGTACTTTGCTTGCATTATTTGTCATTTCTTTCTTACCACTTTCCTCGACCATTGCTGGAATATATAAATATATTTATTATAAAAAAAAAATAATAATAAATAAATAAATTAACACTTCGGATACAGCCACTACAGTGTGACACATTTTTTCCTTTTCTCCCACCACGCGCCCTATGCTATCTCGTTTAGTTCTACACAGGGAGGATACATACAGCTAGGCTGTTAATGACGGTATCTTTGTGTTTTCCCATACCACAGGGACCCCGCTGGTCGTTTAGAAAACATTTGTTAGGTTTATAAGTCATATATTTTTTGTGCACCCTTTATCCCTTCGTTGACCCTGGGGAGCCTGCTCTGTGTTCTATACCACCCTGTTCTTCGTGTTCAGGGCTGGGGTCAACGAAGGGTTGGGTTCCCTTTTAGTTATCGCATCGTATGGTTTGTTTTTGTTAAGCAAGCGGTAATTTTGTTTTCATCTCGGCTGCCGCAGAAATAAGAAAGACGCAACGGATACTCATGTTTGTAGTATCACACAGGGAACCCAACCCTTCGTTGGCCCCTCCGGTTAATTTCGTGACCCAAAATTCTTCAAGGCGGGAATGGTAACGGTAACTTACCAGTATGTAATGTAAAAATGTAATGTAGGCACTTGTATATGTAATATGTTCAAATGCGGTTTACAGATGTGGACATGTCTGATCCCTAAGATGCGGACTGCGATTTATACAATGCAGTTTACAATCAATGAGTGGTTGTTAGATTACATTCTGTGGTGAGCACTATGATTGTTTAACGTCCCACGTGTGGTTAAGCATAGTGGTTAAGTGTAGTGGGCTGAGAGACGGGACCTCGGTTTTATTGTCTGATCCGAAAGACGTGAAACACAGGAGAAATGACGAATCACTTCAACCCACGATGGACACAAGGTTCGAAACAGCAGAGAAAAATCCCAACTGCCCCCGACTGGGATTCGAACCCGGTGCACAGAGGTGAGAGGCAAACGCTTTACACGCTGCGCCACCCGTGTCTCTTGCCTTTTGGTTAACCGTCATGATGTAGATCCTCACCGAATCATTCGCGACGGCGTCCGGATAGGGCATTTCTTCGAGCCATTTGAAGAAAAAATTCAAGTAGAAATTTTACTACTCCCCTTTACCGCCCATTGTTATAACCCTCTATCGTGCCTTAAAGTGCTAGTATGACCAAAATTTCACTTTTTTTTTTCTATCATTTTTTCCGGCCTAGTACTTTAATTACCCACAATACATTCTTGCTGAGTTCCGCCCGGAATACAAGGTAAAACGTCTGCAAAAAGTACGGTTTCTCGTCCACCATTAAAATGTTATGTTCCAAAATACGAGCCTGTAATTATAAATGACAGCGGTTATAGCAGCCTCGTTTTGAATCGTGACGCACTTTTATCCCCCCTGAGCATCCAGGCCTCTTATTCGTTATTGATACGGCTCATTTTGGAGCACATTGAACAATATGAGTGAAGTTTCAAGAAATGAGGTTGTTCTCGATCTTTTTGCAAGTTTTTGAGGAGAAATGGGCGACCTTGTTTTTATAATTTTGTTGCTGACCTTCTCACACCTGTTAATGTTAATTGTTTATTTGCTTAAATCAGTTCAGCATAATTTGTTCTTCAACAATGTCAAGACAGCTCCGATGAAAATCAAAGTGAAGGGTAATCAGAAAATTGCTTAAAATATTTTATTCATGTATTCTTCAGCAACATTGTTTTTGCAAAACAGAGCTGAGCGCGCGCTATGTTGAAAGTGGCGTGATCTTCGTCAGCAGCGCGCGCGTGAACAATTTTTGTCAACACTGAATATTTACATCAAAATCCAGACCTTCGTTGCCTGTATTGTTCATGTTTTAATGTTTGTTTGTGAAATTCATCTTTCGGAATGCTAACAAAAGTTCATAACAGTAGATCTGCAGGTGGAATGACTGAGCTTTGAAAGAGGAAAACAAGATGCGACGGTCACGCTTGTGTGTAATATATTACTGTTAGATTTTGAGATTGTTGTTGTCCCGGCAATGGACGGGGGATAAAAATGCGTCACAAAATGTAGCCTGGCCTCTGACTTGGTAACCAGGTAGTAGGAACAGCAGATTTTAATGGCGACTCCAAGATTGCGGCCGTGTGGCCGTATTTTGGTATTTTCGGCGGCAGAAAAAAGGACTAAAGAGTTATGTTATCAATCAGAATTTGGGGAAGATGTTTTCAATGCCTTATAGTACAACATAGTGGATTTATAGGAAGGATACAGTTTTGGTCATACTCGCACTTTAATTCTCGATTATTAAAACCGCTGGAGATATCTTGTTTTGGGGAGAGGTCGACAATGTTTTCCAACCATACTTAGCCTCTCACTTACTGTTTAGCCTTCGAGACCTCCTCAGTGGGTTTAAGGCATGACTCAAAACGCATTTGCCTGGAAAAATGGATTATTCTTCATATCTCATGTTACTATCATCATTGGAATTGTTTAGTACAATAGTTTCAAGAAGAGCTATATTTTTAACCTAGTTTGTTACCATGGAGGCGCTTATCACGTGACTCAGTGATGGCTATCTTGGATTGTTTTATTTAGACCTCTTTAACTCGCACAGGAGAAGGTGAAAGTTAAAGGTTGTCATCTATTTATAAAGGACAACTATCTTCAGGTAAGCTAATTGGATAACTTGGAATTTCTTAAGAAAATGAAAATATATATATTTATATATGAGCAGTTGAAACGCGAAACGGGCCTTATCCCAAAACAGGGCTACCTTTTCAAGGACTGCGAGGCACCATCTCAAGTTCGGCATTTCGCTTGCGCAAAACCGGCGTAGGCATTTCGCGTTGCGTTTGCTCATGTTGTGCCACCTGACTGGCTAGCCTGTCTTCTCAAAATCCTGTTTGTTATGCACGGCAGCAGTTTGTGTGTTGTTTTCGCGTTGCCTTGAATTCGCCGAGGCAATGAGGTGCGCAGCGAGACAGTTTTCTTGTACAGTTTTGTTGTAGTAAAAATAATAGGGCGGAAATTCCTATGGGAAAAGACGTATTACACGTGACGAGTTGCCGTTCGTGTTCTTGGCCAAGGCGTCTTGCTAACACGCGCTAGTATGCTTGCTCGCCAAGTCACGCCTTTGTGACACCCTCTGGCCTTTTACTTGGCCAATGCGGTTCAATCGAGCTCTCTTTTGCGGCATAACATGAGCAGTTGAAACGCGAAACGGGCCTTATCCCAAAACAGGGCTACGTTTTCAAGGACTGCGAGGCACCATCTCAAGTTCGGCATTTCGCTTGCGCAAAACCGGCGTAGGCATTTCGCGTTGCGTTTGCTCATGTTGTGCCACCTGACTGGCTAGCCTGTCTTCTCAAAATCCTGTTTGTTATGCACGGCAGCAGTTTGTGTGTTGTTTTCGCGTTGCCTTGAATTCGCCGAGGCAATGAGGTGCGCAGCGAGACAGTTTTCTTGTACAGTTTTGTTGTAGTAAAAATAATAGGGCGGAAATTCCTATGGGAAAAGACGTATTACACGTGACGACTTGCCGTTCGTGTTCTTGGCCAAGGCGTCTTGCTAACACGCGCTAGTATGCTTGCTCGCCAAGTCACGCCTTTGTGACACCCTCTGGCCTTTTACTTGGCCAATGCGGTTCAATCGACCTCTCTTTTGCGGCATAACATGAGCAGTTGAAACGCGAAACGGGCCTTATCCCAAAACAGGGCTACGTTTTCAAGGACTGCGAGGCACCATCTCAAGTTCGGCATTTCGCTTGCGCAAAACCGGCGTAGGCATTTCGCGTTGCGTTTGCTCATGTTGTGCCACCTGACTGGCTAGCCTGTCTTCTCAAAATCCTGTTTGTTATGCACGGCAGCAGTTTGTGTGTTGTTTTCGCGTTGCCTTGAATTCGCCGAGGCAATGAGGTGCGCAGCGAGACAGTTTTCTTGTACAGTTTTGTTGTAGTAAAAATAATAGGGCGGAAATTCCTATGGGAAAAGACGTATTACACGTGACGACTTGCCGTTCGTGTTCTTGGCCAAGGCGTCTTGCTAACACGCGCTAGTATGCTTGCTCGCCAAGTCACGCCTTTGTGACACCCTCTGGCCTTTTACTTGGCCAATGCGGTTCAATCGACCTCTCTTTTGCGGCATAACAAGTTGTGCCACCTGACTGGCTAGCCTGTCTTCTCAAAATCCTGTTTGTTATGCACGGCAGCAGTTTGTGTGTTGTTTTCGCGTTGCCTTGAATTCGCCGAGGCAATGAGGTGCGCAGCGAGACAGTTTTCTTGTACAGTTTTGTTGTAGTAAAAATAATAGGGCGGAAATTCCTATGGGAAAAGACGTATTACACGTGACGACTTGCCGTTCGTGTTCTTGGCCAAGGCGTCTTGCTAACACGCGCTAGTATGCTTGCTCGCCAAGTCACGCCTTTGTGACACCCTCTGGCCTTTTACTTGGCCAATGCGGTTCAATCGAGCTCTCTTTTGCGGCATAACATGAGCAGTTGAAACGCGAAACGGGCCTTATCCCAAAACAGGGCTACCTTTTCAAGGACTGCGAGGCACCATCTCAAGTTCGGCATTTCGCTTGCGCAAAACCGGCGTAGGCATTTCGCGTTGCGTTTGCTCATGTTGTGCCACCTGACTGGCTAGCCTGTCTTCTCAAAATCCTGTTTGTTATGCACGGCAGCAGTTTGTGTGTTGTTTTCGCGTTGCCTTGAATTCGCCGAGGCAATGAGGTGCGCAGCGAGACAGTTTTCTTGTACAGTTTTGTTGTAGTAAAAATAATAGGGCGGAAATTCCTATGGGAAAAGACGTATTACACGTGACGAGTTGCCGTTCGTGTTCTTGGCCAAGGCGTCTTGCTAACACGCGCTAGTATGCTTGCTCGCCAAGTCACGCCTTTGTGACACCCTCTGGCCTTTTACTTGGCCAATGCGGTTCAATCGAGCTCTCTTTTGCGGCATAACATGAGCAGTTGAAACGCGAAACGGGCCTTATCCCAAAACAGGGCTACGTTTTCAAGGACTGCGAGGCACCATCTCAAGTTCGGCATTTCGCTTGCGCAAAACCGGCGTAGGCATTTCGCGTTGCGTTTGCTCATGTTGTGCCACCTGACTGGCTAGCCTGTCTTCTCAAAATCCTGTTTGTTATGCACGGCAGCAGTTTGTGTGTTGTTTTCGCGTTGCCTTGAATTCGCCGAGGCAATGAGGTGCGCAGCGAGACAGTTTTCTTGTACAGTTTTGTTGTAGTAAAAATAATAGGGCGGAAATTCCTATGGGAAAAGACGTATTACACGTGACGAGTTGCCGTTCGTGTTCTTGGCCAAGGCGTCTTGCTAACACGCGCTAGTATGCTTGCTCGCCAAGTCACGCCTTTGTGACACCCTCTGGCCTTTTACTTGGCCAATGCGGTTCAATCGAGCACTCTTTTGCGGCATAACATGAGCAGTTGAAACGCGAAACGGGCCTTATCCCAAAACAGGGCTACGTTTTCAAGGACTGCGAGGCACCATCTCAAGTTCGGCATTTCGCTTGCGCAAAACCGGCGTAGGCATTTCGCGTTGCGTTTGCTCATGTTGTGCCACCTGACTGGCTAGCCTGTCTTCTCAAAATCCTGTTTGTTATGCACGGCAGCAGTTTGTGTGTTGTTTTCGCGTTGCCTTGAATTCGCCGAGGCAATGAGGTGCGCAGCGAGACAGTTTTCTTGTACAGTTTTGTTGTAGTAAAAATAATAGGGCGGAAATTCCTATGGGAAAAGACGTATTACACGTGACGACTTGCCGTTCGTGTTCTTGGCCAAGGCGTCTTGCTAACACGCGCTAGTATGCTTGCTCGCCAAGTCACGCCTTTGTGACACCCTCTGGCCTTTTACTTGGCCAATGCGGTTCAATCGACCTCTCTTTTGCGGCATAACATGAGCAGTTGAAACGCGAAACGGGCCTTATCCCAAAACAGGGCTACGTTTTCAAGGACTGCGAGGCACCATCTCAAGTTCGGCATTTCGCTTGCGCAAAACCGGCGTAGGCATTTCGCGTTGCGTTTGCTCATGTTGTGCCACCTGACTGGCTAGCCTGTCTTCTCAAAATCCTGTTTGTTATGCACGGCAGCAGTTTGTGTGTTGTTTTCGCGTTGCCTTGAATTCGCCGAGGCAATGAGGTGCGCAGCGAGACAGTTTTCTTGTACAGTTTTGTTGTAGTAAAAATAATAGGGCGGAAATTCCTATGGGAAAAGACGTATTACACGTGACGACTTGCCGTTCGTGTTCTTGGCCAAGGCGTCTTGCTAACACGCGCTAGTATGCTTGCTCGCCAAGTCACGCCTTTGTGACACCCTCTGGCCTTTTACTTGGCCAATGCGGTTCAATCGAGCTCTCTTTTGCGGCATAACATGAGCAGTTGAAACGCGAAACGGGCCTTATCCCAAAACAGGGCTACGTTTTCAAGGACTGCGAGGCACCATCTCAAGTTCGGCATTTCGCTTGCGCAAAACCGGCGTAGGCATTTCGCGTTGCGTTTGCTCATGTTGTGCCACCTGACTGGCTAGCCTGTCTTCTCAAAATCCTGTTTGTTATGCACGGCAGCAGTTTGTGTGTTGTTTTCGCGTTGCCTTGAATTCGCCGAGGCAATGAGGTGCGCAGCGAGACAGTTTTCTTGTACAGTTTTGTTGTAGTAAAAATAATAGGGCGGAAATTCCTATGGGAAAAGACGTATTACACGTGACGACTTGCCGTTCGTGTTCTTGGCCAAGGCGTCTTGCTAACACGCGCTAGTATGCTTGCTCGCCAAGTCACGCCTTTGTGACACCCTCTGGCCTTTTACTTGGCCAATGCGGTTCAATCGACCTCTCTTTTGCGGCATAACATGAGCAGTTGAAACGCGAAACGGGCCTTATCCCAAAACAGGGCTACGTTTTCAAGGACTGCGAGGCACCATCTCAAGTTCGGCATTTCGCTTGCGCAAAACCGGCGTAGGCATTTCGCGTTGCGTTTGCTCATGTTGTGCCACCTGACTGGCTAGCCTGTCTTCTCAAAATCCTGTTTGTTATGCACGGCAGCAGTTTGTGTGTTGTTTTCGCGTTGCCTTGAATTCGCCGAGGCAATGAGGTGCGCAGCGAGACAGTTTTCTTGTACAGTTTTGTTGTAGTAAAAATAATAGGGCGGAAATTCCTATGGGAAAAGACGTATTACACGTGACGAGTTGCCGTTCGTGTTCTTGGCCAAGGCGTCTTGCTAACACGCGCTAGTATGCTTGCTCGCCAAGTCACGCCTTTGTGACACCCTCTGGCCTTTTACTTGGCCAATGCGGTTCAATCGAGCTCTCTTTTGCGGCATAACATGAGCAGTTGAAACGCGAAACGGGCCTTATCCCAAAACAGGGCTACCTTTTCAAGGACTGCGAGGCACCATCTCAAGTTCGGCATTTCGCTTGCGCAAAACCGGCGTAGGCATTTCGCGTTGCGTTTGCTCATGTTGTGCCACCTGACTGGCTAGCCTGTCTTCTCAAAATCCTGTTTGTTATGCACGGCAGCAGTTTGTGTGTTGTTTTCGCGTTGCCTTGAATTCGCCGAGGCAATGAGGTGCGCAGCGAGACAGTTTTCTTGTACAGTTTTGTTGTAGTAAAAATAATAGGGCGGAAATTCCTATGGGAAAAGACGTATTACACGTGACGACTTGCCGTTCGTGTTCTTGGCCAAGGCGTCTTGCTAACACGCGCTAGTATGCTTGCTCGCCAAGTCACGCCTTTGTGACACCCTCTGGCCTTTTACTTGGCCAATGCGGTTCAATCGAGCTCTCTTTTGCGGCATAACATGAGCAGTTGAAACGCGAAACGGGCCTTATCCCAAAACAGGGCTACGTTTTCAAGGACTGCGAGGCACCATCTCAAGTTCGGCATTTCGCTTGCGCAAAACCGGCGTAGGCATTTCGCGTTGCGTTTGCTCATGTTGTGCCACCTGACTGGCTAGCCTGTCTTCTCAAAATCCTGTTTGTTATGCACGGCAGCAGTTTGTGTGTTGTTTTCGCGTTGCCTTGAATTCGCCGAGGCAATGAGGTGCGCAGCGAGACAGTTTTCTTGTACAGTTTTGTTGTAGTAAAAATAATAGGGCGGAAATTCCTATGGGAAAAGACGTATTACACGTGACGACTTGCCGTTCGTGTTCTTGGCCAAGGCGTCTTGCTAACACGCGCTAGTATGCTTGCTCGCCAAGTCACGCCTTTGTGACACCCTCTGCCTTTTACTTGGCCAATGCGGTTCAATCGAGCTCTCTTTTGCGGCATAACATGAGCAGTTGAAACGCGAAACGGGCCTTATCCCAAAACAGGGCTACGTTTTCAAGGACTGCGAGGCACCATCTCAAGTTCGGCATTTCGCTTGCGCAAAACCGGCGTAGGCATTTCGCGTTGCGTTTGCTCATGTTGTGCCACCTGACTGGCTAGCCTGTCTTCTCAAAATCCTGTTTGTTATGCACGGCAGCAGTTTGTGTGTTGTTTTCGCGTTGCCTTGAATTCGCCGAGGCAATGAGGTGCGCAGCGAGACAGTTTTCTTGTACAGTTTTGTTGTAGTAAAAATAATAGGGCGGAAATTCCTATGGGAAAAGACGTATTACACGTGACGACTTGCCGTTCGTGTTCTTGGCCAAGGCGTCTTGCTAACACGCGCTAGTATGCTTGCTCGCCAAGTCACGCCTTTGTGACACCCTCTGGCCTTTTACTTGGCCAATGCGGTTCAATCGAGCTCTCTTTTGCGGCATAACATGAGCAGTTGAAACGCGAAACGGGCCTTATCCCAAAACAGGGCTACGTTTTCAAGGACTGCGAGGCACCATCTCAAGTTCGGCATTTCGCTTGCGCAAAACCGGCGTAGGCATTTCGCGTTGCGTTTGCTCATGTTGTGCCACCTGACTGGCTAGCCTGTCTTCTCAAAATCCTGTTTGTTATGCACGGCAGCAGTTTGTGTGTTGTTTTCGCGTTGCCTTGAATTCGCCGAGGCAATGAGGTGCGCAGCGAGACAGTTTTCTTGTACAGTTTTGTTGTAGTAAAAATAATAGGGCGGAAATTCCTATGGGAAAAGACGTATTACACGTGACGACTTGCCGTTCGTGTTCTTGGCCAAGGCGTCTTGCTAACACGCGCTAGTATGCTTGCTCGCCAAGTCACGCCTTTGTGACACCCTCTGGCCTTTTACTTGGCCAATGCGGTTCAATCGAGCACTCTTTTGCGGCATAACATGAGCAGTTGAAACGCGAAACGGGCCTTATCCCAAAACAGGGCTACGTTTTCAAGGACTGCGAGGCACCATCTCAAGTTCGGCATTTCGCTTGCGCAAAACCGGCGTAGGCATTTCGCGTTGCGTTTGCTCATGTTGTGCCACCTGACTGGCTAGCCTGTCTTCTCAAAATCCTGTTTGTTATGCACGGCAGCAGTTTGTGTGTTGTTTTCGCGTTGCCTTGAATTCGCCGAGGCAATGAGGTGCGCAGCGAGACAGTTTTCTTGTACAGTTTTGTTGTAGTAAAAATAATAGGGCGGAAATTCCTATGGGAAAAGACGTATTACACGTGACGACTTGCCGTTCGTGTTCTTGGCCAAGGCGTCTTGCTAACACGCGCTAGTATGCTTGCTCGCCAAGTCACGCCTTTGTGACACCCTCTGGCCTTTTACTTGGCCAATGCGGTTCAATCGAGCTCTCTTTTGCGGCATAACATGAGCAGTTGAAACGCGAAACGGGCCTTATCCCAAAACAGGGCTACCTTTTCAAGGACTGCGAGGCACCATCTCAAGTTCGGCATTTCGCTTGCGCAAAACCGGCGTAGGCATTTCGCGTTGCGTTTGCTCATGTTGTGCCACCTGACTGGCTAGCCTGTCTTCTCAAAATCCTGTTTGTTATGCACGGCAGCAGTTTGTGTGTTGTTTTCGCGTTGCCTTGAATTCGCCGAGGCAATGAGGTGCGCAGCGAGACAGTTTTCTTGTACAGTTTTGTTGTAGTAAAAATAATAGGGCGGAAATTCCTATGGGAAAAGACGTATTACACGTGACGACTTGCCGTTCGTGTTCTTGGCCAAGGCGTCTTGCTAACACGCGCTAGTATGCTTGCTCGCCAAGTCACGCCTTTGTGACACCCTCTGGCCTTTTACTTGGCCAATGCGGTTCAATCGAGCTCTCTTTTGCGGCATAACATGAGCAGTTGAAACGCGAAACGGGCCTTATCCCAAAACAGGGCTACGTTTTCAAGGACTGCGAGGCACCATCTCAAGTTCGGCATTTCGCTTGCGCAAAACCGGCGTAGGCATTTCGCGTTGCGTTTGCTCATGTTGTGCCACCTGACTGGCTAGCCTGTCTTCTCAAAATCCTGTTTGTTATGCACGGCAGCAGTTTGTGTGTTGTTTTCGCGTTGCCTTGAATTCGCCGAGGCAATGAGGTGCGCAGCGAGACAGTTTTCTTGTACAGTTTTGTTGTAGTAAAAATAATAGGGCGGAAATTCCTATGGGAAAAGACGTATTACACGTGACGACTTGCCGTTCGTGTTCTTGGCCAAGGCGTCTTGCTAACACGCGCTAGTATGCTTGCTCGCCAAGTCACGCCTTTGTGACACCCTCTGGCCTTTTACTTGGCCAATGCGGTTCAATCGAGCTCTCTTTTGCGGCATAACATGAGCAGTTGAAACGCGAAACGGGCCTTATCCCAAAACAGGGCTACGTTTTCAAGGACTGCGAGGCACCATCTCAAGTTCGGCATTTCGCTTGCGCAAAACCGGCGTAGGCATTTCGCGTTGCGTTTGCTCATGTTGTGCCACCTGACTGGCTAGCCTGTCTTCTCAAAATCCTGTTTGTTATGCACGGCAGCAGTTTGTGTGTTGTTTTCGCGTTGCCTTGAATTCGCCGAGGCAATGAGGTGCGCAGCGAGACAGTTTTCTTGTACAGTTTTGTTGTAGTAAAAATAATAGGGCGGAAATTCCTATGGGAAAAGACGTATTACACGTGACGACTTGCCGTTCGTGTTCTTGGCCAAGGCGTCTTGCTAACACGCGCTAGTATGCTTGCTCGCCAAGTCACGCCTTTGTGACACCCTCTGGCCTTTTACTTGGCCAATGCGGTTCAATCGAGCTCTCTTTTGCGGCATAACATGAGCAGTTGAAACGCGAAACGGGCCTTATCCCAAAACAGGGCTACGTTTTCAAGGACTGCGAGGCACCATCTCAAGTTCGGCATTTCGCTTGCGCAAAACCGGCGTAGGCATTTCGCGTTGCGTTTGCTCATGTTGTGCCACCTGACTGGCTAGCCTGTCTTCTCAAAATCCTGTTTGTTATGCACGGCAGCAGTTTGTGTGTTGTTTTCGCGTTGCCTTGAATTCGCCGAGGCAATGAGGTGCGCAGCGAGACAGTTTTCTTGTACAGTTTTGTTGTAGTAAAAATAATAGGGCGGAAATTCCTATGGGAAAAGACGTATTACACGTGACGACTTGCCGTTCGTGTTCTTGGCCAAGGCGTCTTGCTAACACGCGCTAGTATGCTTGCTCGCCAAGTCACGCCTTTGTGACACCCTCTGGCCTTTTACTTGGCCAATGCGGTTCAATCGAGCTCTCTTTTGCGGCATAACATGAGCAGTTGAAACGCGAAACGGGCCTTATCCCAAAACAGGGCTACGTTTTCAAGGACTGCGAGGCACCATCTCAAGTTCGGCATTTCGCTTGCGCAAAACCGGCGTAGGCATTTCGCGTTGCGTTTGCTCATGTTGTGCCACCTGACTGGCTAGCCTGTCTTCTCAAAATCCTGTTTGTTATGCACGGCAGCAGTTTGTGTGTTGTTTTCGCGTTGCCTTGAATTCGCCGAGGCAATGAGGTGCGCAGCGAGACAGTTTTCTTGTACAGTTTTGTTGTAGTAAAAATAATAGGGCGGAAATTCCTATGGGAAAAGACGTATTACACGTGACGACTTGCCGTTCGTGTTCTTGGCCAAGGCGTCTTGCTAACACGCGCTAGTATGCTTGCTCGCCAAGTCACGCCTTTGTGACACCCTCTGGCCTTTTACTTGGCCAATGCGGTTCAATCGACCTCTCTTTTGCGGCATAACATGAGCAGTTGAAACGCGAAACGGGCCTTATCCCAAAACAGGGCTACGTTTTCAAGGACTGCGAGGCACCATCTCAAGTTCGGCATTTCGCTTGCGCAAAACCGGCGTAGGCATTTCGCGTTGCGTTTGCTCATGTTGTGCCACCTGACTGGCTAGCCTGTCTTCTCAAAATCCTGTTTGTTATGCACGGCAGCAGTTTGTGTGTTGTTTTCGCGTTGCCTTGAATTCGCCGAGGCAATGAGGTGCGCAGCGAGACAGTTTTCTTGTACAGTTTTGTTGTAGTAAAAATAATAGGGCGGAAATTCCTATGGGAAAAGACGTATTACACGTGACGAGTTGCCGTTCGTGTTCTTGGCCAAGGCGTCTTGCTAACACGCGCTAGTATGCTTGCTCGCCAAGTCACGCCTTTGTGACACCCTCTGGCCTTTTACTTGGCCAATGCGGTTCAATCGAGCTCTCTTTTGCGGCATAACATGAGCAGTTGAAACGCGAAACGGGCCTTATCCCAAAACAGGGCTACGTTTTCAAGGACTGCGAGGCACCATCTCAAGTTCGGCATTTCGCTTGCGCAAAACCGGCGTAGGCATTTCGCGTTGCGTTTGCTCATGTTGTGCCACCTGACTGGCTAGCCTGTCTTCTCAAAATCCTGTTTGTTATGCACGGCAGCAGTTTGTGTGTTGTTTTCGCGTTGCCTTGAATTCGCCGAGGCAATGAGGTGCGCAGCGAGACAGTTTTCTTGTACAGTTTTGTTGTAGTAAAAATAATAGGGCGGAAATTCCTATGGGAAAAGACGTATTACACGTGACGACTTGCCGTTCGTGTTCTTGGCCAAGGCGTCTTGCTAACACGCGCTAGTATGCTTGCTCGCCAAGTCACGCCTTTGTGACACCCTCTGGCCTTTTACTTGGCCAATGCGGTTCAATCGAGCTCTCTTTTGCGGCATAACATGAGCAGTTGAAACGCGAAACGGGCCTTATCCCAAAACAGGGCTACGTTTTCAAGGACTGCGAGGCACCATCTCAAGTTCGGCATTTCGCTTGCGCAAAACCGGCGTAGGCATTTCGCGTTGCGTTTGCTCATGTTGTGCCACCTGACTGGCTAGCCTGTCTTCTCAAAATCCTGTTTGTTATGCACGGCAGCAGTTTGTGTGTTGTTTTCGCGTTGCCTTGAATTCGCCGAGGCAATGAGGTGCGCAGCGAGACAGTTTTCTTGTACAGTTTTGTTGTAGTAAAAATAATAGGGCGGAAATTCCTATGGGAAAAGACGTATTACACGTGACGACTTGCCGTTCGTGTTCTTGGCCAAGGCGTCTTGCTAACACGCGCTAGTATGCTTGCTCGCCAAGTCACGCCTTTGTGACACCCTCTGGCCTTTTACTTGGCCAATGCGGTTCAATCGAGCTCTCTTTTGCGGCATAACATGAGCAGTTGAAACGCGAAACGGGCCTTATCCCAAAACAGGGCTACGTTTTCAAGGACTGCGAGGCACCATCTCAAGTTCGGCATTTCGCTTGCGCAAAACCGGCGTAGGCATTTCGCGTTGCGTTTGCTCATGTTGTGCCACCTGACTGGCTAGCCTGTCTTCTCAAAATCCTGTTTGTTATGCACGGCAGCAGTTTGTGTGTTGTTTTCGCGTTGCCTTGAATTCGCCGAGGCAATGAGGTGCGCAGCGAGACAGTTTTCTTGTACAGTTTTGTTGTAGTAAAAATAATAGGGCGGAAATTCCTATGGGAAAAGACGTATTACACGTGACGACTTGCCGTTCGTGTTCTTGGCCAAGGCGTCTTGCTAACACGCGCTAGTATGCTTGCTCGCCAAGTCACGCCTTTGTGACACCCTCTGGCCTTTTACTTGGCCAATGCGGTTCAATCGAGCTCTCTTTTGCGGCATAACATGAGCAGTTGAAACGCGAAACGGGCCTTATCCCAAAACAGGGCTACGTTTTCAAGGACTGCGAGGCACCATCTCAAGTTCGGCATTTCGCTTGCGCAAAACCGGCGTAGGCATTTCGCGTTGCGTTTGCTCATGTTGTGCCACCTGACTGGCTAGCCTGTCTTCTCAAAATCCTGTTTGTTATGCACGGCAGCAGTTTGTGTGTTGTTTTCGCGTTGCCTTGAATTCGCCGAGGCAATGAGGTGCGCAGCGAGACAGTTTTCTTGTACAGTTTTGTTGTAGTAAAAATAATAGGGCGGAAATTCCTATGGGAAAAGACGTATTACACGTGACGACTTGCCGTTCGTGTTCTTGGCCAAGGCGTCTTGCTAACACGCGCTAGTATGCTTGCTCGCCAAGTCACGCCTTTGTGACACCCTCTGGCCTTTTACTTGGCCAATGCGGTTCAATCGAGCTCTCTTTTGCGGCATAACATGAGCAGTTGAAACGCGAAACGGGCCTTATCCCAAAACAGGGCTACGTTTTCAAGGACTGCGAGGCACCATCTCAAGTTCGGCATTTCGCTTGCGCAAAACCGGCGTAGGCATTTCGCGTTGCGTTTGCTCATGTTGTGCCACCTGACTGGCTAGCCTGTCTTCTCAAAATCCTGTTTGTTATGCACGGCAGCAGTTTGTGTGTTGTTTTCGCGTTGCCTTGAATTCGCCGAGGCAATGAGGTGCGCAGCGAGACAGTTTTCTTGTACAGTTTTGTTGTAGTAAAAATAATAGGGCGGAAATTCCTATGGGAAAAGACGTATTACACGTGACGACTTGCCGTTCGTGTTCTTGGCCAAGGCGTCTTGCTAACACGCGCTAGTATGCTTGCTCGCCAAGTCACGCCTTTGTGACACCCTCTGGCCTTTTACTTGGCCAATGCGGTTCAATCGAGCTCTCTTTTGCGGCATAACATGAGCAGTTGAAACGCGAAACGGGCCTTATCCCAAAACAGGGCTACGTTTTCAAGGACTGCGAGGCACCATCTCAAGTTCGGCATTTCGCTTGCGCAAAACCGGCGTAGGCATTTCGCGTTGCGTTTGCTCATGTTGTGCCACCTGACTGGCTAGCCTGTCTTCTCAAAATCCTGTTTGTTATGCACGGCAGCAGTTTGTGTGTTGTTTTCGCGTTGCCTTGAATTCGCCGAGGCAATGAGGTGCGCAGCGAGACAGTTTTCTTGTACAGTTTTGTTGTAGTAAAAATAATAGGGCGGAAATTCCTATGGGAAAAGACGTATTACACGTGACGACTTGCCGTTCGTGTTCTTGGCCAAGGCGTCTTGCTAACACGCGCTAGTATGCTTGCTCGCCAAGTCACGCCTTTGTGACACCCTCTGGCCTTTTACTTGGCCAATGCGGTTCAATCGACCTCTCTTTTGCGGCATAACATGAGCAGTTGAAACGCGAAACGGGCCTTATCCCAAAACAGGGCTACGTTTTCAAGGACTGCGAGGCACCATCTCAAGTTCGGCATTTCGCTTGCGCAAAACCGGCGTAGGCATTTCGCGTTGCGTTTGCTCATGTTGTGCCACCTGACTGGCTAGCCTGTCTTCTCAAAATCCTGTTTGTTATGCACGGCAGCAGTTTGTGTGTTGTTTTCGCGTTGCCTTGAATTCGCCGAGGCAATGAGGTGCGCAGCGAGACAGTTTTCTTGTACAGTTTTGTTGTAGTAAAAATAATAGGGCGGAAATTCCTATGGGAAAAGACGTATTACACGTGACGACTTGCCGTTCGTGTTCTTGGCCAAGGCGTCTTGCTAACACGCGCTAGTATGCTTGCTCGCCAAGTCACGCCTTTGTGACACCCTCTGGCCTTTTACTTGGCCAATGCGGTTCAATCGACCTCTCTTTTGCGGCATAACATGAGCAGTTGAAACGCGAAACGGGCCTTATCCCAAAACAGGGCTACGTTTTCAAGGACTGCGAGGCACCATCTCAAGTTCGGCATTTCGCTTGCGCAAAACCGGCGTAGGCATTTCGCGTTGCGTTTGCTCATGTTGTGCCACCTGACTGGCTAGCCTGTCTTCTCAAAATCCTGTTTGTTATGCACGGCAGCAGTTTGTGTGTTGTTTTCGCGTTGCCTTGAATTCGCCGAGGCAATGAGGTGCGCAGCGAGACAGTTTTCTTGTACAGTTTTGTTGTAGTAAAAATAATAGGGCGGAAATTCCTATGGGAAAAGACGTATTACACGTGACGACTTGCCGTTCGTGTTCTTGGCCAAGGCGTCTTGCTAACACGCGCTAGTATGCTTGCTCGCCAAGTCACGCCTTTGTGACACCCTCTGGCCTTTTACTTGGCCAATGCGGTTCAATCGACCTCTCTTTTGCGGCATAACATGAGCAGTTGAAACGCGAAACGGGCCTTATCCCAAAACAGGGCTACGTTTTCAAGGACTGCGAGGCACCATCTCAAGTTCGGCATTTCGCTTGCGCAAAACCGGCGTAGGCATTTCGCGTTGCGTTTGCTCATGTTGTGCCACCTGACTGGCTAGCCTGTCTTCTCAAAATCCTGTTTGTTATGCACGGCAGCAGTTTGTGTGTTGTTTTCGCGTTGCCTTGAATTCGCCGAGGCAATGAGGTGCGCAGCGAGACAGTTTTCTTGTACAGTTTTGTTGTAGTAAAAATAATAGGGCGGAAATTCCTATGGGAAAAGACGTATTACACGTGACGACTTGCCGTTCGTGTTCTTGGCCAAGGCGTCTTGCTAACACGCGCTAGTATGCTTGCTCGCCAAGTCACGCCTTTGTGACACCCTCTGGCCTTTTACTTGGCCAATGCGGTTCAATCGACCTCTCTTTTGCGGCATAACATGAGCAGTTGAAACGCGAAACGGGCCTTATCCCAAAACAGGGCTACGTTTTCAAGGACTGCGAGGCACCATCTCAAGTTCGGCATTTCGCTTGCGCAAAACCGGCGTAGGCATTTCGCGTTGCGTTTGCTCATGTTGTGCCACCTGACTGGCTAGCCTGTCTTCTCAAAATCCTGTTTGTTATGCACGGCAGCAGTTTGTGTGTTGTTTTCGCGTTGCCTTGAATTCGCCGAGGCAATGAGGTGCGCAGCGAGACAGTTTTCTTGTACAGTTTTGTTGTAGTAAAAATAATAGGGCGGAAATTCCTATGGGAAAAGACGTATTACACGTGACGACTTGCCGTTCGTGTTCTTGGCCAAGGCGTCTTGCTAACACGCGCTAGTATGCTTGCTCGCCAAGTCACGCCTTTGTGACACCCTCTGGCCTTTTACTTGGCCAATGCGGTTCAATCGAGCTCTCTTTTGCGGCATAACATGAGCAGTTGAAACGCGAAACGGGCCTTATCCCAAAACAGGGCTACGTTTTCAAGGACTGCGAGGCACCATCTCAAGTTCGGCATTTCGCTTGCGCAAAACCGGCGTAGGCATTTCGCGTTGCGTTTGCTCATGTTGTGCCACCTGACTGGCTAGCCTGTCTTCTCAAAATCCTGTTTGTTATGCACGGCAGCAGTTTGTGTGTTGTTTTCGCGTTGCCTTGAATTCGCCGAGGCAATGAGGTGCGCAGCGAGACAGTTTTCTTGTACAGTTTTGTTGTAGTAAAAATAATAGGGCGGAAATTCCTATGGGAAAAGACGTATTACACGTGACGAGTTGCCGTTCGTGTTCTTGGCCAAGGCGTCTTGCTAACACGCGCTAGTATGCTTGCTCGCCAAGTCACGCCTTTGTGACACCCTCTGGCCTTTTACTTGGCCAATGCGGTTCAATCGAGCTCTCTTTTGCGGCATAACATGAGCAGTTGAAACGCGAAACGGGCCTTATCCCAAACAGGGCTACGTTTTCAAGGACTGCGAGGCACCATCTCAAGTTCGGCATTTCGCTTGCGCAAAACCGGCGTAGGCATTTCGCGTTGCGTTTGCTCATGTTGTGCCACCTGACTGGCTAGCCTGTCTTCTCAAAATCCTGTTTGTTATGCACGGCAGCAGTTTGTGTGTTGTTTTCGCGTTGCCTTGAATTCGCCGAGGCAATGAGGTGCGCAGCGAGACAGTTTTCTTGTACAGTTTTGTTGTAGTAAAAATAATAGGGCGGAAATTCCTATGGGAAAAGACGTATTACACGTGACGACTTGCCGTTCGTGTTCTTGGCCAAGGCGTCTTGCTAACACGCGCTAGTATGCTTGCTCGCCAAGTCACGCCTTTGTGACACCCTCTGGCCTTTTACTTGGCCAATGCGGTTCAATCGAGCTCTCTTTTGCGGCATAACATGAGCAGTTGAAACGCGAAACGGGCCTTATCCCAAAACAGGGCTACGTTTTCAAGGACTGCGAGGCACCATCTCAAGTTCGGCATTTCGCTTGCGCAAAACCGGCGTAGGCATTTCGCGTTGCGTTTGCTCATGTTGTGCCACCTGACTGGCTAGCCTGTCTTCTCAAAATCCTGTTTGTTATGCACGGCAGCAGTTTGTGTGTTGTTTTCGCGTTGCCTTGAATTCGCCGAGGCAATGAGGTGCGCAGCGAGACAGTTTTCTTGTACAGTTTTGTTGTAGTAAAAATAATAGGGCGGAAATTCCTATGGGAAAAGACGTATTACACGTGACGACTTGCCGTTCGTGTTCTTGGCCAAGGCGTCTTGCTAACACGCGCTAGTATGCTTGCTCGCCAAGTCACGCCTTTGTGACACCCTCTGGCCTTTTACTTGGCCAATGCGGTTCAATCGAGCTCTCTTTTGCGGCATAACATGAGCAGTTGAAACGCGAAACGGGCCTTATCCCAAAACAGGGCTACGTTTTCAAGGACTGCGAGGCACCATCTCAAGTTCGGCATTTCGCTTGCGCAAAACCGGCGTAGGCATTTCGCGTTGCGTTTGCTCATGTTGTGCCACCTGACTGGCTAGCCTGTCTTCTCAAAATCCTGTTTGTTATGCACGGCAGCAGTTTGTGTGTTGTTTTCGCGTTGCCTTGAATTCGCCGAGGCAATGAGGTGCGCAGCGAGACAGTTTTCTTGTACAGTTTTGTTGTAGTAAAAATAATAGGGCGGAAATTCCTATGGGAAAAGACGTATTACACGTGACGACTTGCCGTTCGTGTTCTTGGCCAAGGCGTCTTGCTAACACGCGCTAGTATGCTTGCTCGCCAAGTCACGCCTTTGTGACACCCTCTGGCCTTTTACTTGGCCAATGCGGTTCAATCGACCTCTCTTTTGCGGCATAACATGAGCAGTTGAAACGCGAAACGGGCCTTATCCCAAAACAGGGCTACGTTTTCAAGGACTGCGAGGCACCATCTCAAGTTCGGCATTTCGCTTGCGCAAAACCGGCGTAGGCATTTCGCGTTGCGTTTGCTCATGTTGTGCCACCTGACTGGCTAGCCTGTCTTCTCAAAATCCTGTTTGTTATGCACGGCAGCAGTTTGTGTGTTGTTTTCGCGTTGCCTTGAATTCGCCGAGGCAATGAGGTGCGCAGCGAGACAGTTTTCTTGTACAGTTTTGTTGTAGTAAAAATAATAGGGCGGAAATTCCTATGGGAAAAGACGTATTACACGTGACGACTTGCCGTTCGTGTTCTTGGCCAAGGCGTCTTGCTAACACGCGCTAGTATGCTTGCTCGCCAAGTCACGCCTTTGTGACACCCTCTGGCCTTTTACTTGGCCAATGCGGTTCAATCGAGCTCTCTTTTGCGGCATAACATGAGCAGTTGAAACGCGAAACGGGCCTTATCCCAAAACAGGGCTACGTTTTCAAGGACTGCGAGGCACCATCTCAAGTTCGGCATTTCGCTTGCGCAAAACCGGCGTAGGCATTTCGCGTTGCGTTTGCTCATGTTGTGCCACCTGACTGGCTAGCCTGTCTTCTCAAAATCCTGTTTGTTATGCACGGCAGCAGTTTGTGTGTTGTTTTCGCGTTGCCTTGAATTCGCCGAGGCAATGAGGTGCGCAGCGAGACAGTTTTCTTGTACAGTTTTGTTGTAGTAAAAATAATAGGGCGGAAATTCCTATGGGAAAAGACGTATTACACGTGACGACTTGCCGTTCGTGTTCTTGGCCAAGGCGTCTTGCTAACACGCGCTAGTATGCTTGCTCGCCAAGTCACGCCTTTGTGACACCCTCTGGCCTTTTACTTGGCCAATGCGGTTCAATCGAGCTCTCTTTTGCGGCATAACATGAGCAGTTGAAACGCGAAACGGGCCTTATCCCAAAACAGGGCTACGTTTTCAAGGACTGCGAGGCACCATCTCAAGTTCGGCATTTCGCGTGCGCAAAACCGGCGTAGGCATTTCGCGTTGCGTTTGCTCATGTTGTGCCACCTGACTGGCTAGCCTGTCTTCTCAAAATCCTGTTTGTTATGCACGGCAGCAGTTTGTGTGTTGTTTTCGCGTTGCCTTGAATTCGCCGAGGCAATGAGGTGCGCAGCGAGACAGTTTTCTTGTACAGTTTTGTTGTAGTAAAAATAATAGGGCGGAAATTCCTATGGGAAAAGACGTATTACACGTGACGACTTGCCGTTCGTGTTCTTGGCCAAGGCGTCTTGCTAACACGCGCTAGTATGCTTGCTCGCCAAGTCACGCCTTTGTGACACCCTCTGGCCTTTTACTTGGCCAATGCGGTTCAATCGACCTCTCTTTTGCGGCATAACAATTGTTGTGCCACCTGACTGGCTAGCCTGTCTTCTCAAAATCCTGTTTGTTATGCACGGCAGCAGTTTGTGTGTTGTTTTCGCGTTGCCTTGAATTCGCCGAGGCAATGAGGTGCGCAGCGAGACAGTTTTCTTGTACAGTTTTGTTGTAGTAAAAATAATAGGGCGGAAATTCCTATGGGAAAAGACGTATTACACGTGACGACTTGCCGTTCGTGTTCTTGGCCAAGGCGTCTTGCTAACACGCGCTAGTATGCTTGCTCGCCAAGTCACGCCTTTGTGACACCCTCTGGCCTTTTACTTGGCCAATGCGGTTCAATCGACCTCTCTTTTGCGGCATAACATGAGCAGTTGAAACGCGAAACGGGCCTTATCCCAAAACAGGGCTACGTTTTCAAGGACTGCGAGGCACCATCTCAAGTTCGGCATTTCGCTTGCGCAAAACCGGCGTAGGCATTTCGCGTTGCGTTTGCTCATGTTGTGCCACCTGACTGGCTAGCCTGTCTTCTCAAAATCCTGTTTGTTATGCACGGCAGCAGTTTGTGTGTTGTTTTCGCGTTGCCTTGAATTCGCCGAGGCAATGAGGTGCGCAGCGAGACAGTTTTCTTGTACAGTTTTGTTGTAGTAAAAATAATAGGGCGGAAATTCCTATGGGAAAAGACGTATTACACGTGACGACTTGCCGTTCGTGTTCTTGGCCAAGGCGTCTTGCTAACACGCGCTAGTATGCTTGCTCGCCAAGTCACGCCTTTGTGACACCCTCTGGCCTTTTACTTGGCCAATGCGGTTCAATCGACCTCTCTTTTGCGGCATAACAATTGTTGTGCCACCTGACTGGCTAGCCTGTCTTCTCAAAATCCTGTTTGTTATGCACGGCAGCAGTTTGTGTGTTGTTTTCGCGTTGCCTTGAATTCGCCGAGGCAATGAGGTGCGCAGCGAGACAGTTTTCTTGTACAGTTTTGTTGTAGTAAAAATAATAGGGCGGAAATTCCTATGGGAAAAGACGTATTACACGTGACGACTTGCCGTTCGTGTTCTTGGCCAAGGCGTCTTGCTAACACGCGCTAGTATGCTTGCTCGCCAAGTCACGCCTTTGTGACACCCTCTGGCCTTTTACTTGGCCAATGCGGTTCAATCGAGCTCTCTTTTGCGGCATAACATGAGCAGTTGAAACGCGAAACGGGCCTTATCCCAAAACAGGGCTACGTTTTCAAGGACTGCGAGGCACCATCTCAAGTTCGGCATTTCGCTTGCGCAAAACCGGCGTAGGCATTTCGCGTTGCGTTTGCTCATGTTGTGCCACCTGACTGGCTAGCCTGTCTTCTCAAAATCCTGTTTGTTATGCACGGCAGCAGTTTGTGTGTTGTTTTCGCGTTGCCTTGAATTCGCCGAGGCAATGAGGTGCGCAGCGAGACAGTTTTCTTGTACAGTTTTGTTGTAGTAAAAATAATAGGGCGGAAATTCCTATGGGAAAAGACGTATTACACGTGACGAGTTGCCGTTCGTGTTCTTGGCCAAGGCGTCTTGCTAACACGCGCTAGTATGCTTGCTCGCCAAGTCACGCCTTTGTGACACCCTCTGGCCTTTTACTTGGCCAATGCGGTTCAATCGACCTCTCTTTTGCGGCATAACATGAGCAGTTGAAACGCGAAACGGGCCTTATCCCAAAACAGGGCTACGTTTTCAAGGACTGCGAGGCACCATCTCAAGTTCGGCATTTCGCTTGCGCAAAACCGGCGTAGGCATTTCGCGTTGCGTTTGCTCATGTTGTGCCACCTGACTGGCTAGCCTGTCTTCTCAAAATCCTGTTTGTTATGCACGGCAGCAGTTTGTGTGTTGTTTTCGCGTTGCCTTGAATTCGCCGAGGCAATGAGGTGCGCAGCGAGACAGTTTTCTTGTACAGTTTTGTTGTAGTAAAAATAATAGGGCGGAAATTCCTATGGGAAAAGACGTATTACACGTGACGACTTGCCGTTCGTGTTCTTGGCCAAGGCGTCTTGCTAACACGCGCTAGTATGCTTGCTCGCCAAGTCACGCCTTTGTGACACCCTCTGGCCTTTTACTTGGCCAATGCGGTTCAATCGACCTCTCTTTTGCGGCATAACATGAGCAGTTGAAACGCGAAACGGGCCTTATCCCAAAACAGGGCTACGTTTTCAAGGACTGCGAGGCACCATCTCAAGTTCGGCATTTCGCTTGCGCAAAACCGGCGTAGGCATTTCGCGTTGCGTTTGCTCATGTTGTGCCACCTGACTGGCTAGCCTGTCTTCTCGAAATCCTGTTTGTTATGCACGGCAGCAGTTTGTGTGTTGTTTTCGCGTTGCCTTGAATTCGCCGAGGCAATGAGGTGCGCAGCGAGACAGTTTTCTTGTACAGTTTTGTTGTAGTAAAAATAATAGGGCGGAAATTCCTATGGGAAAAGACGTATTACACGTGACGACTTGCCGTTCGTGTTCTTGGCCAAGGCGTCTTGCTAACACGCGCTAGTATGCTTGCTCGCCAAGTCACGCCTTTGTGACACCCTCTGGCCTTTTACTTGGCCAATGCGGTTCAATCGAGCTCTCTTTTGCGGCATAACATGAGCAGTTGAAACGCGAAACGGGCCTTATCCCAAAACAGGGCTACGTTTTCAAGGACTGCGAGGCACCATCTCAAGTTCGGCATTTCGCTTGCGCAAAACCGGCGTAGGCATTTCGCGTTGCGTTTGCTCATGTTGTGCCACCTGACTGGCTAGCCTGTCTTCTCAAAATCCTGTTTGTTATGCACGGCAGCAGTTTGTGTGTTGTTTTCGCGTTGCCTTGAATTCGCCGAGGCAATGAGGTGCGCAGCGAGACAGTTTTCTTGTACAGTTTTGTTGTAGTAAAAATAATAGGGCGGAAATTCCTATGGGAAAAGACGTATTACACGTGACGAGTTGCCGTTCGTGTTCTTGGCCAAGGCGTCTTGCTAACACGCGCTAGTATGCTTGCTCGCCAAGTCACGCCTTTGTGACACCCTCTGGCCTTTTACTTGGCCAATGCGGTTCAATCGAGCTCTCTTTTGCGGCATAACATGAGCAGTTGAAACGCGAAACGGGCCTTATCCCAAAACAGGGCTACGTTTTCAAGGACTGCGAGGCACCATCTCAAGTTCGGCATTTCGCTTGCGCAAAACCGGCGTAGGCATTTCGCGTTGCGTTTGCTCATGTTGTGCCACCTGACTGGCTAGCCTGTCTTCTCAAAATCCTGTTTGTTATGCACGGCAGCAGTTTGTGTGTTGTTTTCGCGTTGCCTTGAATTCGCCGAGGCAATGAGGTGCGCAGCGAGACAGTTTTCTTGTACAGTTTTGTTGTAGTAAAAATAATAGGGCGGAAATTCCTATGGGAAAAGACGTATTACACGTGACGACTTGCCGTTCGTGTTCTTGGCCAAGGCGTCTTGCTAACACGCGCTAGTATGCTTGCTCGCCAAGTCACGCCTTTGTGACACCCTCTGGCCTTTTACTTGGCCAATGCGGTTCAATCGAGCTCTCTTTTGCGGCATAACATGAGCAGTTGAAACGCGAAACGGGCCTTATCCCAAAACAGGGCTACGTTTTCAAGGACTGCGAGGCACCATCTCAAGTTCGGCATTTCGCTTGCGCAAAACCGGCGTAGGCATTTCGCGTTGCGTTTGCTCATGTTGTGCCACCTGACTGGCTAGCCTGTCTTCTCAAAATCCTGTTTGTTATGCACGGCAGCAGTTTGTGTGTTGTTTTCGCGTTGCCTTGAATTCGCCGAGGCAATGAGGTGCGCAGCGAGACAGTTTTCTTGTACAGTTTTGTTGTAGTAAAAATAATAGGGCGGAAATTCCTATGGGAAAAGACGTATTACACGTGACGAGTTGCCGTTCGTGTTCTTGGCCAAGGCGTCTTGCTAACACGCGCTAGTATGCTTGCTCGCCAAGTCACGCCTTTGTGACACCCTCTGGCCTTTTACTTGGCCAATGCGGTTCAATCGAGCTCTCTTTTGCGGCATAACATGAGCAGTTGAAACGCGAAACGGGCCTTATCCCAAAACAGGGCTACGTTTTCAAGGACTGCGAGGCACCATCTCAAGTTCGGCATTTCGCTTGCGCAAAACTGGCGTAGGCATTTCGCGTTGCGTTTGCTCATATATATATTATAAGTTATTTCACTTGCTTTTGTAATATATGATATTGTTGGAAAATGTCTTTATTAAGACATATCTAGTTAGGTTACAGAAAGACTAGCGTACAAACATGAAAAAGAAATTGCTATTTATATTTATAATATGGCGGATTGCGAGTAACCGTTACCATGGCAACAAAACTTAATCAGAATTCCATAATGTTTTTGTGAGCCAATTCACTAAAAGCAGGCCAACGTTCTACAGCCATGATACCACCGAGTCGTCTGCCACGACGAGAGGTGGTTGTTACTTTTGGGCTAGAGATCTCCCTTTCAAGCTGGATCATCTGTGTGTCTTATTTGCCAAGATTCATATTTCTGGGTCAAAGGCGACACTATGTGTTATTTAACCCTTCTTCCGAGATTTGCTTTGATTTTCAATTGGATTACCTCTATTTTACATTTATTAATACTTTGCCCTTCGGTTGGAAAGTGAGCGCCTTCTTATACCACGACTTTGTAAGCCGCTCTCGCAGTATATCGATGTCCGTCACGTGATACAATTACCTCCCCTGCATCGCACTTTCGTTTTGCCCCAAGCCATCAGAACACCGAAGCCGCGGCATATATCGTCTGTTATCGATCCTTATCGAAGCAGGGTATTTCATCACATTTGAGAAATACATCTCCTTCACTTCTGTAAGCTTTTTAGGGTTATATGCGACTGTCTCGTCCCGCAGGATGAAACGGATGCTTTCATAGCCCTCAGAGAGAGCATTTTGTCATCCGCCATGGTATCCTTCAAACACTTAATCGTCTCTTTCAGTTAAGCTTCCCATCTTGCAGATTGTATGTGCGAGAGGTAGCCCAGGGCATCGCATATTCGTATCTAGAAAGTATTGTCGTCTACCTTACCCTTTTCGAAAACTCAAAACCGTCTCTCACTTGCATTCGCCATGC
Source organism: Scolanthus callimorphus (assembly GCA_033964015.1). Taxonomy (NCBI): domain Eukaryota; kingdom Metazoa; phylum Cnidaria; class Anthozoa; order Actiniaria; family Edwardsiidae; genus Scolanthus; species Scolanthus callimorphus. The sequence continues at coordinate 14,875,616 of CM066918.1, forward strand.
GATATGATGTTTCTTGCTGGCTTTGTCGTTCAGCCGAGGCCTAAGTGTGAACCCACCCTACTTAACTGTTATATTCTTGGTTTTCACCCACGTGACCTAAGTCCTTGACAACCGTTGCTATCCGCCATTGTGGAGCCCCTCGAACTGTAAACATTGAGACAGAAAGAGAGTAGTGAGTGAACGTAACGCGATGGTTCTTTGTATAATACCTGGCTGTGGAGTCAAATCTGGAAACAAAAAAGGTATTGGGTTATTCCGTATACCCCTCATTGTAGATAAGAACGGCCAAGAGTATAAAACACTAACACAAGATCGTCGAAACGCGTGGCTTTCTCAGATAAGCCGAGGCGACACGGATACAAAAGACATCTTGAAAAGTGAGAGAGTTTGTGGTAGGCACTTTGTTTCGGGGAAGCCTGCTTTTCTCTGGGAACGATACAATGTAGACTGGAAACCCACGCTTCACTTGGGGAGAAAAACGTACAAGAAAGAGCCCGATTTGCAGGCTGCGGCTGCGAGAAGCGACAGAGTGAAAGATCGCGAACAAGCGAAGGAACAACAAGAACGCGAGCGTGAGGCGGCACGGGAGGCAGCAGCCAAGCGCCAAAAACTTGACGAAAGTGGCCAACAAGTTTCGTCCATTAGCTTTACTGCAACATCAGGGGAAGAAATGATGGAAAGCGAGAGAATTGAAGATGGATTTCTCGATTTCGAGGTGCAAGAGCAACCGGAAAAAGAGGCTAGCACACAAACAGAGGGACCGGAACAGAACGAAGCCTGTAGTCAAACTGAAGTGTTGGTTGTAGATGGCTGTAGTCAAACTGAAGAGTTTGACTACATGTTTAGCCCGACTGGGTATCAAGCACCGGGTCAAGAGTATTTTGACTCGGATGATAAAGTTCGATTCTACACGGGACTGCCAAGCTACAAGGTACTGATGGTTGTGTTTGAACATGTTTCCCCCCATGTCTCAAGAGAAACTCAGACTCTAAGTCGTTTCCAGGAATTTGCTATGGTTCTCATTAAACTGAGACTCAATGTCCCATTACAGGACCTTGCGTATCGCTTCATGGTATCTGTTGCTACTGTTTCAAGGATTTTCTCATATTGGATGGTTGTAATGGACATTAGACTGAAATTCATGATTTCCTGGCCAGAAAGGAAACAGTTATGGCAGACAATGCCAATATGTTTTCAGTATGCCTTTGGCAAAAAGGTAACTATTGTGATTGACTGTTTTGAAGTCTTTATTGAACGTCCTTCTAATTTGCTAGCAAGGGCCCAGACATTTTCTTCCTACAAGCATCATAATACCATCAAAGTTCTAATTGGTATAACACCCCAAGGAAGCATTTCCTTTGTTTCAGAGGCTTGGGGAGGAAGGACCTCTGACAAGTACTTGACAGAGAACTGTGGGTTCTTGGAATTCTTGGTACCAGGGGATATGGTTATGGCAGACCGAGGGTTTACAATTACAGACAGTGTTGGGCTCAAGCAGGGGAAATTAGTTATTCCTGCATTCACGAAGGGAAAGCACAGCTTGATCCAGTGGATGTGGAGAAAACAAGAGGGATAGCAAATGTACGTATTCATGTGGAACGTGTGATTGGTCTGCTACGAAAAAAATTTCTCAGGTTTCCTTGGGAATTTCTTCTCCACCAATTCTTTATTATATCAAGAATTTTAAAAAATTGCTACAACAAAGAAATTGGTTTTGTAATACCCTATCTAAAAATTACCTAGAAATTGTTTCCACTTTGCATCAAAATTACTCGATTTCTTGGCGGATTTTCTCTTAAAACTAGTCAAAAGGGACTATTGGAGGGCAAAAATTCACGAGGGCAGAGCAAACTCTAATGATCCGGTCAATAATTGGTACTTGCATCTCTCGTGGTCCATTCCGATTGCAAGTCAAGAAATCTGTAGGTAGGATACTTTGCAAAATGGTATATTTTCTATTCAGAGTTTTGAAGGAATGGTGTTGGCTGTTGATGTTTATTTCATGATCCTGTCAACCTAATATTAATTGTATTGATTTGGAAAAATTTCAGGATTCATTTTCGGTGTCTGGTGTTGTAAGAAATACCTTTTTTAGATCAAAGATCAAAAACAGTAAGACAAAAGTGTAAACAATATGATGTAAATTATTTTGTTCCAATATTTTTTTCAAATCACTACTCTATTTTAAAATGGAACATCAAATGCAGGGGTACAGTCAGCCATGTGTGTACATGATAAGAATATTACCAAACGGTGGAGGGTAAAAAAGTAATGAGTGGTCCCCAGCAACATGAATAATATTGGCATTACTATCCATATTCCTTAGTAATATTTGTGCCCAATGCATTGCTTTGTGCCCACTACAATCAATGTTACAGTCAGCAATTTTAAACTGAAACACTGAACTAGGCTGCTTCAGTGGATAGGCATTGACTCCAAACTCAACCAAAGTGGTTTTATGGTTTCCTTTGGCTTTGTAGAATAGAATGGTCATCTTTCTTGTTAGAGAAATTTGATATTGCAATTGCCTTGCCAATTTTAAGGGGTGTAGCAATGCATTAGGTGGTAATCAAGTGTGCTGGCTACATTCGCTGCATGTGTTTTTGATGCGACTGAAGAGATTTTAAACCTTGAGCAATGATTGTTTCATTTCAAGTGGTACCTATATTGTACCAATGTTCTGTATTGTCTTAATGGAGAATCAAGTCTCAAATCGTGATAAAGGCTAGCCAAATGATGCAACAATATCACAGCTATTTCTGTGTTGTATTTCTGAGTGTTGCTTTAAAAATTGCTTCCAAGTTTGATTATTGATACCTGAAAGGGAATATGCTGGAGAATATTTTGACCCATTATTTAAAATGGCCAACAGAATGAATTTTTTTCATGATTTGTAGAAATTTTACAACTTTATCATTTGCTTTATCTTTATAACTGGGAGGAATATTTAAGTATTCTACATTGTGCAATACATATTTTAAGGTTGTAATAATTGAATGAACCCTAATGAAAAGCACAATTATTACCACATTTAAATAAGCTTGAATTACCATGATATAATGCAGATAATTTAATAAACCTCTCTGAAGCTACCATTGGCACGTGTTTTTGGATAATAATATTGAGACCAACTGCCTGTATTAATTTATGCTGTGACATGGATAGTTGACGCACAGCTATTTCAAAAAAGGTTGCCAATCGGTGAGAGCTTAGAAAGCCACCTTAAATGAATTGTGTAGAAAACAGTATTTCTTCATTCTTTTGTAACATGACAATCATTTTTGAAAAAGCTGTATTATAAACTCATACCACTATGTAGAGTGTCTGATATCTGGTACACACTATAGCTACTATACGTGTGACTGACAACAAAGCGTATTATTATACATTGTACCCTATCTCGATTCTGATTGGCTAAGTGTGCATGCTTTACTTTGGGAGTCAAACGAAATTGCTTGACAAAAAAAAGTATTTGTACTTAATCAATGTATAATAAAACAATTGTTGAATTTCGTTTTTTTTTTTGTTATATCTAGAATAAAGAATGTCTTGCCAAGTGGAATCGGTTCCACCTGTCTCGACATTGTTTATTCTTCATCACAAAAACCTCATCCAATAATTGCTTAAGGGCATGCTATGTTCTTATGTCACTAGTGTGCCACCAGGGCCACGAAGGTTTCACAAACAAAATTAAATCACTCTAAAACTTCCTAGAAGTGTGGAAACAAAGAAATTTTTTTGTGTTAAGGCATGCTGCTAAATGTGGTCGCATTTTTGGTACATCAAATGTCGTATGAGCAGGATCTTCTCCAAATGCAAGACATGTTGCTATAGCAATTGCAAACACACCACAATCACTTCCATTGGTCTGTTGCTGCACTGGAATATAAAGAAGGTCCACATGTTTTCCACCCAACATATCTTTAGTTTGCTCCTCTACCTCTGTCTGAATGACATCATTGTAGAGGCTGTCAAATAAATGTACTACTCCTGGAGCACATCCTATAGAGCTAATACAAATCCAGTGGTCGCTGCCTGTATGTAAAATTTGTATAAATTCTCCAATAACAATATCAAAGTTGCGTACTGGGCCGAGTGTAGGTCGCTGCAACCCACCAATCAATGGATTTTGTTGCTGTAATAACACCTGTGCTTGCTGGATAATGCTGCAGTCAAGCCAGCCATTTGCATCATTAATTGCATCAAAGTCACTGGAAGTGAGGTTAGCAAGCAAACCGGTTTTGTCCACTTGGCCATCAGTTTCGTTGATTAAACTGACTTCATCTTCGCTTTCGCTACTTGAAGTAGAAGGAACAGAAGTACATGTGGTAGGCTGAAATTTGCCCTTCCTGCAGACTGGACATTGCCAAGTTGTCTTTGAATTGTTAGGCATTCTCTTGAGACCGATACAACTGAGGTGAAAAAACTTCCCATTCATGCATATTTGGTTATGGCATTCCAAAAGTTTTGCATTTAAAGTAGCTTTTACTTCACAAACACAAATTTTGTCACATAGCAACGCTTTTTGATTGACGACTGACTGTTGATTTTTATACTGTGCCTGTGATTTGCCCTTTTTGCGCTTAAACTGTGGAAGCCTGCTGCAGTTTGGACAGTACCATGTTTTGGGCACCGTCACTGACTCCAAGCCCAAACATGACATATGGAATTCCTTGTACGGACACTCATTGTTACTACAAGTGACAATGTTCTTGTCTGGCTCAGCACGACAGAAACAAATACCACCATCCTCTGGCATTTTCACTGGAACTGCCAATCTCCTAGTGTACCACCGACCTAGGATTTCAGGGAGAATGCATAGCCTCCAAAACAGCTCTAATTTTGGAAGCGCAGTATCCCAATGTTGCGTGTCAGGCAGGATGCGCTCAGTAACAATATGTGCATTACCAGCTGTGTCGACGCCACACACAACAAAATCATTGTATTTTCTACCAGGCAATGTAAAAAGCTGTTGCTGGACCTGATAGTAGTAGTTGTGAGAGCGTTTTAGGACAAATCTTCCATTTTTCTTCTCTAAACAAGAATGCTTATGAGCGATGTATTTCTCAAAGTCCCCATTTTCTAAAGTTAAAGGGTTTTTCACTTCCCCACACCCTAAGCCACAGCAATCACATGATATTAAAAAGTCTGGAGTTGCATGTAAAAAAGGATGATCCTTGTTAATAAATAAGCCACATCTTGTAAGTACAAAGTTTTTATGAGTTGATTTCATCTTTGCTTGGTATGCCATAATTGCAAATTCTTCATATTTGCATCCATGTTTGATTGCTTTGGTATTCAGCTTGTATAGGTTTGGATAGCAAACTGATTTAATGCACGATTGTGGGGGTTGTGCCAGATTACAATGAAAAGCTACTCCACTAATCGAGGCGCCAATCCTCCCAGCCCGGTGTCTAAAAAAAACAGTTCCCTTTGCTTGTGACCTTGTGTCTTTTTCTACTTGCTTTATTTGTTCATCTGATACATCCAGGTTTACATTCAAACATAACTTCAGTAGTTCTTGGTAGTTCAGATCAAGATTCTCAGTATCAAAAAGGTCAGTAACTACAGGAACTGTCCTGCTTTCCACCACAAACTGATCAGCATAAGCTGGTTTCACAGTTGTTGAGTTTTGAAAACAATGTTGTTATTTCCTCTGCTGAAGGGGATGTAGCTTTGTATGAACTTGGCATACGATTATTTCCTTCAGGCTTCACGGCGTTGTCTTCGAGAGAATTTATTTTACAATCGAGATTTTCCTTGAGTTTCTTAGCAGATGAAAAATCTATGTCCCTGATCTTTTCGTACGAAACTTCGTTCACATAAGTGGGAAGTAGCCACGAGCACTTCACTTGTGTGCAGGCCAATTTTCCGTTAATGCGTACCCACGCTTCAATGTAAAACAGAACGCTGGCAATATGCGAACAGGATTCTGCAAGGCCAGCTTTGCATCCCAAACAGTGTGCTGCTAAAATGCTTCCATCGCTTTCAGTAATCAGCCAAATATTTACGAGTGGGTCATTCATCCTCTGGGAATGGCGCACTTTCCCCACTACCACGTGTTTCCCAGAAATAATTTTCCCCTGTACGGAGGTTACAAATCCGCTCACCATCTGGTTGTAAGCCTCCAAGCTTTTATGGCATTTGAACTGCTGCTTCGTGTAGTAGCTAGTTTCCAACACTAGGTAGCTTACCAAGTCTGTAGCCTCGATAGATGGTAAACATGCCGGATCGAACTGATCGCTCGGGATGCTTGCAGGATCGACACCAACCAGCGAGATTTTTTGTAAATATCTCCTCTTGATGTGCGTTTCTAGACCTTTTGCGTATTCAGAAAGCACTGGTATATCTTTGGAAAGACTATCCAGGTCGTCTTTGCATTTTTCTTGTGAAATATCCATGATAAAATCAAAAATTATTGAGATGTACGCGAGAACTGCTATAGAAATGGCTTAGAATTTGCATCGGATTACGCTGATGAGGGGCTCCACAATGGCGGACACCCAAATATGGAAACCGCGTGACGTCATGTGAAAACCAAGAATTGTAAAGCGCTTAGAACAGAAATGCATATGCGCTATAGAAGTCCATATAGTAGTATTATTATTACCTACTATTCCAACAATTTACTAGTACTTCTGCGTGGTAAAGCAATAACGACGACAGTTCGCTTTTGAGAAAACAGTTCATTCTTTCAATGATATTTGAGCTAAAGAGGCACCATAGAACCCTCTGTCTTGTTAAAGAGGAAATCTGAGTATTGGAAAGAGAAGTCTTTTAAAGAGCTATCATCCAATCCTATCTATCATTTTATCCCATCTTACGATCTTTCCCTTCACGTTTCCACTTTCTGTGGCTTTCGCATAGTCAGCAATGAATATTGCAAGGGCACGGGTAGGAGCGGACACATCCCATAACTTAGCTTACATGATGCGGTAATAGGTATGCAGTGAAAATAAAATACTATTTTCATCTGCATATTAATTAGCGCATCGTGAAAGTTTATCGGAATCGCCCAATCAATCGGTGTTAGCTGCATACTGGCGTGCATGATGCTTTGCGGCCCCTATAGTTTAAATTTCCGGCGTCTTCTGTGTTCCGTTGTCAGTTATCGGCGTAACGGGTGGTCAAGCGGTTTTTTGCCCCACCCACCTCCCCTGGTGTCGGTTGGGGACACTACATGCTCCTCGCCCTCGCTGCATGCCTACTGCTGCCCATGGTAGTCGCGGACACATCCCATAACTTAGCTTACCATGATGCGGTAATAGGTATGCAGTGAAAATAAAATACTATTCGGGAAACAGTAAGACACTAGCCCGATTTTCATCACATTTCTTAGTGAGACAGGGCCACCGAAGACAGTGAAAATTGCCGTCTGCTCGAATTTTGTTTCAATTTCTCAAGTATTTTAGGAGAAAAAAGCTAGAGAATGAGAACATATGCATTGCTGACATTCTCTAGGAGAAAAATAATTCTAATCTAGCAATATTTTGTACTTAAACCAGAAAATGATGCACGCTTAATGCTTAACCATCGGCTACTAATATAAACAATGAGTCTCAAGTTCTCTTATTATAAGTGTTCGCCGAGGTTAAGCGTGAAATTAGACAATAAAATTAATTTCGGCCAGGTAAAGTAATTTTATCATACTTTTTTGCTCACGTTATATTGCATTCATTGCTTGCCTTTGACTGGTGGTGATTTTGAGTCTCTATTTCACAAACGTTTCAAAATATAGCACTTTTCACGCGTTTCTTACTTAACCGGAATTGAGACACGGGCTATGATAGGACTGTGATTTTTGGGAGAACTGCATTCCTACAAACCATCACTGACTCGTCGGACTTCAACATTCCTGACAGTGAGATTTCAAATGTAATGTTTAGCTTGAGCATGCAATTTTAGAAATATTTTTCAATGCTCATCTATAGGAGATTTTCTTTCAAGTAAGCCGATTTCAAGTGAATTTTCTCTTGATTTTTTACTGTAAAATGCCTGAAATCTTAGCTTCGAACACTTTAAAATGTCCTGTCTCCTCATATTCTACTAACTGTTTGCCGTTAAAACCACATTTACGCGCCATTTCCAAAAATCGATTTTCAGACAATCGGCGACAAAATTGTTGATAAAATTTACACACGTAGCCGCTTTTCTGTTAGAATCGCAAAGTTGTATCAACCAGTTTAAAATTTGCCTCTGTCACTCATATCCCCCCCCCCCCCCCCCCCCCACACACACACACACACATTTTGATTGTAGTTCCCGATGGAACTGTGACCGAACAGAGACGAAAGGAGATCCAATGCAGCGAAGTTACGCTCGCACAAAGAGTAATGAGCATTGGACAACATCCTTGAAAGACGTTTCCTCGTTAACCCACTCTTTTGTAGAATAAATATTTCCACAAGCAAAGGAAAAAAGGCATGTGACCGAAGGATATGCATTTTCAAGAAACAAGAAGTTCGAGACCTCAGTAAAATCAATGCGAATAAACGTTGCCAGCCCACGACATGATATAGGGGCACACGCGTCCTGCTTATGAAACAAGCTGTGCGGATTTCTAAGAGAGAAGTAATTTTTATTCTTGCTTTTACTGAGTAAAAAGACAGGAAAGATAGTAGCAGTAAAATTAAGTCTTGTGCCACTGGGAAACAACATTTGGGCGTGCCTTCTATCAAGGCCAGCAGGATCCTGAAAATGAAAAAAAAAAACGTTTTGAGGACCCTATTCTCAAAGGATGGCGTTTCATATATAATGGTATGAAAACAGCAAAAGCGGGTATTGCTATTGCTCTCGCCCCTCATGTCAGTTTAGTAGATGTGGATCGAGGGACGTATAAGCACGGTACGAGTCAAAGTACATGGGATTAAGTTATCCATATTTACCTGCTATTGACCAACTGAAGAATATGCTGAAGCCACCAAACAATCATTCTATCAAACACTACATAAAGCGATACGACAGCTCAAAACAAAACATCCATCATACAAGATAATCGTTGCAGATGACTTCAACGCCACAATTGGGATGGACTGTGATCCAAGTAAATGGCACAGTGTTGGGCAATTTCATGATACGAACCCCACAAGCTATAATCGCGCACGACTAATGGAAGCGGCAGAAACTAACAACCTGTTCTTGTTAAACATTATGTTTGACACAAAATCCGACGAGCACAGATGGCCTTTTGTATCAAACCTGTGTTACAAACGAAGACTAGATTATATCATGTCAGAGTGGTATGTGAAACGGGCGATTAAGAACTGCAGTGCAGAGCCAGCCCTTCGAATCTGATCACCGGGTGGTTGTAATGCAGGCCAGTTTTCCAACAAAAATATTCTCCAGTAAACCTATATATGAAGCTCGCCAAGATGTCCGGCAGCTTATGGACGACCATTCTGTGCAGGCTAAATATAGCGCTAGGGCTTGACCAACTCATGCAGTTATAAGCCGGATTCGCACAACATGAATGACGTCGAGGAGTTTATAGTCGATACGATCAAACAAGCCTCAAAGAAGACAAATCCAAAAACCCTGAGTGAATCGAGAATACCAAGAGCTCTTGTTAAAGCAACGTTACGAGAAAGACCAAGATAGAAGAAAGTCCATTGGAGATGACGTTAAGAAACTTTGTACCCGACTTAAGAACGCCTATGTCAACGATATGATCGGTGGTCTCAGATCCTGCGCCGAGAACTACAGGGGACTCAGTATTATTGCAACTTTGTCAAAGATCCTATCGGCGATAACAGTAGATAGACTCCAGGAGGCTTACGAATATATTCTGCTACCAACACAAATTGGTTTTCGCGCCAGTTGGTAAACTAATGATGCCATCTTTATAATACGTCATGTGCTTCAGAAAGTCTGGGACCCCACTTTATGTAACAATAAGATTATAACAAGTTGGACTTTTATATGGGTTAGATTGATATTATTATAATATGATGGTGTGAATGAGGAGTCTTTCAGTTCATGGAAATCTAGAGCAAGTAAATTATTGTTTTAGTGTTCACCAGCCAGATGACCCAACAATAATAGGCCTACTCCAGGTCCTAAAATCGCCATTTTTTACAGCAACATTGAGCGTTTTAAGAGCCGCTGCCTGTAAATATCAAGCATCGTCCAACAGATCAAAAAAGTCGACCTCCAGTTTATTTTATAAAATGAGCCCATATATGGAGCTATTTTCGAAAATGGAGTTTAAAATTTTCAGCGAGTTTAATTTTTCGAGAAATCTCGTCAAGTCTGATTTCACCCAAATAGGGCTCGTCGCGACACCGAAAATCGCAAAATGTTGCCTAGATTGGGAAGCCTCGCAAAGCCTGAAAGCGAAAGATATTGAGATTTTGTTTTCGATCTCATAAAAGTGTGTCATCTAGACGGCTGGAAAACGGTAAGGTTATTTTTGATTTTGATTTTCCAAAAAAATTACAGGACCCTACATGAGCCCCGTCAAAAGCAAAAATCGTTCTGCTTAAATTTGACTAGAACTCAGGGGCAAGAATCTCAGCTGGTGCGCATCGAATTTTCAATAAAAATGTTTTTACATTATTCCCAATCGTTCATTTCTATCATATAAAAAATTAATCGCGGCCCGCAAATATTTACCTTCTACGAGAGCGAAACGTTGAAGTCACTTTTGCATTTTTCACATGACACGCGATTCAAATTGACTTCATACCAGGAAGGAAAATATTCACATTTACTTGTTTGAATTGTTCTGAAAAGGCATTTATTATTATAGAAATAGTCATAGAAGTCAGGTTAGCTGTCGTAGCTTTAGATTTAGTAAATATACAGATTTAGAAATTTCCAATCTGTGAACATAATTAGCATAAAGCGAGACAGTACTTGCGTGAGAAGTTGATTCACTCCGAATTTACACATATTTTCCTAGAGGAGGAATTTTCCCAACATGTACACTAGTTGCTCCTGAAAGGAATCGCTCCTTTTATTTTACCAACTGGAAGATAAGATAACTTTTGTATTTTAAGGCTTCGGAGTGCAAAACTCCTCATGGTTTTGCTGTTTCAATTTCCCAGCCGATGCTAATTGAATTACTTTAGCCGAGTTATTTTTAGCGCGTGGAAATGAATATGAATTAAAAGCTCTCATAAATCGGGAAATAAAATAAATGAATTACTAGCAAATGTACTCTTTTATTTGGGTTTATAATGTGAGTCCTTGGTTTTTCAATTTGCTGATTTTGCATCTTACGAGGTTTTCTGAGATTTAGGCGTTACGCGGTTTTGTTACTCTGGAGAAAGCAACTCAGCGCGTGAACACAGTTTCCAGGCAGAAGATGACTAATTTATATCGCTCCATTTATTTCGTAAAGAGGAAAGTAAGATAGTTTGATAGTTTTTGGCTCTGTGGTTACTGAATATTATCGCATTCCTTTTTCAATCTTGCTGTGCGAGTTGTTTTCCAATACGTAGCCCGATTATTTTTAGAGCACATAAAAATAAAAAAGAATGAAATGCTTTCATAAATCGGAAACGGTTTTGATGGCAACTTTAATGAATTCTTATAACCAAAACGTTTATACTTTTGGGTGTTTGGTCTCTACACTTCTGATTTTCTGTCATACCAATTTTTTATTGCTAGTTCTATAGAATGCTGTCCACAACCTCTTCATTTATTTTTCTCAAGATTTGTCCAATGTCGAGGAGTTTCACAATCACTGGACAAAACTACAGGAGCACAGGGAAACAACTTCTTGGATAGCCTGTTCATATGGCGCCCTGCAGTGCACAGGAGGAATGGGCGTGGCCAGTCCTAGTTCCTCACAAACTTTCTTCATTGAGCCCATTTAACTATGGACCAGCTGGCAAATATTGTACTGGTAAAAAAACGATCGGATGCATAATAGCGCGGTCACACCCTTAAAACGTTACAAACAATAACTAAAAAATAAAGTGAGCAAAACAATGAATAATTCGTTAACAACAATTACATAACGATAACAAGGGAAGGCTAATGATAGATAATCACGTTATCGCTCATGACGTCTTACACTTGCAAACATAATCATAGACTCGATCATAGGCGTACATTTGTCTTGATCTTGATAGTGGCTCGAGCAAAAAGAAGCCTTGGTTCGCTCTTCACGTCACTATCGTTCCCGATTTTTAAGAACTTCAGATGTCCTGTGATGTCTGTTGTACATTCGCGCATAGAGACGGGGGGGGGAGGGAGGGGGGACTGAGATTTAGGCGTTACGTGGTTAGAAATTTGGACAAATCAACACTCAAATCGTTTGATCTTGAGTGCGCGTTTGTTAACTCCCTCTACAATCAACTCAACTCAACTGTGAAATCTAAATCTATTTAAAATGAAACAATCGCCAAGCGAACGTTTCCCACGTGACCAGATGTTGTTTTGCAGTCCAAAGTGACCGTGAGTTCAGTTTTACGCGCGCTATGGCCTCTTGTGAGTCTTTTAAAGTTGTTGGCGGTCCGGGAAAATCCCCTATTTTTGGGCGGGAGTGCTCGTCATACCTTTTAAGGTTTACAATCAGGCCTCCGTTACCTTTTACGGGTAAAATTCGACTAAACTTGAAATTTTTCCAGATACTGAGGTAATGTTAGAGGTCCGTTCTAGCAAATCAATTGTGGCAGACTTGGTAGCCTGAATTTCAGATGTATTTTCCCTCGTAAAAAAAGAGAGAATATTTCGAGGGAAATACGTCTTGTTGGTACCTTTTAGGCGTCAAAATAAACTAAGCGACGCCATTTTAGGTACATTTTAGGGGTAAATCGAAAGTTCCCGACGAGCACCCCCGCCCCAAAAATAGGGGATTTCCCCGGACCGTCAACAAGTTTAAAAGACTCACAAGAGGCCATAGCGTGCGTAAGCCTGAACTGACGGTCACCTTGGACTGCCAAACAACATCTGGTCACGTGATCTTAAAGTCGTGGGAAACGTTCGCTTGGCGATGCGATTGTTGCATTTTAAAGAGATTTAGATTTCACAGTTCAGTTGAGTTGATTGTAGAGGGAGTTAACAAACATGCACTCAAAATCAAACGATTTGATGAGTGTTGATTGCATACTTGCCAACTCTCCCGGTTTACGCGGGATACTCCCGGTTTTAACCCTCAGTCTCCCGGGAAAAACAAACTTTCCATATATTTACTGTATATCTCCCGGGTAAATTTCTTGCGATTTTCTCATACAGTTGTTGTATTTGAGACAAAATCTCCCGGTTTTGGAGTTTTCAGGGTTGGCAGGTATGTGATTTGTCCAAATTTCTAACCGCGTAACGCCTAAATCTCAGAAAACCTCGTAAGATACAAAATTAGCAAATTAAAAATCCAAAGACTCAAATTATAAACCCAAATAAAAGAGTACATTTGCTAGTAATTCATTTATTTTATTTCCCGATTTATGAAAGCTTTTAATTCACATTCATTCCCATGCGCTAAAAATAACTCGGGCTAAAGTATTTCAATTAGCATCGGCTGGGAAAACAATTGAAACAGCAAAACCAAAGTTTTGTACTTCGAAGCCTAAAAATACAAAAGTTATCTTATCTTCCAGTTGGTAAAATAAAAGGGGCGATTCCTTTCAGGAGCAACTAGTGTACATGTTGGGAAAATTCCTCCTCTAGGAAAAGATGTGTAAATTCGTAGTGAATCAACTTCTCACGCAAGTACTGTCTCGCTTTATGCTAATTATGTTCACAGATCGAACATTTCTAAATCTGTATATTTACTAAATCTAAAGCTACGACAGCTAACCTGACTTCTATGACTATTTCTATAATAATAAATGCCTTTTTAGAACAATTCAAACAAGTAAATGTGAATATTTCCCTTCCTGGCATGAAGTCAATTTGAATCGCGTGTCATGTGAAAAATGCAAAAGTGACTTCGACGTTTCGCTCTCGTAGAAGGTAAATATTTGCGGGCCGCGATTAACTTTTTTTATATAATAGAAATGAAAGGTTGGGAATAATGTAAAAACATTTTTATTGAAAATTCGATGCGCACCAGCTGAGATTCTTGCCCCTGAATTCTAGTCAAATTTAAGCAGAACGATTTTTGCTTTTGACGGGGCCGATGTAGGGTCCTGCAAATGTTTTGGAAAATCAAAAGCAAAAATAATCTTACCGTTTTCCAGCCGTCTAGATGACACACTTTTATGAGATCGAAAACAAAATCTCAATATCTTTCGCTTTCAGGCTTTGCGAGGCTTCCCAATCTAGGCAAAATTTTGCGATTTTCGGTGTCGCGACGAGCCCTATTTGGGTGAAATCAGACTTGACGAGATTTCTCGAAAAATTAAACTCGCTGAAAATTTTAAACTTCATTTTCGAAAATAGTTCCATATGGGAGCTCATTTTATAAAATAAACTGGAGGTCGATTTTTTTGATCTGTCGGACGATGCTTGATATTTACAGGCAGCGGCATTTTTGGGCGTTTTAAGGGAAAATAAGGGTAGAGCACACTACATTTTTGGGCATTTTTAGGCGTTTGGGGGCGTTTTAAGGTAATTTTAGGCATTTTAATAGGTTAGTTAAGGCTATTTAGTGCATTCCAAAGCGGTTTTGGGCGTTTAAATGCGATTTTAGGACCTGGACTAGGCCTAATAATGGACAAATACCCTAATCAAAAACACAAGACTGAGTCATGAGCACGCTATGCGCTATGTAAATCACCTTAGAAAGTATTTAAATGAATTGCAGGAGCATTGCATCTTCACTAGCTGGTTGAGACTAATTGTAGACAAAAGTGATTCTGTCTTGACAAGTATTTAGTAATAATTATGGATGGCAGAACTTGTGTGTGTGTGTGTGGGGGGGGGGGGGGGCTAACCTTCCACTATTCAGCAAATTTTTATATTTTCTTTAAACGTATTCCCCCACCCTTCCCCCACATTGTCTCTGATGAGCCCCATCACTTCAAAGTCTGTTCCGCAGTCCATGTAATACTCATATTATATACTTATATAATAATATTATCAACCTTCATTAGCCTTGATGCATAATGCTAGTCGAGACAGGTTGAATCAGGTGAGGCCGTAGGCCGAGCCCCATTACATCTTAGTGTGTGTGATATGTATGTGCCCTCTGATTGTTTTTTCTTGGTGATAACCCATGTGTATATGTTTGCATTTCACTGTGCAAAACAGTTAGGGACTGGTCATACATTAGAGGGGAGGGGAGGGCTGGTGCAAATATGGGGAGGGCCTGCAGCTGAAAAAGGGAGGGTCAAAAAATTTGGTGCAAATGATAAAGGGAGGGTCATTATTTTTTACGCAAACGTTGTTAGGATAATACAGGGCCGTAGTGATGATAGGGTCAGGGAGGCCTCGTGCCCCCACAGTTTTCCCCAGTCAGTTCCCCCAAACATGCGGTAATTTCACATGCTGGGCTCTAAATTTTTGGCGCGCATCATGCGCAAGAGAGTTTAAACTTTCCCTAAAAGCTGTCTTAAGTTGTTTATATGTTGTCCCCCCAGTTTTTGAGTGTTTGGAGGCTAATAATGCTACGGCCCTGTAAGAGGATCTCTAAATTTACCAATAGCACTGTAACACTCAACTTGGCAAGATAATTATTATCTGGGATTTTAGCAACATAATGTACAGATCTATGTAAAACATAAATACACACATAAGAGAAATTTTAAAACTCTTACTCCACCAATATTTCAACTGTACAAGATACTCTAATAGTATCGCTCTGCCCTACTTTATCTATCCAAAAAATATTGGTGGAGTCAAAATTGTAAAATTTCTCTTTTTTGTATTTATTATTAAGGAGGCTGCCTACAATTTTTTCTGCCCTCAACGCCCAATCTTTGTATGCCTGCTGTTCAGGCTCAGAAACCTGTACCGGTCTGAACTTTCACATGGTTACCCTGGAGGGTTTGAACTTTATTGTAGTGTGCATTTTTTGTGATCGGAGTTGCTATAGCAACGTTATAACCACACCCTTGCTTATAATTAGCAGCCATCAGACGCGTTGCGCGACCTAAACTTTTAAAATGACACCCCTCGCACTAATCCCTGAGTAGCTAGCATTAAGCACAGCAAGTTTGGAGAGAATTCATTGGGCAGATTTTATTTTACCCGAACGGACTTTTTCAGCCTCCAAAATGTCAAAGTTATTTATGCCGCAAAGTATTTCCTTGAAAAATAATGGCTAATATCTGCGGAATTAAGAAATCCTTGCCGCTTGAATAATCTACAAACCCAAGGCAATGTAAAAAAATTCCGCTTCTAAAAATGCTTCCGATTTTGTTTGGCATGTGTTCAAGGAAACTGCAAAATTTGAGAAATTCCGCTTCTTAAAATGCTTCCGATTTTGTTTGGCATGTGTTCAAGGAAACTGCAAAATTTGAGAAATTATATTATAAATCTTCCGTTTGTTATAAAACTTACACTTTTCGCCTCTGACACAAATCTCATATGTAAAAGTTTTTGATACTTCCGTAAATTATTCTTGAATATACACCAAAGATAACCTCCAAGTCTTGAGTTCATTGAAGTATTTTAAGGCACCGAGAATTTGGCTGGTACATTGCCTTGGGTTTGTAGATTATTCGGGCGGCAAGGATTTCTTAATTCCGCAGATATTAGCCATTCTTTTTCAAGGAAATATTTGCGGCATAAATAGCTTTGCCATTTTGGAGCCTGAAAAAGTCAGTTCGAATAACATAAAACCGGCCCAATGAATTTTCTCCATACTTGCTGTGATTAATGCTAGCTACTCAGGGATTAGTGTGAGGGGTGTCATTTTAAAAGTTTAGGTCGCGCAACGCGTCTGATGGCTGCGTATTATAAACAAGGGTGTGGTTATAACGTTGCTATAGCAACTCCGATCACAACAAAATGCACACTACAACAAAGTTCAAACCCTCCAGGGTAACCATGTGAAAGTTCAGACCGGTACAGGTTTTTGAGCCTGAACAGCAGAAAAAATTGTAGGCAGCCTCCTTAATTGAGAAATAGTCTGTTGAAGTTTAGGATATTTGCGAGTATTTTATGTAAAACATACGTACAGATGAAGTAACTTTCAGATTCTTTTTCCCTAAACGAAAGACATATCGAATCTTGCACTGCTATTATAACATGAAAATGGATTTTAGAAACTAATAAAAATGTCTTTTTAGCAATATCTAGATCCAGTGAATGATGGGGGAGGGTCATCATTAAATATTTCACCACATTTGGGAGGGCCCACATTTTTCCTTCATCTTGTCAGGAGGGTTTCCAAAAACATGTAGACCAAAATAGAAATGCACCAGCCCTCCTCCCTCTAATTTATTACCAGTCCCTTAGTTGTAATTGCACAGTGCAAACACAGTTTGGTTTTAGACATACCCTTTTCATACCCTGGTCCCAGGGTGAAGTTTTCCATGTTTTCGAACCAAGTTTGAAGTCGTGTTTGGGTTCTTTCAATGGTAGTTTGTTTAGACTTGCTCCAGGTCGACCTCATAGGATGCTCTGTTTCTTGCTGAAACTTCACCCTGGGGACACTGACTAGGATTCGCAGTTCTATCAATCAAAGGCGGAGCTTCGGGGCCTCCTATCATCGGGCCTCCTATCTTCGGAACGAGATCGTGCCAATCATCTCCCCTTGAATAATACAATGTCGTTCCGGAACTAAACCTGCTGCCAATGAGAAGGCACCAAATGCGTCATCCAATGATAGGAGGCCCCTGAAGCCCCGCCTTTGGGACTGACGTTTTTGATTGATAGAACTGAGAATCCTAGTGAGTGTCTCCAGGTGAAGTTCAGCAAGAAACAGAGCAAGACTAGAATGACTGAGGCAAAATGAACTACCATTGAAATCACCCAAATACGACTTCAACTTGGTTCGAAAACACGGAAACCTCACCCTGGGACCAGGTTAAGCTTTTCATGACTATTTATGGAAATTAAAAATGCCAAAAATGGTATAACTTTCATTGAGATGATGTGAGACAAAGTCATGTAGCACCCCCCCCCCCCTCCCCCCCCCCCCCCGGAAGGGATTGGAAATTCCGAAGTGGTTGGGGGGTCAACTATCCTGACTTTTTCCATACAAATACCTTTTTTTAAACACCATTCCTTGGGAGGGGGATGGATATTTTCTGGAAGGTCCACAGAATGCCAAATTATCAAATACTCACCTCCCATGGTGGGTTTTGCACACATGGAAGGTAGGTTTTTTTTATTTCAAGGGGGTGGGGAGAGGACTGGAAAATTTCAGCACTGTTTTCAATAAAGTATTGGCCCTCCTTTGCATTTTTAGGGAAAACATCTTGCCCCCCATCTGCAGGGGTCTAGGAAAAGTGCAAACTTCCCCTCACCTTGGTATATGTTTTGTTCCAAGGCTTCTGAGAAAACTATGCATCATGAAATCAAGTGTATATATAAAATAGTAGTTTAAGTTATGAACTAGGAGGTATAAAATGGACAATTAATTAAATGGAAAGTAACATCTAAAAGAATGGTGTGCCCTCCCCTGGAAAGCTTTCAAATAGGTAGGGCCCTCCAATTGTGCCTCCCTACCCCCACTCCCCACCACTCAAGAAAAAAAAACGCTCCTTCCCTTACAATTGGAATTTCCAATAAATTTTACACAGAAGGATCAGTAAAAATACCAACATTGGCAACCAACTACAGTATTCTGCATTTCTCTGCTTATTCATGTTGGATATTTTCTGGGGTGACACATTTTAATAAAAATACACTGAATGTTATAATATGGTACATGTATGGTATGTAAATGTGTAATATTAAAACAGCTCATGACAAAGAAAAGCTTTTCTCTTGATTACTATTTTGTGCCTTGTTAGAATTATTCCATTGTGAGGGGTTAGTACCTAAATTTTGTTTTACCTTTCTTTGACAGGTCGTGCTTATTTTCATCTGTATCTCTGTATACTGCACATATTTAGAGACATTTTTTTCTTAAAAGATTATTATAGTGACAAACCATGTACACAACCGGGAGCTCCGCTTTTAGCCAGTGGCTAAATCTATATATTATTTGATAAATCAGAAGAAGAAGGATAGATCTCTTCCCGGGATATTAAATATTTGAGAAATTCCACGTCTCATTGGAGATATTAGCCCTCGATTTGGGCCTTGATAAAATACACGAAAAAAAATTATAATTATTCAAAAATCCATAAAATATTTTTTTTAACGGAAATGGTTGACAAACCACTTGAATGAAAGCTGAGCTAGTCGTGTTTAAGGATCCTTGTTTATTACATGGGTCCATTTCGCACGTATTGGAGTTTTTCGCGATCTTTTGAATTAGGTGAAACATGCCCCGAAATAGCAAGTTTGCTCGGGAAAATCACTATTTATCTGATCGACCTGAAATTTTCACAGCATAAATACTTCACGTAGGCCTAGCTTTTGACCAAATTTGAGCGATTTTGTAATTTCGCATTTTGACGCCGATCTGTGATTGTTAGTTGGAGACCTCAAAAACACAATGGAAACCGTGTCAATCATGTAATAAGAATCTTTTGGTACCCTTGTTGGCAAAGCTTATTCCACCCCATCCTTGTAAATTCAGTCAGCAATTGGCTAAAGTACAGGTAGTGAAGATTTTATCGAAACAATATGGAGAGAAAGATGAAGGCAGAAGGCTTGGAATGGATGATGTTAGTAAGGGCAAAGCTATACATATGTTAAAAATAAGCTTATGTACCGCTAGATTGCTCAGCTAAAGTAAAATTTTCCTTTACTCTTTGAATGAAAGTATCCATCACCAGGGTTTGTGTAAGCTCTCTGCTTGGCGTATTCAATACAGTAGTAGTAGGGTTTTCTGTAAACACGATTTTATGGGACTTTTAAAATAGTGAAAGAGTTCAGCAACAGTAAGCTTGTGCGTGGCGTAACTTACTTTAAGAAATATCCGCTGAATTCTGAGTTTGGCAAAGTAACCGACGCACAGATCGACAAAATAAAAATATAAACATGTACAACATGTCCAAAGTTGTTCTTCTTTGAGAAGGAGAACAGAAGTCAGTGGCTAAAAAAGTACACTTTTCTCCCTCGTTTCATGATATCCATTGCTCAAACGTCCGCCATCTTGGATCTCATTCTTGAGCATGCGCAGTGTTTGACCGCTGTGTTTATTGTACCGGCCGTGATGGAGAAGCTGCCAACGCCAATACGCCTTAATAAGACGAGAGACACGAACTACATGGAGCTTGGGAGAAACACTGGAACGGTTGCTGAAAGAAGAGAGCTCGAACAGAAACAGTCAAGGCACCGCCAGCGCGTTATTGACCCAGGGAAATCGACAGAACTTTGACAATAAATGCGCATATTGTTTGGGTATACACAAGCACCAAGACTGCCCAACAGTGACTGATCTGCAGGAGAGAAAGCGTATAATTTGAAAGTTTGCTTGTTGCTATATATGTTTATGTAAAGGACATTTGAGTCATTTGATTGTAAGGCAGATAATAAGTGCGCTAGGTGTAAGTTAGAAGGCCAACCATTAATCAATTTGCCATGTGCAATTGGGAGAAAATAGACTTGCTCCATTAGTACAAGAAAGTCCTCAGGTGCCTAACGCCTCTACGCACAACCTCAACGTAAGTGTAGGCAACAGTATTGCCCTGCAAACAGCGCAGGAGTAGTGCGGGGGCGCGCAGGAGAGGGTAGGGTAGGGTAAGGGTTCTCTTTGACTCTAGTAGCCATAAGTCGTACGTTAAGGAGTCAGCGGTGCACGCTTTAGGACTCCAGGCTGTGCGTAAGGAATGGTTAGTTATCAATACTTTTGGGGAGGGTCCACCGCAAATTGGAATAAGGGATGTTGTAAGAATGAAAATAATGCCACTAGGAGGAGGGGAGGGGAAGTATGTAGAAGCCTTTGTTGTTCCAGTGATATCTTCTATACCTAATGTCTATGTAGAGAACGTTAAGAATAGGTATCAACACTTGCGCGGGCTGTGGTTTTCAGACATAGATACGGGCGCGCAGCAGTTACTAATAATATATGTTTTGGTTGGGGCACATTTTCTATGGAGTTTCCAAGCGGGGAGTACAGTAGGGGGGGAGGAAAGTGAGCCTGTAGCTGTAGAGACTTTCCTAGGATGGGTATTATCAGGGCCAATAAGAAGTGAGGGTGAGACAGAAGGTAAGTCAGTACAAGTTAACTTAATATCCCAGAATCAAGGCCTAGGAAGTAACAGTCTAGAGGAGGATGTAAGGAAGTTGTGGGAGCTAGACGCATTAGGAATTACGGAGACAGATTAAGTGCATGTGGCATTTACGGATAACATTAGTTTTAATGGTGGTAGATATTCGGTGCGCTTGCCATGGAAGCAGGAACATGAACCGTTGCCTAGCAACTATGTTAATAGCACGCTTAAGAGGCACGCTTAAGAGGGATGTTAAGAAGGTTGAATAAGAAGCCGGAAGTGTTGGTAGAATATGATTGTATAATTAAGGAACAGTTACAGGCAGGTATTATAGCGGAACTCCTGTGGAGCCCCATAGACAAATGTGTGAAAAAAATTGTAAAAAAAAAAAAAAAAAATTAAAAAATAAAAGTAACCCATCGAGCTGTATTCGAGTGGTTATATTTTCCGTTGGACAGCCGCTGGTGTACCGTCGGCTTATTTCTGAGTGCGTACATGGTGTGTTGCCATGGGTTACGATATTCACTTTGGTTAGGCGGCCCTTGTGCAAGTCAAGATTTCGTCCGACATCTGCAGTTTCTTGTAGCTTGTATCATTGTTATTGGCCACAAAACTTTGAAAGAACTTTCGGGGATGTTCGGAAAAGATACATGAAGCCTTTGGGTTACCTGTCTTTGGTTGCTGGCAGAATGGACTGGGATCAGGGAAGGATGAGTAATCGATAAAGTGGTTCATTCAGCCGGGATCATACCAGAAAGAAATTAAGTTAAGAGGTTTAAAATCAAGCTATGAATCATTTTAGATTGCAAAAAACAAGGAAAATAATTTGCAGCTTTGTTACAGCTCAAGCACGGAATAAATTTAATTGGCATAGACACGGAATTCTCGCGAAATTTAGCCAGCCTTTGCAGTTGGCTTGCTCGAACTGTAAGGAGAAAACTCAATATTTGTACATGGAAAGAACAATGTACGACTCGCTTCTCAAGGTCATCCTTGGAGTTGAATAAGTTTCTAACGACAGAAATGCTTTGGCATCAAGATTCCTTCAAGAAGAAAAGATACGATATTCAGGTAAGTTTTTAAGTAAGTTAGTTCCAAAGTTGAGTGCTTTGCTCATCTCTTTGCTTATAGGGCGCATGTTCTCCTTTGAAAATGCAACACATGAATCTCTAGGATATCATATTTAACCCTTTCAATCCCAAACCTGCCCAAACCACCCTTTTGTACACTCAGGAACTTTAAAGTGTCTATCATAAAACTCACGGCAAAATGACACATAATATCTGGTGATTTGTGTAGAAGAGTGATTTTTCTACTGACCAGAGAAGACAAGTAGATCACAGGCTCGGATTTTTCACAGAAACAACCACTTGATTTCACAAAATAACTCGCGATTTTTGACATGCAAAAACACACGCTACACTGAGCACAAGGAGCCGTTTTTTCGCGTAAATTTCTAGACTAAATCAAACACAATCAACAAGCCACAGACTTAACTTAAAAGTACCTTTAATCCTTAGCTCTGACCTGAAGTTTCTCCTCTGCAAGTGTACATTCAAGGGAAATATGGCGCTTTGAACTTTGAAGCGACTGAACAACAAAGCCACACAAAACCCTAGCGCTCGGGATACCTGTGGTAAACCAATGAAATTTCACAGCGGTTCCCCTGTATTGACAGGTTAGACGAAAGATTTATAGAAGTCTTTTTGCCCTGCGACAATTAAAAGCAAAAATACTCTTAGCTGCTTGCTTTTTATGTCTTAAACACAGATTCAACCGAACTCTGTGCTGAGGCAAAAAGATTCCACTAGAGAGGAGCCAGGGTTTCTTTCACCAAAATTTTTCAACAGCTCTCAGAAGAACAGTGGAAAAAGTCAATGAAACCCCTCAGCCATACTTCTTACTTGAAGCACAGCACAAATGTATTGTCCATAATAGACTTAATGATGTCCTATGGCCTCTTCTGAGTGGAATTTTAGTTGTATTTTTGACCGTTTTATCAGAAGTCTAACCTGTGTGATAGCTTCCCGCCGTTGGAAAGCAAATTATGGGTCAGCGGCAAAGCTCTACAAAAAGCCCCAGCCCCCCTCTCAATGAAAAACAGGAAACCCAGAAACGTGGTACTGATATGCAAAAATGCGCAGGGGTGTGTCTGTTTGTCCTCATAAAATAGCAGACTCGTACCCAGTCGTTAATTGTGTTTCTTTTCGATTTTTTCGCTTTTGCGTTACTGGCTGTTGCCGATATTGCGTTACTTGACAGGCGCGCAAAGGATTATGGGAAGGTCGCAGAAAAATTAACGACTGGCAGATTACAAAAACAAAATGGCGGACAACATGGCGGATTGATTTAGCGGGAAATGGTTTAAGGACGAAATTGGGCCGTTTTACTGTTGTTTTCTGTTCCAATGGTCCCCATGTCAACGTTAGAATTGCACAGGTACTTTATCAAACTCTTCTCCCGAAGGAATCGAGCATCATTTAAAGATTATTCACAAATCACGAGCATCTGCAAAACACTGACCAATGATCTGGGCACGTCAGTGAACGCTAAGACTATTTAGAGAAGTATTGAAGCCTACAAGCTATGGTGATCTCGATATTTTAGCCCTATGGATTTACTGTTGAGTACGGAGGATTTTGCAATCTACGTCATCTATCTACCTAGTGTACTCCGAAGTTGCAGCAAAGCTGTTGTCTATAAGTATAAACGAAAAGACTTCTAATAGACTTAATACAAGAAAGTGTTGTCTCCTTTGGCTTTGCGGTCTCATTTATTTTAATCCTCGAAGACATACGAATATACAGGTGTTTACATTGTGACTGTCGTACTGTGTGACCTTTTTCTTGTTGCTTCGTACATACAGTAATAATTGAGCTAAACAGAACTTGAGTGCACAATGCCATGACAGTTTCTTGTATATATTTGTTGGTACTATGTACAGATCCAAAGGGGACTACAGTTTATTTTTGAGTCTCCACAGATACAAATAAATGATGGGTGAAAACTTGTGTGATAACATTTGTTATAGTCCATGTGAATTAGAAAACCCATAACATTAATCAGTGGTGGATCCAGAAAGGGGTGCACAATATATAAAACATGTGGCTCAAAAAATTGTGTGCACTTAAATGTAGAACATACATTTCCTTTAACATATCAACTCAAAGATGGTGTACAGGTACCCAATGAACCCCCCTAAATCTGGCACTGTTAATTGCTGTGCATGTGGTCACACTAAATTGCCTGGGCAAACTCACTTGTTTATTGAAGTGCATAGTTTTTGCAAGTCTTAGGCTAGTGCAACCAAGTTTCACTAGGCTACATAACTATTGGGTTCATCTGCTTCCTGGAAAGCTTTGAAAGTCCTGAATATTTACTGTACTCTTGGGGCCCTTTATAGTCCTTAACTAAAAAAAGAATCCTTGAAAAAAGAATTTTTTAAATCTAAAATAATTTTTTCAAGGTTTACGCATTATCTACCATGCTTACCAGAGGCTCGAGGCTTCACTCATTTATAGAAGAATGTCTGAAGAAGCTCCTTTTAAAATACTATTGGATGTTTTTCCAACTGCAATTTGTTTTAAGTTTCGGGGCAGAAATCATCATGGCCACTTTGCTATTGTAACCACCCAAAGGAATCACCACCTCTGAATTGTGTGGCAACAAGATGTAAACACTGTTAGTTGATTTGGTCTCTGTCTGAATTTGAAAGGAGGGTTTAAAGGGGCACTTGCACGCTTGCCAGACAAGCAAATAATTAAAATCACAATCCAATGGACCAGCTATGATGCACGCGTGCGTTGCATGTCGGTAGATGTGGGACATTTGTCAAACAAACTGTTAAGAAAGCGTGTGCTGTATGCTGGTAGTTGTGGGCTTCGGCATTCCTGAATAAAGAAGAGTGCACACGCTTATAGCTGGAATCATGCATTCCATCATCTTGATAATAGATAAAGACACTATAGTTTTGTATTGATTTAAGAAGGAATCCGCCAGCAGTTTGTGTAAGCATTGGACAAAAATCTTGTACCAAGATCATTTGCATTGTATTGCAAACTTCTTTGAGTCTGTTTTCAATATCTTGTGAAAAGAATCCGTTCCTAACAACACCAAACACTGAAATCGAAGTTCAAAGTTCCTACAAAACACTGGGAAATGGTAGTGAAATGAAATTGACAATTTTTTCTGGGGTGTTTGCCCTACTTTTTTCATCTTTAAAAATTATTTTTACAGGCTCCCATGGGAATTTGTTTTTGGTGTTACTACAGTTAACCAGTAACATCTCTAACTTTAAGAAAATGCAAACAGAATTTGAATATCTTTGATATTGCTCTGGTACAAGATTTTGTCCACCATAGCTTGAAATTGCTCGATCTCTAAATGGATTTCCTCTTAACACTTAAGTTAAAAATGGTCAAACCTGGACTATTAGTTTGATTTTTGGTGATTAATTTCAAAAATCAGTCTTATTCTAAACGTGCAAGTGCCCCTTTAAGGTCACAAATTTCAGTTATTATTACTCTTGTTTTGCAGTAGCTCCATTCTAATGTTGAAGAGCTAAATGTAGCATATGCAGGTTTTTCCAATCAAGGAAATGCTTAATTCATGGGTCTTGTCTTTTCTCTGGTCTCAACAAGATGGAAAGCATTTTTGCAGTCTAGAGCATTTCCCTTTCAAGTTATTCTTCATTTCACATACTGGCCACAAATTTGGATGTACTTCCCCCTACAAAGTTGAACATCCCTTTTGGCAAGCTGAAGCAGGCATACCCAAAAAATTCCAAAAGTGAACATAAAACCAAAATTGAAAACAAAACCCATCCCTTTAAAGTCAATCCAGATGTGATTGTTTATCAAGAAGGTAAAACAAGAACATGTTTATGATAATAATGCTTTGCCTATTTCTTCATCATTTATCTGCAACATGCTTTGACAGAGGGAGTAACATTGAAGTCTTGGTTTTGCTATATGGCAGGATATCCCTACTTTAAATTTCCATGCCAAATTCTTGTTCCCAAAAAAAACCGCAAATGGTAAATTTCATACATGAAAAACTCTGCACCAACTTGACACCAAAAGTCCTCAAAGTCAGCACACATTTCCCCAAGACTGGTCATTATATTTGTTTACATTATCTTAACAGATGAATGGTGTATGTCAGAAAAGACTTTTCAAAGGGGCAGCAAGGAATTTCAGCTATCTGCCTTAATTAGTTTGAAATAGCATATCTGAAGTGACAAGTGTTACTTCCTGAAAATACTAGCCCAGTTATTAACTGCATCTTGTCTCTGGTTATCTGCTGTTAAAAGTATGCAGAAAACACACCCAAGAAAGACCATAGTGTTGATTGTGATGACTGTAAGTTATTCATTATTTGCTATGGTCATTTTTTTAAAAAGAAGAAACATTCACATGGGAAAAAAAACTGTCCCTCTTCTTCTAAGGCCTTGTAAATATCACAAATTTTGTGCATTATCTCCTGTCCCTTATAGCCTGATAGTTAAATGGTTGGCTCCTTTGGTAGAGCAGCAGTCTAGTAACCCAAAGGTTGTGGGTTTGAATCTCACTCAGCCTGGAATTGTTTTCAAATCCAGGTAGAGTTTTCTCTGGTTGGCATACTTCCACTTCTATCTCTATGTTTAGAAACATTCACGAGCTTGTTCTTCTTCTTGCTCTTGCCTCACAGAATCTCCTCCATGTTCTGTACGTGCCTCTCAAACATTCTTGAAGCTCTAGTTGTCCTAGCAATGTTCTGGTGCTATCCTGATACATCTGAGACAAAATAAACATGATTTCTTTATCATTATGTATAGAACAGAAGTTAATGGAACAGACAAGGTAGTGTTAAACCCTGTTATCTTAAATATGGTGTAAGGTCGTAAAAAAACCCAGCGATTTCCTTTCTTTAATACTTGGAGGTACGAGCTTATGCTTGATCACTTTGTATCACATTACTATCAGCCGTATCAGCTGTGATAAAGTTTTTTCATAAATAAATATTAGCGTAAGCCTGCGATTACTTTGACAGACTATCGCATTGCAAGCTAGCCCATAGCGAATGGAAAACAATTCTAAAAAGGTCCAACTTACCGTCCGAACTCATTTCACAGAGTTTCAGTTTAGTTTTCGTCTGCCCCGTCCGCCATCTTGGATTTCGGCAAGAAGGAAAAGATCAATAAAATTCGATAAAACAGTCCCAGGTACAATTTAGCCGTACACAGAGGGTTAGTAAAGGTAGTCTTAAGAAATGTAGTTTGAAGAGTTGAAAAAAGTTGATAAAAACCGGAGCTTGCAAGAAATTCCTGAAACTTGCAAAAAATCTGACCTAATCTGCCATTTTCTGTGAGTTCGTCCTGACCGTGATGCACCGCGCACCTTGAAAAAACCTCGACCTGACCGTGATGCACCGCGCGCCGCTAGAAGAAAACAACATGGCGACTGGGTACGAGTCTGACAAAATAGGAATATTAGGGAAAATGCTATGGGACTGAAAGGGTTAAACTACTCTATCTATACTTCATATTCCTTGTTCTTGCGATAAGATAATTGTAAATACACATTGGAATCATGTTTCAGTCCCCTGTGATTCATTCAGCAACTCTCTTTAATTTGACTATTGGAAATTAGACTTAAGTAATTAAGTTAACTCAATATTTGAAGCTTGGCTTTGTGGATGAGACTACATGTGTTTTGGTGAAAACGTTTTTGCTGAAAAGGGGTTTGCATTGGCTTGAAATCATAGACAGAAATCAATAATGATTGACTGTAACATTGTATCATGATAATAAAGCCAGCATCACAGCCAGCTGAAAGACAAAAGCATTTTCCACTCTTTTAATCCTCTGGTCAAATGTCATTTTTTGTCAACAGAGATCAGGCTAAGACATTTTATTTATTAGGCAGTTTGCTAGAAAATGCAAGGGATTTTCTCTGCTCACATGCATAACAAAGTTCCCAGGCACAACAGGCTTTGGCAATAAAAACAATCCCCCCAACCCCTGGACATTTGCTACAAGCTAACTTTGCATTTATAGAGCTTGGGAGAAAAATCGCTCACATTTCCTAACAAGCTGCCTTCAAATAAAGAAAATGTCTCGGCCTGATCTCTGTTGACAAAAAATGTTATCACAACAGTAAATACTTTAAAACAGTGGAAACACGTTTGTCTTTCAGTTTGCCAAGATTTTATTCACTGTGCATTTTTTTATGCCAATTTAGCTTGTAGATCTCATTTCTATAAGCTAATTCTAAAGAATCAAAGTTCTATAACCACCTACGGACAATTAAGAAAAAATCATTTGGGTCAGGACTTTTTTCCCCGCAAGCAGGGTAAAACCAAACAGCCAATCTGACTCCAAGGGGGCAGGGGGGAATGCTTGTGCACATTTTCTTATTTACTTCTACCTGGAATATGATATTATGCAAAAGATACTATCATCTTTTTTTTTTCTTGCATGGGTCTTACAGGAACGTCAACCCTCCCGGTTTTGCTAGGTACCTCAAGATTTTTCGCTTCGTTTCCCAGCAAAAATTCAAGATGACTGCCATGCATTTACTGTATTTCTCCCGGGAATATTTCAGGAAATTTAGCCATTTCAAGACAATCTCCAGATTTTTAAAGTCCCTGGTTTGACGTCCCTGGCCTTTGAGATTCCATGAAATGAATGATTTTCTGATTTTCTTGCTAGAGGTCTGGAATCTTAGAATTCAGACTTAGGTTAAGATTTGTCACCACACTCTGTGGAATTTTAAATGCTGTTTCAAGGACTTTAAAGGTACTTTAAGGTATCAGTTATGGTATTTGATGATCCCGCCCTCCAAGCCTGTAAATTTCTATTACTGACTAGGCTACTTAGCTGTAGGTGTCCCGTTTGACTTTTTTTCAGTTCTCAGGTGCTGATGCTAGAGCTGGTTCACACATGAATTGCAACACAAGGTGCAAGAAGGTAGCCAAGACTTTTTCCAGGGCATCAGCTAACCCATCCTGTAACTCTAGACTCCATTTGCACTAAGCACTGTGAAAAAACCCTGGAATTTAAGAGGTCATATCTAGCCTGCTTGTGGCTTGGTTCATATAAACATAAAAACATACCACCTTTCCAGAAGTATTTTTTCAATCTTGCTACAAAAAAAATACAACACATCAACTCACAAGGATAGCCTACTCATGAAACTCTTTCCTTTTTGTTGTTCGCATAATTATGAAATCCCAAGTGCAAAAAGCAAAATTTCAAAACACTTTGTGATTATTTGTACTTATACTTTCAACTATGACCATGAACTTGTACTTAATCAGTATTGTGATTCAAACATGCCTCCTTTTTAGACATCGAACCAAGCTTCCTGTGGTGTTTTGTCTGCCTTGTTTCCAGGTTCTTGACCGTGAAAAACACAGTGGAAAATGTGCATATCATCCTTTCTCCAGTGTATCTGAGTTCTGATTAAGTTTTAAGTTTTCTAGGCCAATAGAAATATCAAAAAACTTAGTGGGATTCCAAATATGGTATGCAGATATTTCCTTATACATGAGGAGCTTAGGCGCGCTAAAAAATTAATGAAGCTACGGATTTAATCAGTAGTCGGCATTCCCTCAAAGGAAGCGTTGATTACTATAAGTGGTATAAGTGTCAGTCAGGATTAAGCTCAATTGCAAACGCTGAGACGTCCATGCTTCGCAGTTCCATGCATAAACAAATTACTATTTTATTTTACGCGTACTTTTAAGCAGATGACGGAAAAGAAATGGCAAAGCCCGGGCGCCAAAGTGACAATCGTAGTTTGTAGGTTCGGGGCAACTGCCAAAAGATGGGACATCTTTGCAGTTTTGTTACCTAAAGATGCAACATCTTGACAACAACTTTGGCCCATACCGAATACTGTATGTCTCTTATGTCCACTGGAAATGGCATATCTCTCATGTTATTATATAAGGTTCCAGACAACTGCCCAAAGATGAGTCATCTTGACAGTCCGTTGCCGAAAGATGCAACATCTTGACAACGCGAGGTCTTTTCCCCTAATAAAAAGAACCAAATAAACCCGGCAAAATGGAATTACATTTTTGTCTGGTGCTCGTTTGGTAACAAATCGTTCGTCGTTCTTAGTGCATTGTACAAACTGGCCTGTAGCTTCAGTGCGGAAATCAATTGATTTTCTTGAACAAATTGTGCATGAAACCCGTATGAAAGCTATGAAAATCTAAAAATATAAGAAAGTACTTATCTTAACCGCCACAACGATCCGGAACAGCAATGCTATTTTAGAGCACGCTCTAGACATTATACTTCACTGAAAGATTACATGAAGAATGAGTTCTGCATCTAGGCCTGTTCAAATGCTCTAGCAAAGTCAAATCCTAAATTCCGAGAATGATGAAGGTTTCCATTTATGTTCATTTGAGTATTATTATACTGCGAAGTAAAATCAACTCTGGTACATTTTGCGCGCGAAATTGATCGTTGCATGTTTCGCTAATAAATCAGCGTTTGCAAAAGCCACAATAGTAGTAGAGAAAACAATTCCTGTCCTTTATACACATAAAGAGACAAAAAATATTTCCCTTCGAATAACAGTGAGTGTGCCAGGTAAACGTGACATCCGTGCCTGGTATTTTGCAAAGTTTAGCAGCAAAATAACGCGGTAATATAAACATAACAAAGCTGTGCTTAGTATACAACGTTAATACTTCTCTATACTGATCTCCCGGGGAAGTTCTACCACTGCTTGTGACACAGCAGGACTCACGATCAATTCGCTGTTAGTAGTAAATCGAAGATTTACTACTAACATCAGAAACCAAATAACGTCCGATTAATTGCCCTATTTCACTATGACTCATGGTTTGTTTACATGGGCAAGATAGCTGAAACTTGGTTCAAATAAAAGTTCCATTCGAACATCATGAATGGCATTTTCATTGGGTTTTGGTCATTTCTAAATGCTGCTGTCCCCTCTGGCGACCATGATTCATAGCGCAAAGACAATAGAGTGTTTTGATATGACGTCATAGTGAAATAGGGCAATTATTGTCAGAAATTTGCTATAATATTATTGCATGTATAACAATTAGTCGTTCTGTAAGAGGTATAAGCATTGGAGTTTCGCTTTTAGGCAGTGCCTAAATCTATATATTAGAGGAAGTTGTGACTTCCATTTCCTTCCACACAGGGAGGTGGTCCCGTACAGTGCCACGACTAAGGTTCGAATTATGTTTTTTTGTTTTGGGTTTGCACTTCCGAAGGAATGAGAAATCACAGGTACAGGGAGCACCCCCTCGCCAACTAAAGCTGAGGAATCGAACCTCACCTCCCCTTAATTTCCGCCTTCCATTTGGCCACGCAGGGAACCGGTAAGCAACTGTGATCATAAGGCACACAAAGACTGCAATCCTGAAAAATCAAATTACACAGCGAATTAATTCGTATCTGCAATCATGAACTAACAAGTAGTATATAATCGGGATATACACTACAAGGTTTATACACTACAACTTTATACACTACAACTTTATACACTACAACTTTATACACTACAACTTTATACACTACAACTTTATACACTACCAATTTATACACTACAACTTTATACACTACCAATTTATACACTACAACTTTATCTATAAAAGCTGGTGTGTGAGCGATGTGAGGTATTCACAAAGATGCGCGGAACTCAGTTTGAGCAAGAATGGAAGTTACAATGGGAGATGGAGCATTTTACTCGAAGTTTGATGCACTATTGTGTACATTATAATGGTCGTATTGGATGTCCATTCTTGTTGACGAGCCATTTGAAGCCAAAAGATTATGTGATTTTGCTTGGCGAAGTATTTCTTGCCGATTTTGTATCGGTAGGATGTCTTCATGGTTTATCTTGTCATCGATGCATCAAGAACGTTGTGTCAAAGCTTGAGGTCCTGCGTATGGAGAGAGTGAACGTTGAAGAAGAGAAAACATTGTTCATGGGTCAAGCAAAGAAATGGCATGCTCAAGAGATGTATTATGGGGATCGTACGTTGTACCTGTTCCGTTTAGCGGATTACGTGGCGCGATGGGTCCTACGTCAAGGTGAAGCAGCTGAGACAGAGTACTGTAAGAGAGTGAGAAAAGTGAAGGAGGAAGAAGGAGGAGGTGAAGAAGAGATTAAGGACATTCCTTTTGTGGCAGCGGATTTGTTGAAAGAAGTGGTGAAGTTAGCCAAGACAGCTGTGTGTTACGTCGAGGATGAATTTGGTGGTATGACTGTGGAACACGTTGATGGTGATAGAAATGAGAAGACGTACGAGATCCTTGAAGTTGGAGAACAGTTTCAAAGCATGCTTGGAAGTGCATCCGAAGCGATGGCGATACGGGCGCGTCTTAAACTGAAAGAGTCACATCAAAACCAGATGCGTAAATACAATCAGAGTTGGACGAAGAGTGGTGAGACTGTGATGAGTCAGTTGGTGACAGGGATCTTTTACGAGGTGTGTGATCATTTGGCGCAGCCCTTATGGAGAGAAGCGTACCAGAAACGTCACGGCACTAATCCAGACTTGAGTTCATGGCTCACCTACTTTAAGGGAGATGACAAGAATGTGTATTTGTGGGATGACTTCTCACCGGAGCTCCTACAGCAACTGCAAAAGGCTATAGCTCCACGCATGATTGTACCAGGCCTACTGAAAGAGTTACATCGATTGGGTTGTCGTGTTATACGTAATACCATCTCAATTCGTCGCGCCGGTATGGACACGTTAACAGCGTTGATGTCCCAAGGGCATAACATGCTTCGTGTCAAGATGGAGGAATGGTACAAGATGGCCTGTATAAGGCAGGAGAAGGAGGAGGAAGAAAAGGTGAAAATACCGCTGACCAACCCTGAGAAAGAGGACGTCGAGGGAATGGATGATCGTAGAGTGTATCTTGCTACGTTATCACGTGCGATCGTCGCCAATGCACATTTTACCTTCGTGGGTGGGTTTACACCGTCATCACCTCCATCCTTTGGTGGATTTGCAACATCACCGATCGACAAAAAGAAAGTGGAATGGAGTAAAGTGACCAAGGAGAACTGGGGCCGATACTTGCGCGAAGCTATGAAGGAAGTGGTCTACGTGTACGATGATGTAGCAGGGGGCTGGGGCAAGGGGTATACCATTCAATCGCTGCTTATAACCCTGTTTTCAGCCATACCCCAGTACCAGCATCTGATCGTGGATACGCGCAAGGTGTTTGACAGTCAGTATACAGATCCACGCAAGGCGTATCTCATGCGCAGGGATGGTACCTTCTGGAAGAACTTGTACACTCACGATGGACACCTCGTGGACAGAGAGTGGAGTAAATACATCTATCCTGCTGGGATGGACTTTCGAAGACGTCCTATTGATGGACTCTTTTGAGGGGATACCCACCCATCTCCCCCTTCTTCGAGATAAAAAAAAACTGAACATTAGAGAGACTATTATTATTATTATTGTTGTAAGGGGGAGGACATATAAGTCCTACTTATTTACCCCTTTTATTAAGATGCTTTGTATTTGCGTGCGCAAGAGTTCAATAAAGACACATTGTATAAAGTAACAACAACTTTGTTTCCAACAACAACAACAAACTATGGAGAACAGTGTAAAAGAATTAAATATTCTTATGGAAATTATTCCAGGGGTTTACATTTGGTTGTGAAGGTAAAAAATCTGGGTCTTCATTATCCTGACGTTCTTCAATGTATTCAAGCCTAGGCTCTGCCATTTCATTATCATCATCATTATCTAAATAGTCTATAAAGTCCCCCGCTACAGGTTGATTTAGTTCCCACATGGGTTCCATCATACTATCATCAGAGTCCTGCTGTATGGTAGGTGTATGTGGACGAGGATCATCAGAGTTGTATCCTGAGTCATCGTTATCATCATCATCATCAGAGTCCTGCTCTATGTAGGGGTTGATTAGGCGGGGATCATCAGCAGCAGCAGCAATAGTAGCAGTAGTAAGAGCATCAGCAGCATCAGCAGCAGCAGCAGCAGCGTAATCGTCGTTAGCCCCGATGGGTACAAATTCATAATCGTTGCGTAGGCGTATAAGATCTTCTAACGTCGGGGTTTCATACGACGCATCATCATCTATTGGTCTATTTAATGCCGCCTGGAGTGCATCCACTTGAGCTCTGAGGATCTGTAGTTGTTCTTCCGTTATATCATAAACAGTAGTATAAGCAGCGACAGTATCATCTATTTCGACTTTAGGTACCCTCCTGGTTTGCTTTCCGCGGCAGTACGGGCAGTTGGGGTTAGTTCTTGGGCATCTGGCATGCCACTGACTCAAACATTGAAAATGGCACGGTGCTTTACAGCACTCTGTTATTTCTATTAGGTCTTCCCACGGCTCTTGACAAATTACGCAAATCACACTGTCCTCCATAGTTTGTTGTTGGGGTCTCGACGGCCAAACTAAAAAACCGACGGATCGATGGCGCGCCCGCTCTTTATATACACTTTCTGAATGACGTCATCAAAATACTGTACTCTGATTGGTTGATTCATGTTTAAAGGGCCTCTTATGTTTCCTCTGTGGTAAGTTCCTATTAAATATGTGGGGGAGATACCCACCCATCTCCCCCTTAGGAATAGATTGTTGATGCATGTTTAGGGTTTTTTTACGAATATAAAAGATTATGAGTGGGGGAGATACCCACCCATCTCCCCCTTAGGAATAGATTGTTGATCCATGTTCAGGGTTTCACAATTAAAAAGATTATGAGTGGGGGAGATACCCACCCATCTCCCCCTTAGGAATAGATTGTTGATCCATGTCTATAATGGTATATAGGAATATAAATATTAAGGGGATGTGTGTGGGGGAGATACCCACCCATCTCCCCCACATATTTTATAGCGGGTTTACCACCGAGGAAACAGATGAGTCCCTTTAAACATGGATCCACCAATCAGAGAACAGTATCTTGATGACGTCATTCAGAAAGTGTATATAAAGAGTGCGCTGAAGCCGATCATCTTCACTTTCGCAAAGCTCTCGACACGTTACAAGAAGAAGAAGAAGAAGAAGAAGAAGAAGAAGAAGAAGAAGAAGGAAATATTTCATGGACAGTTTCTTAACGTCACTTGCAAAATCATTTGGGACAGCACTTGGGACAACTCTAGGTATTGGGCTAGGGTTTACAATTCTATTCTTCAATAATATTGCAGCGTCTGCTGTACAGTCAATTCCGCAAGCATCACCTGCTTCACAGCCAATTCGCAAGCATCACCTGCTTCACAGCCAATTCCGCGAGCATCACCTGCTTCACAGTCAATTCCGCGAGCATCACCTGCTTCACAGCCAATTCTGCAAGCATCACCTGCTTCACACACAATTTACGATGATGGCAACAATTTACCCAGCAGGGTGGAAGAACACCGAGAAGAATCACCATTGCTTTGACTGTGCCGTAGGCACATTAATGGACATCAAAGCCATTATTGACTTAGATGGTTATTACGTGCAGAAAGAATTCTGGTGCAAGGAGGCCGGAATTATATTTGAAGACGAGGCTACCAAGGGACAGCACTTTACGTTTCCGATCAAATTTCGAGATCTAAAAGACGCAAAGGACTTTGCAGGGGCCAAGAAAGCTTACATGATTCATCGATTGCGCTTTGACTTCACGTGGAAACACTCGTTGCCCTACACAGATCTTGAGGAAGTTGTCCAGGAATGGTACAAGAAAGACCTTAAGTCCAATGGAACAATCGCATACAAAGGGGGTTGTCATGAAAAACGGCTGTTGGATAAACTCAGCATTCCCAATGTCAATTTGGAGGACTATGGATGCCCCAAGTTCGAAGATCTGTTCAAGCAATATGATCAAGATGATGATATGAACTTTTTATTTGATATGTCTGCTGTAAGTTGTGGTTTTCACGTACTATCCGCCGTGGGTACAGCCTATCATTGCCCACGTGTAGAAGTGGCCGTATTCTGGAAGTGGCTCAAGCAAACACGATACAAGGTGTAAGAACTCTTTTTTATTAATAATAATACAAGGACATTTAAGTTAACTGTTATATAAACTTCGTCTTTGTCTTCTTCTTCTTCTTCTTGTAACCAATGAAATAATAATAAAAGTTATTGAGAGCATAACATTGTCTCTTTTTAGTTAAAACGGTTGCCATTCTCGGAGGGTTCGAGGTTTTCTTCTTGGTACACTAACGGAACGTCTTCGTGGTGTCCCGGATGGTGGTGTAGGTAAACGCTTTGTTTTTGGAGTAGCAGGTGTCTTGGTAGGAGGGGATGGTAAAACCAATTCCCCTGCTTCTTCAATGTCATCATCTTGTTGTTGTTGGACTCTTTTTAAAGACAATGGTTTAGTGTCTTTTACTTGTCTTGTTAACCGGTTGTAACGTTGTAAAATCTGATCGTAACGTCGTACTTTGACATCAGGAGGAAGTGAAGTGTCATTCAAGATGGCTTGCATTTCTCCATCGAGTCGTGCCAGTACACGGTATTGGGGTGCCGTTTCCACTTTTTGCTTGGTACGCAGCATGTTTACTAAATAATCAGGAACCATAGCCATACGATGAGCTCCGCCACCTTTTGCTGTTGTTGACATGATGACGTCTTGAAAGCAACTGATGTAAAAGTCTTGTTTAACAACACTTTATATTTTAGAGATGAGCTTGTTAGCAATTTTTGGGAGAAAAGCCGTTGCTAATCCACCAAGAAGAGCAGGTAATAAAAATCCTCCTCGTTGACGCACCAACATGGCTTTCCGACTTTTGCTGGAGACTTTCCGATTGGCCAACTTGCGTAACTGTTGCTTGTAGCGTTTCAGTTGTTGTATCCGTGCTGACGACATCGGTACGTTGCCACGCAACAGGTTCATCGCTACTTCACTCAAGGTGTTGATTTGTTCAGGAGTAGCATTAGCAATGAGTCGTTGTCGTGTTTTCCCTCTGGTACGATGCAAGAGCCGGAGAAAATCTGCGTTCCTTCTCAGTCGCTGTGACATGATGAACTGATGATGTTCCACATATGACACGGGTATTTATGAACTACGACGACGTGAAACACGTACCACGGAAGGTGGACGCCCATCCCTGTAAGTGGTAGTCACGGTTTTCGTATCTGTAACGGTTCTTGTTGGTCCTCGTGGTCGTGGTCGTCTTCCTCTTCCGGGTCGTCCACGAGGAGTGCTGCTACCACCACTACTACTACCACCACCACCACCACCACCACCAGCGGCACCACGTCGTCTTCCGCTACTTGTGCTTCCACGTCTACTACTGCCACCACTGCGTCTACTACTACCACCACTTCGTCTACTAGTTCCACTACTTCGTCTACTACTTCCACTTCTTCCACCAGAAGCAGCTGGACTTGGAGTAGTACTAAAGAGACGTCTTCTAGTACCACTGCTAGCAGCACTACCACTTCGTCTTGGAGTACTACCAATGGTGAGATGAGAGGTGGTGGAGTGGAAATCGCCTCAATAGCATTTTGTCTTCGTTTAGCAGCAGCAGCAGTGGCACGTTGAGCATCTCGGGTTACAGCATTCATCAATCGTTGGAATCGAGAACCAGCTAAAGGACTTGTTGAATTTGGAGTACTACTACTTCTTCGGCTGCTACCGCTGCTACCACTCAAAGCAGATAAGGCAGCAGGTGTTGGAGAACGATAGCTTGCAGGTGGTGATTTTCTTCCAATGGGGCGTTGGCCTCGTGGTGTTCCACCAACAACGCTAACACTTCCACGTCCTCGATTGGCTCGTGCACTTGCTGTAGGACGTGCACGACCACGACCAGCAGGCGTTGCTAAAAGTCTTTGTTCCCATGCAGCTAAAGCACGTTGTCGTGCATTAGCACCACCTCGAACTCTTGCCATGGTGAATGGTTGTACCCAAATGACGTGATTCTGGATCGTCTCCTTCTTTTTATGGATCTTTTCCATCAGTGTAGACGTACATGGGAAATTCTTTAGGAAGAATATGAGATCGTAAACGACATTGTTCTGGTGTCATTGGATGAAAATCCAGCATGAGGTAACCATGAGGTTCTTCGGTGGCTTGATGAAAGGCATCCATCACGTAAGGAACACGTCCAGGAAACGCTTGTTGAGCTAACATCTGTACGCCTAAACGATCTCTTGGATTCTTGAACAACACGATGTAATGCGTGTTGAGTGAAATGGTACGTGCGTGCTTATTGGGTGGAAACAAGTTCTGTGTTAAAAACAACGTGGTGATGTTGTGATGATGGGATTCCTGTGTAAACACGCGTACCACACGATCCATTTGATCCATTAAATCGTCCATCACCAAGAGGCCTGGAGTATCGTGAGGACCAAACAAGTCGGTTACGTTGTCTGGGAGTCCTTGATGGAAGGTGACACCCAGGTTCCGTTGAATAGACGTAAACAACGGTTGCCATTCGCCATAACAATACACAATTTTTCGAAATTGTTTGTTGAACGCAAGAGCGACTTGTTGAAGCAATTGGTGTGTAAACGTGGTTTTACCCGATTGACTTGGACCCACCACCAAAATGCTACATGGACAACGAAAACGACGATCGTCCATGCTGACGTCTAGATTCCATATGAGCCTTTGCCTTAACTTACACCCTACTATATAGCCAATAACAACAACAACATTTGGTGATGAAACATCATTTTTTATTATAACTTTAACATGTGTAACAAAGAGCGCTGAACAAGAGCGCATTGACGACTACGCTTAGGATTACAAGGTACTTGTCGTCGTTGTAAAAATCGATCACGCACCAAGGTGCGAACATTCTGATCGTTCCATTGTAAATTTGGCGTAAACATAGCAGCTACTGTTCCATGACGTTTGCCACGTACACGGTTCCACAAGAAGAACAAACAATGTTGTCCACATACGTCAGAGTCCATGGCTTGAATCCTACGAGTGTTGTGCACGAGGTGTGGACGTAACTTGCAAAAGTTCGTAATGGCTTGACCATACACTTGTGGAGGAAATCCAAAACTATCCCAGAATTCACACGTCTCGGGTGTAAAGTACACGGCTAACCAATGAGATCCTGGACGATCGCTTGGATCCACGTTCATGATGTAGGCTTGATTGGGAAATGGTACTTTGGTAGGTAACAAATCAGATGGAAACACGCCACCAAACACTGGATTTAACTTGGGATCGTTGTGTACTAGCAGTTCTAACTGATCCGTGTTCATCCTTGAATGTCGTAAATCACTTGACCTAATTGGTCCACTTCGATGGTGTTGTTGAACTCGCCGTAGACGACAATGGTGTTCACCTGTGCGGTGGCATCCCCAAATGTCAGGTACAGGTCAACGTTGCCTTTATATTGAGGTTGGAAGTACCCTGACGAGGCATTGCCTGCTGGTGTAAAGTCGTAGGCAAACAATGAATAACCAGCCTTGAACTCGTCGAACGTAAGGTTGAGTCCTTGTCCTCGGTAGGTACCACACACGTTATCGAACAACATGTGGTACAAATCTATATCCTTGTCATCAATGGTAGACAGTGTTCCATAAGGGGTCTCTTGTCCATCCACGGTTACTTTGATGTAGACAAAGCAAACATTTGGAAATTGAATGGATTCTTCCCTTTGTCGCCATTGTAGGCAGCATTCTCAACCATCCCTAAAATCATACGTTTAGGAACCAATCCTTGGAACAAGTCTCCTTCATAATGGGTCATGGACCCATTACCAATTTGCCGGGTCTTCACAATGGCTGACGTCACAGGGTACTTGGCTGTACGTGCATTCGATCCTGTCATGAGTTCACGTTGGTTTAACTTGACGCTAGGGGCTGGAGTCACGTGATACATGCGTAGGATAAAGTCTTCGATGACGATCTTTTCGGTGCCATGTTCCGACATCAGACAGAAGGCTGTATCATGCATATCAAACTTGATTTTCATCTCGGTGTTGTCCAGAAGGTAACGTCCTGAGTGAAAGAGATCACAAAACAAGGAGCCTTCCATGCAGAATTTTTCGCCTGCTTTAGTACGAGCTGCACGTGCCTTGAGTCCAGGATTCAAATTAGCCCCTGTAGCGGCATGATCAACTTGCTCCATGGAGCCACTGTCTTTTTTCCACATGGCACATTCCAGATACGATTCTTGAGCTTCTCTAGGATAATTCAGCAACGTCTCGATGAAGGCACGGTACGCATACGTGTCGGTTTGCAAGGTGACGGCTTGATCGTTCAATTTCACAGTCACTTGTTGGATCATCGAATGAAGAAAGTTGTTGACAGGTCCCGCTTTATCGGCTACTACAACTTTATCACCATTAGCTTTGGTGATCTTGGCCACGACACGGAAATGAGTCTTTTTCAAATCAATCATTGTAGGACCCCTACGAATGATGAACTGATAATACTTGGCCCCTTTATCCGTGGGTGAATACTCAACGTATCGGCCTGATGTCACAGCCACATCTGTTGGTGGTACCGTAAACAAGTCCATGCCTGGATTGGCAGCAGCAAGCGAAGCAGTATGAACACTCATGTTGACGATGAGGAGCTCTTGACAGTAGTTGAGGTAATGTCCAACTGATTAGAAGGCATGAATGTCCAAGTCTTTTATAACTGTTTTCAATCGAAAATGTCCTTGGTATGACGACGACGACGACGTTTAGCCATGACAGGCTTAGGTTGACGATGACGACGACGTTTCAGGGGTTGACGGGCACCACCCACTTGTGGTTTACGTATACCTCGTGTAGCGAGTTCCGCTTGTTTACGTATACCTTTTGTAGCGAGTTCCCAAGAAGGCAGGTGAGGAACAATGTCTCTTCCATGGAACGTAATACACCTCCGACACCACCTACACCAAATCCCATTTGTGCTGGCACAGGGTACCCACGGAAAGGCCCATAGCCTACTTGTGGTACAGGGCGTCCACGGAACACTCCATTTCCTTTTTGTAGATGAGGTGGAAAATAGATAAAGGGGCCCTTTCCTTTCTGTAGTGGTGGTAGAGAGCTTAAAGCACCACGAGCCATATTCAGCATATCGTTGTACCACACCATATCTTCTTCTTCTTCTTCTAGGCAAATCGCACACGACGCAAATGTAGTGTTACCTGTACGGCGCCTGATTGAAATGATACGGTTTCGCCTGTGTCGTCCGTTATATGGATACGGATCTTGTTGATGATTTGAGTACGTAGTGGCAAGTAGTAGGGATTGAGAAAGTTTCGTTCCACAGGGAATCCAGGTTTTCCTTCAGGAACAAAGGTACGTAGTAAATTGTTGGCGTCACTTCCCATCACAATATGCGAGTCCACAATGTTTGTGTACACGTAAAAGCTTTGGAACGGATGTACATCTTCACGAACTCGCAGACTTGAGGTGAAAGCTTGTATTTCATCACCAACAGCGTATCTATCCGCTATAATCGCATACCAATCTCCAACGTTATCAGCAGTAAGCCTAAAGGTGCCAACAGTGCCCTTTTCAAACTCTAGAGGTTTCTCGAGTATATTGAGTGTGATTGGTCTTGTCGTGTGAAATCCTAAGGCCCATGCTAGTCGTGGATGGATGAGTAGACTCATGTCTTTGTTCAGTGAGATCGTGGCCTTGCCCTCTTTGGTATTGAACTTAAATTCAAATTTATTCGTTTTGGGTGATTCGCCTGGTCTTGCTCTTCGTTTGATATCATCCGCTTTGAAACGAGTGGCAACGTTTTCATGCCTTTCACAACATCTTCCACGTTGTTGTACTTTCCCTTGGGTAACTTGTATTTATCCATATATTGCTTTTGTCTGAATCCTTGGTAGTAAGGACCCACAGGTCAAGATCTTCTTCACGCAGCAAACTCCACGTATGCGGATAAATGATGTTGGTAAGCGCCATTTCCCATGATCCTTCACGCACATCGATAGGATACTTGGTTCGTATGGTAAAATCGCCTGCTTTGTTGTTGGGAAGGGCATCTTCAATAGCATTGCTTGACAGCGTAATCACCAGGTCAGATCGAGTAGACATCCTGAGGCAACTGATGTCTTTGATGGCATATCACACGATTTTATGCACTTGACTTGCTAGGATCCAACTGTCGTACTTGTCAGGCCAGCCACGCCAATGGACCAAATACTCTTCTTGACGTCCTTTTCCACGGCTCTTGACAATTTTGTCGATACGAAAGACATCTTTTTGTTCATCCATGCTGACTTTCTGCAATTCTTGTTCGTAAAATTGTCCTTCCAACAACGAACCGTCGTATTCGCGTAGTCGATACGCATAGGGATCCCGTGCCGTCATCCGATAGGCAATCGTAAACACTTCTTCCGTCCAGTTGGGTAAATACCCTTTTGCAAACACGTGTTTGACTTTACTTATACGTACTAAATCACCCACTTGAAATTTAGGTTTTAGCTTCTTCTTCTTCTGAGCCTTCTTCTGGTACAAGGTTTGCCATACGTCTTGAGCATTGGCTAACGTGACGTCAGCAGGGGCACGACGAATGCTTCGATGATACGAATGATGTAATTGTTCATCAGTTGCGGAAGCACGTCAATGTAACGTACTGTCTCTTTGTAGGTGAACCATCGCCACATCCATGTTTTTAACGTACGATTAAATCGTTCGACGACGGAGGCTTTGGTTTCGCTCTTGGTGGTAAAGTGATGGATGTTCTTCGATTTGAGAAACGCTTGAAAGTTTCGATTTAAGAACTCGGACCCATCATCCGTCTGCAATTTCTCAGGCACGCGACCTTCCTTGAATATTTTCTGAAACGCCTTGATCAAACTGTGTCCCGTCTTGTTCTTCAAGGGTACTGCCCATGCGTACTTGCTTAACACGTCAATGACGGTTAATATGTAGTTGTAGCCATTATTTTTGGTTCTGTACGCTTGCATGTCACACAAATCCGCTTGCCATTGTTCGTCGATACCTTGGACGACCACACGATTGCGTGGAAAACGACGACGATACGGTTTATGGAGTGTATATGACGGTTGAGACCGTATCCAAGCTAAGACTGTGCTCTTTTTTATACCTTTTGAGCGCATAGCCCTTGCCAGTTTGGCAACACCTCCCAAAGCAGCAACATTGTTTGGATCGTAATAGGCTTGCTGGAGTAGACGTTCGATATTCTTCTTCTTCTTCTGTGCTACGGTCTGCTTGGGTTTCCTGGGTGCCATCGACTACCACAATATGACCACCACAACACGCTAGCATACAACGTATACGTTTCAATAAGTTACGACACGTTAGTATGGGACGGTCTTTAAAACATACCATCCTTAGCGGTGTCCAACACCAAATGATCATTCCAATGCTGGGTCATCCCCTTTATAGACAAAAATCACACTATTTGGGTTTTATAGGTTCTTTATTACATAACTTTATATACACCGAGCTGTTGCTTAAAGTCTTAAAAGTCTTATTAAAAGTCTTATTAAAGTCCATAATACCCATAAGGGTAAGTGTACATGCCACGTCGTACACGTTTGTTGTACACGACTTTGAAGGACTTGGTTTCTGATACGGTATGCAACGTACGGGTCGTCACATTGCGTCGAATGGTGTGGGGATTGGTCACTTGACGCACAGGGTTCCCATGACCCTCCAACAGTTCCACCATGCTATCCAAATTCACTGTTTCTGTGGTACGTAGATTCATGCGTAGTCCTTTGACTTTGCACACGGTCTTGCCATGGTTGGTCTTGTACCCATAACTCTTGGGTCCTGTGGCCACATAGTGCACGATGTGTTCTTCTGGATCGAGTTCGCTGGTCAGTTCTCCCAAGTAATCGCCCAGTGGTGGTTTCCATTGACCAGGACGCCACGTAAAGATGACACTGTCTGTATCGTGGTACAAACATCGATCCCCCAAACCATCCATGACGTCATACAACTTGAGACGTGCATACGCTGTGGTGTAAGCAGCAAAGACAACGTTGGTGTGTGCTTTCGTCTTCAGAAACTTCTCTGCCATCTTGTAGTGAATCTGGACCGTATCGTCGTTCACGATCAACACATCACTCACTTCGATGCTGTCGTCCGTCATCAGATCGAAGTACTTTTCTGGACTTTCCACGTACTCGGTACGTCTCCGATTCGATTGCTCACCAAATTTTCCCCACATGCAATTCAGGAACATTTTGGCGACAGAGCGAAGACCTGGATTCTTCTCGATACGTTCACGATCCAATCGAATGCCTTGATGTTCTTCATACTGTTCCACGTACCGGTTCTTGTCTTCTTCCGTCTCGCACCAACTTGGCCATCCTGAAGCTTCTTGCTTGTACTTGAGAAACGTCTTGATGTACTCTTCGAACAAGCGTTCCCATTGAGCCCAGTGCCACACCTCATACACTTTCATCACTTTATACCCTTTCTCCAGAGCTTTGAACAGTTCCACGTGCGTCCACGTACCGGTAAAAGCGCGTTCTTCCTCAGTGTGCGTGCATGGATGATCTTGGTTCTCTTCTTGAGCACAGGTGTAACACAAGGGAAACATCAGCTTGCCGTTGATGCGTACGGGAAGCACTGGGAAGTAAACATCCTTGGGTGGAAGGACACGTACTTTCATCAATCCGCGATACAGGTGCAGGTCTTGTTGGATCTCATCGTTCACCAGAACTTCTGGATGTCCCACAGGGTACTCACACGTGACATTCACGTACGGGTACAACGACGTGAAATCGTAATAGTGGAGTTGCTCGT
Organism: Scolanthus callimorphus; assembly: GCA_033964015.1. Classification (NCBI taxonomy): domain Eukaryota; kingdom Metazoa; phylum Cnidaria; class Anthozoa; order Actiniaria; family Edwardsiidae; genus Scolanthus; species Scolanthus callimorphus. Next base: position 14,920,381 of record CM066918.1, read on the forward strand.
CATCCTTGGCTTCGCATCGTAAACGGATTGCATTGGTACGTCCACCAAAGAAACTCTCTCGGGGTTCCAAGGGCTTGCACTTCTCCACGTCACCGACCATCGCTTGTATTCTAGGAGTTGCTGTCAGTTCACGATCAAACTCACATTCCCACACTTCCACGACGTGGTAACCAGCCCGAGTAATAAAGGTGCGCACGTTGCACGAGTCATGGTAGAGATCACCCATAGTAGTGCCAGAGAAAGGATTCCTCGTGTCCTTCGTGTAGCACTTGGGACATCCGTGATAGAGACATCCATGGTATTGGTACACGGTATGAGTACTCTCTGCATACCCGTCAACCTTGTACCGTCCCACCTTGAATTCCCCTTCGCTCGTACCAGCGTGACGAATGTGCACTTCATCAGTGATGTGCCTGTACTCGAGCCACTGTAATGCTTTGAGCGAGTGCACGTCGCGTCCACGGTATCCTTGAGCAGGAATCACAGCAACGGTGTTGGCCTTGAGAAATTTGGTGCGCAAAATAAGACTGCACAACGATGCAATGGTGACCGACGTGTGAAACGGATGGACGTCACCCGTTGCCATGGTAAGCTTGTCAAAGGCCAACACAGCTTCTTCAGCACTTCAACGTCTTGGTGACAATAAGACGCCAGTTCTTCTTGGAAATTAAACACGGCACCACGTGCGACTTCGTTCTCGTACCACGTGCGTAACGCATCAGCATCTTTCTTCGTCATATTTTCAATGCCATAATACTTGAGATCAGGCATAGGTCCCACGTACGTTTGGTTCTCTGGGGTGTTGAAGAAATGTGGAAAGTCACCTTTGCGCACCTCTTGATCAAATCCCATAGCTTTGGGAAGTTGACGCAATGCCATCTGGAGATAATTCAACGTGCACTTCATACTGATCTTGAGATCTGGGAGTCCGAGCATCATGATCTTTCCTCCATTAAAAATAACAGTAGGCCTTAATGCATTCTTGAACAAGTACTCCAAGATAGGATAGGAATCGTACCCTTTAAAGTTGTGTGCCAAACACGTGTATCCTGCATTGCTTCCACCAAACAACCATTGACAAAACTCGTCCAGAGCTTGTTCCCCTTGGAAACCACGTTTACGCAATCCGCACGTGTCACAAGTAGGATGTGAGTCTAAGGGAAGATCACGACAGTCCTCACACAGTTTCTGCACACCCACAAAATTGACCCTATGTTGCGTACCCATGGGTTGAGCCTCAAAATCAAAGATGATGAGCCGCAATTGATCCTCCTCCTCGTTCTTCTCCCGTCCTGTCACTGCTGCTGCTCCTACGGGAACATAACATAAGTGATCCTTGTCGACCATCTTTTTGCAGACGTGACACGCGTATTCACCACACTTGTGAGGTTTGCCTTGCCGCTTCTTGTCTAAGACATCAAACCTCGTAAGACATTCTTCACACTTGTGTATCTTTTGACACTGGGACCATTCCTTCCGATTATTCGCGGGGCCATGCTTTTTCACGCGACGATGGTTGTCAAAACATTGTTGGGTGCGGAAGTAACGGTTACAGTCGGTACAATGTTGCCAGTTCCATCGTTTGGCACCATCATCTGGTGGACTCGGAGGAGAACAGTTCTTTTCACCACAAGCACGACATAGGTTATTGCATTTGTGCGTGGCTGGATTTGAGTAGCCCCTGTTACATTTGATACAGAAGTTGTTTCTTCCCAGGAGACCTTTCATTTTAGTGATGAAATGGTAATGGGTTCCTTCAAGGCACAAGTACAAATGATATTTAGGCTCCTCCTCCTCCAAAGCACCTTGCCAAATAATACCATACATATGTTCTCTGGACACGAGGTAGAGCTTAAACCCTTGTGGAGCCAAATACGCTTGGAACTTTTTCAGTTCTTCAATACCACACGCACCTTCAGGGACGCCAGCTTGTTGGTGCAACTCTTTCGCTCTTTTACGTTGTGTACCATTATCTCTGTTTCCTGACCACTGTTGATACATGTTCTTATACTCCTGTGTTGTTCCGGTATGGAAGGCGATTCCAATCGCGATCGCACGTGCAGCACAAAGATTATCCTGATTACGTACTCGAACTATAGATCTCTTCATCTTTGCCCATGTCTCCGCATCCGCACAATCCAAGGTTTTCCTATTCTTGTTAGAGTGCTTTTTCTTCTTCTCACCAGCTGGGACATCATCGTCATCACCATCATCATCATCGTCACCATCATCAGTAGTATCATCATCATCATCATATCCACCATGACCACCACGGGGTGTACGTGCTCGTATCACGTGCAACTGAAACTGTCCATTGATAACAAATTCCTCGTTAGATTGTACAATGGTTTCAATCTGTCCCATAATCCTTTGCGGTGTCAACTGTTCCCGTAGCATAAACGGTAACGATATGGGATTCTTCAGAGCTGGAGCATTCAAGGTCACGCAAGTCCTTGTTAGGTACACCTTGAGCGTTTCTTCTAGCACACTGTCAAGAACACGCTCCACATCTTGCATGGCCTCTTGGACAGTTGACCGTAAAGGAAGATTAATGTTTAAATCATAATCAGTACAATCGGTTTTCATCTTACGCGAATGCCGACTGTGGACTTCATTCAATTGGTACGAAATACCATCATTCTCTTCCTTCTCTTCCTCCTCCTCCTCCTCCTCCTCTTGCTCATCATGGGTGCGTTTGACACCTCTTCCAATTGATTGTCAACATCTTGTGGTGACGGCGGTGGTGGTGGTGACGGTAGTGGTGGTGATGGCAGTGGTTGATTGTCAACATCTTGGGGTGGTGACGGTGGTGGTGGTGATGGCACTGGTGTTTGTGGGCTATGGGCCGTCATATCCGAATACTGTTGATATAGCTCTTCAAAACTTTTTGTCATATCAACATCGTCTTGCATCATCCACGCGATAAAATCATCAACAAATCCTTCCTCTACTACTTCCACTTGTGGTGACGACGGCTGTGGTGGTTGGTCATTCAAATGCTGCTCAAAGAGCTCTTCAACACTTTGTGCCATATCGACGTCACCATCCTCTTGTAGAATCCAATCGAGGAACTCGTTAGTAGGAAGCTCTGGTGACGGTGGTGGTGGTGGTGGTGTCTGTGATTGATCAATGAATTCTCCCAACTCAAATTGTTCCATCCAAGTAGGTTGTAGTTCCTCGATTAAATCATACAATTCTCTCTGTTCTCCTTCTAACAAATCCCCCAGAGATGTTTCTTGTTGTTGTTCTTCTCTCGCCGCCATTACTTCTTCTTCTTCATCTTCTTCTAGCATTTTCTTAAATATTCGAAGTGCATCTTCTACATCATCCTCTTCACTTGATCCCGACATCTTTCTTCTTCTTCCTATCACGACGAGCAGAGGACGACTGTGATCTCACACTGAGCTCACGCCTTTTATAATAGTGGGATGACGTCATCGGATCGAAATCCCTGTAATTTGATTGGTGCGTTAAGCACGCAATCTGATTGGTTGAAATCCAAATTCTAGCCTTCTGATTGGTGGATTTCGATCCGCTTGTAAATTGACCTTTGGACTCTGATGACCTTCGATGACCTTGAGCCTGTTTCCTCGGACGTCCGCATCAAAATACTCAAATGTGATTGGTGAATTTCGATCCGCTGATAAATTGACCTTTGGACCCTTACCTTTGGACTCGAAATCTCTGTAATTTGATTGGTGCATTAAGCACGCAATCTGATTGGCTGAAATCCAAATTCTAGCCTTCTGATTGGTGGATTTCGATCCGCTGGTAAATTGACCTTTGGACTCTGTTGACCTTTGGACTTTGACCTTTGGACTCTGACCTACTAATTTATACACTACAAATTATACACTACCTGACCTTTGGACTTTGACCGATGGTAAAAATGACCTTTGGACTCTGATGACCTTCGATGACCTTGAGCCTGTTTCCTCGGACGTCCGCATCAAAATACTCAAATGTGATTGGTGAATTTCGATCCGCTGATAAATTGACCTTTGGACTTTGGACCCCCGACCTTTGGAACTCAAAATCCCTGTAATTTGATTGGTGCGTTAAGCACGCCATCTGATTGGTTGAAATCCAAATTCTAGCCTTCTGATTGGTGGATTTCGATCCGATGACATCATCCAAAAAGTATATAAAGGAGAAATTTGACGAATTCAGTTCAGTTCTGGAGCTGACGTCGACACGTGAAGATCATGAGTGACAACAAGGAAGAAGCTTCAGAACTTTGTTGTGTTATTTGTTTAGCAAAAAAAGGAGAAGAAGAAAAAGATGGCGATGATGATGATGATGATGAACCTCCACCATTTATACTGGATGATCGATCAAATAATGATCTTGATGAACTCTTCGATTTTATTCCTTCACAAATGAGAAGCTGCCCGTATCTTTTAAATCTGCTACGCATAGGAAAAGAAGTGTATGGTATACATTTTCCTCTAGTATACTGAGGGAAAGATTTCGTGACGATGGAATTTTAATCTATGGCGATAACACCATCTCCTTTCGTGTACACCGTAATGATGGGCAATATCAACGACATTATTATAAAGTGACTGATGTCATAATACCCGTGACAAGTCGACGTCTACGACATGGGACTATCTATACAGAGGCAGAACCAATGATCAAATGGGGTATCAGAATTGTACCTATGTGAACTTTTTTTTCTTTCTTTTATATAGATAATGGAGCGATTGCTATTGACATTGATGACAGTGGAATCATTACTTTTGACATTGTATTCACCATACCTGCATCTCAAGCATTATTCATGAATTATGATTATCCTCCTCGTCGTCGTCGCCATCGACATGAACGACTCTCTTCTATGTTTAATCGCCTATTACGTCGATAAAAAAACAACACCATTTGAGAAGAACACTTTTATTAATACTCCTTTGTATTACAACTTATACTTAATAAAATGTTCAAATGTTCTTAATCGTCCTTATTAAACACTTCAATACATGTCTCCTCGGCTGCTTTCGCAATAGCAGTAGTGTGAGGAGAAAACAACTCGCCAAACAGGTCCTTTGCTTTCATTTCGCCAAGGAATTCCAATTCGCCTTCGATGTAGCGACGCCAGTTCTCTTGAATCGTGACTTTAATGCCAGCCGACAACTTTTGCACTCCTTCCCAGACCTTCTCCATGGAATTGCGAAACATATCACGTACCACATTGTAATACTCTGGCCATAGATCATCCCCGTTCAACCTCAAACACTGATGACGATTCTGACTGGGATGATCTACTTTACATCCTTCACAGTCCACATTCCTTTTACGATGCATTCCTTCCCATATCATGGATACTACAAATTCGTCCAACAGTTCCATGATCGAATAAGAATCCAACACATCCATATCCGCTTGCTCATCATCATCTAACTTTTTTGCTTCGGGTTCCATACTTTCTGGCGCTTCTTCTTGGGTTCTTCAGCCCAAATAAACGAATCACACTTGGGATTTGGAGCACGGACGTCACAAGCAAAATACACACGACCTTCGTTCCAGTCTCTTTTCCCGACACCAACGCGACAAATCAAGTCGTGGTCACACGTTGGAAACACACTCAGCGATGTGCCTTCAGGAATAGCTTCTCGTACAGCTTTAGCGTCCGATGCCGTAAAGTAAAAATGACAACCAATCACCTTCTTCGAATAATCCAACGGACAACCACACTTGTACACGTCTCCTACTTGCTTTGCTTCGTAATCACAAAAACACTTCATTACTCTATAACCTCTACCAACTGAATACCTCACATCGCTCACACACCAGCTTTTATAGATAAAGTTGTAGTGTATAAATTGGTAGTGTATAAAGTTGTAGTGTATAAATTGTAGTGTATAAGTGGTAGTGTATAAAGTTGTAGTGTATAAACCTTGTAGTGTATAAAGTTGTAGTGTATAAGTTGTAGTGTATAAAGTTGTAGTGTATAAACCTTGTAGTGTATATCCCGATTATATACTACTCTAACAGACATAGTGGACAGGACAACATCTACACTACCATACTCACAAATAACGTGTTCCAACGGAGGTACAGACGATAAAAAACATATATCTAAGGTAAACATACAACAGGCATTAACAAAGACATCCCACAACAGCTTGTGCGCTACAACGGGCAAAAGCTGCCACAGAATGTCAATGATAGTGCCAACTAGAAAAAAGGGGGTATGGCGACAGGACACCATCTACACTACCATACTCACAAAACAACGTGTTCCCACGGAGGTACAGACGATACCAAACATATATCTAAGGTAAACATACAACAGGCATTAACAAAGACATCCCACAACAGCTGGTGCGCTACAACAGACAAAAGCTGCCACAGAATGTCAATGATAGTGCCAACCAGAAATCAAAGGGCTCTATGAGCCAACTCATTCATGAATTTGGAATTAGTGAATGGATAATTTTTCAGATATTGAAATTACTTTGGGAGGAGACTGCCCTATCTTGGGGCGGGGTGCATGTCGTACCTTTTAGGGTTAAAAATCAGGCCTCTGGTAGCTTTTAGGGATAACCCTAACCTAACCCTACCCTAAACCTGACCCTAACCTAATACAGGGGCGTAGCCAGCACTTATGAGAGGGGGGTTCCAAAATTCAAAAAATAAAAAACTCCACATAGATCTCGGGGAAAAACTAGCGTTTGAAGAAATCTACATTTTATTGGAGCTTCTATTTGTTGTCTATTAAATATTTACAATTTTAGTAGTAAGTCGTCCAGAACAGAGGAGAGGGGGGTTCCGCTGCGGGAGAGGGGGAATTCCGGAACCCCTGGAACCCCCCCTGGCTACGTCCCTGCCTAACCCTGGATGATAGATAGTGATAGACTGGTATAGGTGGTTTGTTGGGTGAATCTATATTGGTGGACATGAATTTATATCAGGAAAATATGTCTTGTTGGTACCTTTTTGGGGTCAAAATCAACTAAGCAACACCATGTTTGGTACCTTTTAGGGGTAAAATCGAAATTTCCGAATGAGCACCCCCGTCCCAAGAATAGGGGAACCCCCGCTGGGAAAATACTGGATACAGGCACGTGGGAAGTTCTCATCAATAGCCACATGGAAGATATGGGCAATATGGATATGGGTCTCTCATTTTTGTTCGAATGCTGTCGTATTGCCTTTGAAAGAGATCTCCAGTTGGTTTACCCCTAGCATGAACATGACAAGCATATATACAGGCACAAAATCCAATAGTGCTGGCAGATTGATTTTTCTTGAATTTTGCTAAGAGTTCAATTATTTTGAAATTGGATAGTTTAAGTCTATGTATGAATGCTATATTATTAATAATTAACAGGGCTCCATACTTGTTCAATGAAAAAAATGAATTCAAAATTTCCTCAGGAACACCAAATTGGATCCGGCCTTTACTGAATTTTCACTCAATTTTTTTCTTAATTGTAAAGCATGGAGTCCAATATACAATACTCATAGTAGTCCTGTTATGTAAACTGTACCATTTTGTATACAGACCCTATTTTCTGATACATTTTCACAAGCCACCCCCACACACAATGTTAAGCCGCTTGGGGGGGGAGGTGCAGCAAGGGGTGGACAGAAAAAATTCCCCACCATAGGGCCAAAATACAGTGTCAAATCTTGGTCAATATTCCTACCCCGGGCTGCATGATTTCATCAAAATTTGTCAGTCGTGTGACTTATGGCAATGAACCTACGAGATAGTTACCAGACTCATGACCAAAGAGCCCGAAAAGAGAATGTCAAAATCCCTACCCGGGAGAAAGCATTGCTTTTCTGTTAAATTAAAGGAACATGTTGTTGGGTTTGTCGTAAATAATAATAATAACTAGCTGATGCCCGTGAAAAATTCACGGAGTGTAAGGGGGAAATTTATTTTACTTAAAGTGTTCTCTGTTTAAAAAAAAAACGGGGAAAAATCACAATGGCCATATGGATGTGGGAAGGGGTTCATGATTTCCCCCTTCCATAAGCTGCTGGATTTACATTACTAATAACCTCCAATCAGCATGAGTACCCCGTCCCACCATGCCGAAATAAATGAAGTGAGCCCAAAAAGATTTTTTTGCACTGGTCTCCCTGATTTTGGTTCGACAAAATCACGCGTGTGTCCGTCTCTTAAATCGGTCAAAGAACCCGAAAACGCAATTTGACTTTGGAATTGTTTGTATGTTTATCATATCTAAGTGAGGGGAGAGAAGAAACAGGTCAAGTAAAAATGTTATAAGGAATAAGAATTTTTTTTAAAATAATTTTTCGGCTTTATCCCTCGCTTAAAAAATAGATTGAATTAGAACTTAGCCCGCAGTGAATCTTTTCCAACAAAAACATGCCCACTGGAGGGATTTCCTCCTTCTTTTCGAGATTGTGTCCTTCGTTTTGCGATAGAGCCGTCAGGTTTTATACTTAAAGAATATTATTCATGACTTTATCACGGACTTTGTTTTGTAAATGTGTAATGTCGACTTAGCATGACTTAGCGCGTGCTGCGAGGGAAGCAAGGTAGTGTGTACGTTTGTTGAAACTTGAATGAAAATTTTTCTCAGCTCAAATCTTTCAAGCTAGAATTATCCCTGCACATTCCTGTATGTAATCTGTAAGAGAACCATGTAGGTTTCAATGTCTTTGGTGCTTTCGGCTGCACGAACGGAGTTCTTTTTTAGTTTCTGTGGGAGATTTTCAACATGGCGGCGATGGCGGCTTTGTCCCTCGCTTAAGAAATCGCTTGAATTAGAACTTAGCCCGAGGTGAATCTTTTCCAACAAAAACACGCCTATGGTCCAGATTTCCACCTTCCCTTCGGGTTTGCGAACTTCTTTTGACGGCACAGCTTCAGGGCTGAGCGGAGCGAGTGTCGACACGATTTTCCTTACGGTATTAATATATAGATAATAAAAACACTGCTCAATTCAATAATTCAATTGCACTTTGTCGTCCATTTGTTTCACGAATGTTTTAACGAAAAACAGAAGATGGTTTCTCTCCACCACAGATTCACGGGACTCACCTAAATACTCCACTGTGCAAATTTGAAACTGCCTGGGAGTGCATGAATACAGAAGAAATGCTTCCCAATATGCGAACTTTTGCAGAGCTGCTAATCGTTGAGACGTCTCTACATGACTAATTATCGTAACGCAATCCGCCAGTTTTCTCAGAAAGCAAAAAACCCCACGGAAAACTCTTAGGAAAGACTAGTTATGCTTTATAGGCAAATGGAAACATCCTTCGTATCCCGAGTTATAGGTTCCCGCCATCTTGAAAATTGATCCGGAAGTGACGTTTGCGAGATCTGCTGGCATGGTCGGCCTTCGACTATAAAATTATTTTTGTACCGGAAGTTAGCAACTGCATGGCAAGATGGCAACCCGGTGTATAGCACTTGAACGCTGATAGGCCAAAGTTAAGCCCGATCGGGCGAGGTTAGAAAGTGGATGGGTTACCACTGCGAAATCGCAACTGTTGTAAGTAGTCAAACTGAAAAGACGATAAGTGGAAAGGTTGAAAGAAAGTGGAACGATTATTGGCGATAATCGAATGGCGCTAATCGAATCGAAATCGTGCTAACGCAGAATCGTGCTAACGCATTAACAAAAGCATCCAATGACAGCAGTACTCCTAATGAAAGGGACCGCTGCCACTGAAAGTGCATAAATAAACTTACAAACATAAAAGCATAAAAAAGTGAAAAAAAGAAAAATGGATGTATTAACAAAGACATCCAATAACAGCAGTACGCCAATTAAGAAGACCGCTTTACGGGATGCCAATGAAAGTGCAAGAAAGAGAGGAAAAAGCGCGCAGGGGTATGATATAGGGGTGTTAAGCCAAAAAGGAACGACACATGACAATGTCATCACCATAGATAAATAGAAGCAATCTTGCCGCTGCAAGCCCCGGCTCGACGAAAAAATCTTCGTCGGTGAAGATTGAAAGCGCTTGAAATAGAGCGGCAAGTAGAAAGAGATGCGGCGAGTGATAGATGTTTGCACATCAGCCGCTGCAACAGGCTCCTGACGAAAACTATAATCATTTTTTGCCATCCACACTTGAAACTTGAGAACGTTAAGAATATAAGAAAAAACAGGGGGAACAACAAGACGTTCATCTTTGTTGAACCCAAAAAGCATGTGACGGACTTGAACAGAAGGACCAAGAGGACAAATAAGAAAGAAAAGAGACTGAGTCCAGTTGAGCATGCTTTGCATGAGAGGACAGTGGAAGAAAAGATGTTGCAAAGTCTCTGATGGAGCACCACAGAGGCATGCTGGGTCAACATCCATACCAAAAGAGGAAACCAGATCGGCACAGTACAAAACACCATGCGCAATCTTCCAAGAAAAGTGAATAACAGATCGATCAAGAGGAAACATGAAAACCTGGTCCCAAGTTTGGTCCCGGTAGAGAGGTCCGTAGGATGGCAAGAAATGAGTAACACAGTTCGGTGGTTTATATGAGGCCGTAAAGAGGAGTCATAAGCATCTTTAGTGGTGACATTGTCAAGGAAAAGAGGGCCAAGTAAAGAATCGCGAGGGATGACAAAGCGATTCAGAGTTGGATCAAATGTATCTCCTATGAGTGTCCAGGATTGAAGAATGAAGCCATAAAAATGTGGCAAAAGATGGGAAGGATACAGAGCGGGGGCAGAAAAAAACATCATGAATCGACAAACCAAGGCAAGTCCTGAAATAATGGGCAAGGATAGAACACCATCTGTTGGGGGTATGAAAAACACGCCGCACCCAACGGACGGCCAAAGCACGGAGCTTGAGGGTAACGTCAACAACCTTAAAACCACCACGCTCGTACGGCTGGACAACTGTGGAACGAGAGACAAGGATTTCTTCCCACTCCAAAAGAAGGAAAAAAGGGAGGTCTTGGCCCTCTTAGTGAACATTTCTGACATAAAAATAACTGTAGCAGTATACCAAAGTCCAGACAGAGCTAATGCATTCGATACAAGGGCCTTTCCTCTAAGAGAGAGATGACGGGACTTCCAAGAGGAAAGGACATTGTCAACGGCATCGAGTCGAAAATTCCAATTTTCCTCGTATAGAGGAGTTGGACCAATAAAGGTTCCCAGCATTGGTAGCTTCTCAGAACACCAGGTTCGAATTCTTTATCACGCCTCAGCAAGAGAAGGTACGAGAGGCACCGCCCTTAATGATTGTTTACATGTGGGACCGTCATTAAATCCACCTCTGTTTGATATATGGTTAGGTGAAATATAAACAAAACACTACATTCCGCGTCTTAATGCTTCATATGAAGGCCAAACGTAAACGCAAATACTAAATAACGTGTCCTCAAGCTGCGTGGTTTTCGAGATCTCGAAAGCCAAGACCTCGAAAACCAAGGCTTCCATTTTCGAAATCTCGAAAACCAAGATCCACAATTTTAACATTCTACAATTCTCTGTTTATCATTGCGAACACCCCTTCACGCCGCCATCGTTAGGTGAAAGATGAACGCAACACTACAGCCCGCGCCACAAAGTGAAGACCAAACACAAATACTAAACACAAACATTAATACTAAATAACATAGTGCGATGTTTTACATATATTGAACTTTGTCGTGTGCAAAATTACGAGAATAATAACAGGGTCTTGGTTTTCGAGATCTCGAATTGCTATTATTCTCATAATTTGGCAACACAACAAAGCTCATTGTTATATAGCGAGTGTTCACTCCAACCGAGCGCGCACTTTTATTGGCTAAATCAAGGTCACGTAATGAAGTACAAATCAAATGTTCCCCGGTCGGTCTATATTTCTAAAATTATTGACCGACTGGGGAATATTGCTTTCGCACATCGTGTTTGAGAGCGAGAAAAAGTATTTTTTGACTCCCTCGGGAAACACCAGTTTTGTTTCCCTCGGAAGCAGTCATTAAGTGTATAATATAGTTAGAACCTCGTACGCAGCTTTAGAACATTTGTTTTAATGTCAAAGTTATTTAGTATTTGTGTTTGGCCTTCACTTTGTGCCGCGTGCTGTAGTGTTGCGTTCAAATTTCACCCAACGATGGAGACGTGACAAAGCTGTCGCAATAATAAAGAGAGAATTGTAGAATGTTAAAAAATTATGGGGCCTTGGTTTTTTAGGTGTTGGTTTTCGAGATCTCAACAAATATCTCAAACCACTCAAAAGCGACTTGATAGCGGAACCCCCCGTGCCGAAGGCACGGAGTGGAGCCCCATACGTATCATTCAACGTCACATGAGAAAGCAACCCATCCAAGCCAAAACGATACGTTCAGCGGCTTCGAAAACATCGCGGGCTCTTATTTACGCATGCGCACTTGCGTTTTTGGCGACCCGTGTACACAGCCAATCACAGTCCGTCTTGGATCACTGAGTGCGCGCGTCATTTTGTCCTCCAGCACAGCGCCGCGCTTTGACGCGGTGCTTGGCAGAGGACACGGACCGGAAGTCGCTCCTTCATTTTCCCGCCGAAATAACTCACAAAACACGCGCCCGCGTCGGCTCACTCGAGATCATTCAGACGAAATTTTTGTTGAGTCAAACTGAGACAAACTCGTGGGTGCGAACCACGCCAAATTTGCTCAAAAGAGTTCTCTAATGATTGTCAAAATACTTCGGACTCGATTCCTTCGCCGATATTTCATTGTTTAGTCGGAGAAACTATGAGGGAGTTGCAAAATATTCAAAGGCTAGATTGCAGAATACCCGGCCCACGGCGAAGCAAGACTTCGGCGTTCTTCTGAAGAAAAACAACAGTTTCATTCGTAAAAGCTGCAAACGACGTGTTCTTCGAATACTCATATGAGATCTACGAACAAGGAGCCAGAACTGGATTGAACAGGATTGACAATAACAGAAAATTGCAATGGTTTTAGCCGAATAATATATTTAGGAAAATTGGCTTTGTGCAAAAGCTTGCCAAGTAAGAATGAATTCAACTCAACACGACGGAGACTTTCGGAGGAAAGAAACGACTTCACTATCAGTTATCGGTAAGCACAAAGCTTGAAATTGCTTCTTATGCTATTTATATTTTAGCTTCCAAGTTTATTGCATTTCTGATGAGAAAATTCTGACTTTACATGTAACTTTTACGTTTTGCTGCTTTAGTTGGCTCCCTCAAGGTTTCTTTTTCTCCGGCTAAACTCGAATTATAATTTTGAGTAAGCTTGACTTTTGGGCCCTGCTTTGCCTTATGTTAACAGGTCATTTCTGATATTCTAGCCTTGATTTTCCTTTGTGTACATGTTAGAATAAGTTAGTACAATGAGACAAATAAGTACTATGTCAAGTATTCTTTGTTGTGGATTTCGCTGAAAATCGTATTTTTCATATTTATTTCAAGGAGATTAATTATCTTTTGTCGGTCGTGAACAACGACTTGTTAGCATATCAGAACGCGCTAATACTATCATTGCCATATAATGGTAACATGAATTTTCTTGATTTAAACTGTAAAGGTGAGCTCCCTGTGAGTAAGACGTGGGTGGGGTTGTATGATTGGAGTTCCGCTTTTAGGCATTGCCTAAATCTATATATTAGTTATACGTCTGAATTCTGATGCCACTTTTCCTTGTGTATGGTGCTTCGCTCGCGAGGCGGTTCCCGCGCAGCGGGTGCGGAACGGCAAATAACCGCATGTGAAGTCCGTTGTGTGATCAGCGTCTTAGCGGATGCGTTCCGAGTATGAATCTTGGTACTGGAACATTAATTTCGACTTCCATAAGTGCCTACAATACGGGACGGCTAATAACCGTAACTGAAGTCCGTATACACGTACACGGCTGATAACCGTAAATGAAGTCCTGATACACATACACGTATACTCAGCGTCTTGGCGGTTGCGTTCTGAATATTAGCCGTCCCGTATTGTCGCACTCACGGAAGTCCAAATTAAAGTCACAGTAACAAGTTTTCTACTCGGAACCCATCCGTTAAGACGTTGAGCACACATACGGGCTTCAATTACGGTGTTTAGCGGACCCGTATTGTACGCACTCATGAAAGTCTTAATTGAGGTCCCAGTAACACGTTCCATAACTCACAACGCCTCCCGTAGAATACGGGACGGCTAAACACCGTAATAGAAGCCCTTATTATATAGACACGAGTGTAGTTTTACTGGGAAATGCGCCACTCGTAGGGGATATCATGCGAAGCTACATCCGGTACCTGAGTGAAAGTGCTTTGAAATCATTTTGGAATATTTCTCTAGTTTGTCTATATAATAAAAAGAAAATTAGACGGTGGCTTGAAGTTATGAGTTTTATTTTCTCGTGTCAAAATCAATATTTCACTCATTCGCTGCGCTCATTCGTAAAATATTTTTCTTGCCACTCGAATATAAAACTCATTATTTTTTTCCTAGAGGGCACGGTAACGAATTCTGCATTCTGATTGGGGGCGATATTTTCCTATATAGGTCACGGTAACCATTTGGCGCGCTTGATATAATCGAAAAAATCTAATTTTGGAGTTGGAAAAAAATTTGTTTACTGGCTTTAGGTCGGTCCTGTGACCTCGGCCTGGAAAATGTTGACCTCGGCCTCGTTGGCAAATCCTAATAAGTTCTAAAATGTTCCACTATTTGTTTTTTTTCGAATCGCACAGCCAGGAAACATCACGGGTAACAAATACAATGGTTATTTCTTCGAATTAAGTCTGATTTCTGGATTAATCTTAACCTTTTGACATCCAATATATTCGTCAAACAGAGAGCAACCCGAATGGCGGTATTTTCAATAAGTTTCTAAAATGTCTATATTCTCTACTGGCAAATCCACCGAAACCTTCAAATTCCTAAACATAAAAAAATATTCTACCTTAATATACCAAAATCAGCTTGGGTTTTTGTCCGAAAACTTAAAAATCTTCCGCTGAATTTTGAGGTCACAGGCATAATATCAGGTTTCTGTTGATATTGTGATCAACACACTTGTGCTGTTTTCAAGAGAAATGTCCGCTGTTTCACAAGCGTTACGGATGAAATGACTAGAATTTACCTTGTAAGTAACTCTTCTTCGGTTTTCTTGTATACAGCTTCTGCATTCTTCGAAATGAGCCAAGTGATTTCCTTCACATGCTTCCTAATCCATTGTTTGTTACCGCTGTTACTGTAACAGAGCAGACAAAAGTGCCGAAATATTTCAATCCAACTAAAATTCATTTAATGAAAACCCGAAATATCAGTACCTGAATGGTTTAGAATGTATGTGTGCGAAGTACTTTCCGCGTGCTCTCTGGTTTCTTACAAACACGAGGGGGATGTTGGGAGAACTGATAAAAACTTGAAAGACACGAGCCGCAGGCGATTAGAGAATAACGTACACACGCGCAAAATCGTTGCTGACAATCGTGTTTCTTAGGTCTCTTACAAACACGCCTTTTAACCAATCTGAATGCGCACATTCACAATATAAAATAGGTGTTACTTTTTAATCCCTGGTATTACTGTAAAGCGAAATAACTCTGCAAAATGAATATGTTTAACCATAATATTTAAGAGGAAAGATCGATTTTGGGAAAAGCTCATCGCGTAACGTTATAGTGACTTCATTCAAACAGAAAAACTTATAGTCTGTTAGGGTCAAAAAACCCTCGGATCGTGCACATTTGCGTACAGGCACCAAACTTGGCAAAAATGCTCCTTGGGTGATACCAAACAGTTTTATAGGGGGGTGCCACAAATGTTCGCCCTAGGGGTGGAGGGAGAGGCAATTTTGTCCAAAATAGACATGTTTTTTTGGGGGAGCTGCCGAGACCATGCAGAAACCAAACCTGGCACATACATACCTCGTGTGATACAAAGCAGATTTCGAGGGAGTGCCACAAATGTTGGCCCTAAGGGGGGAAGGGAGTGACAATTTTATCCAAAACAGGCATTGTGCTCTTTTTGGAGCTTCCGAGACCGTACAGACACAAAACTTGGCACATACCTTCCTTGAGTGTACCAAACAGATTTAGACACTGGTGGCAGCGGTGTTGGAGAACATTATGAGTGAGTCTAAAGAAGTAGGAAATTTGGCTTGGTAAAGCCGGTGAAGATGTGCAGCGATGGATCTTACGTGTTGATTCATACGCAGCCGCGTGTGGCTGGAATAAAGGAAAGACTGCCGGGAAGGCTACGATGGGCTTATCTGAGGATAAGATAAGATTTTTTTACTGACAGTTCCGGAAGATGACCGCAAGGACTGGTCAAAACTAAAGAAAGCATTCCTAGAAGAATACAAAGCAGACCCCAAAACGTGCGAGTAGCTATTTTTGTCCAGAAAGAGACAGACAAACGAGTCCTTTGCAGTGTATTTAGCAGTTCTCGAAAAGCTCTATCGAGAGTCGTTTGAAAAAAACACAGAACTATCAGATGAGGCGAAAAAGTCAGTAACGCGTCAATTTTTGCGTGGCATTCCTCAAGAAATCAGCAAAAAAACTCCAAATCGATCACGGGGAGAAAAGCGGAAATCAGTTGGCAAAAGAAGCAAAGCGTATGGAGGAGGTGCTGGCCCAAACTAACCCCACAGGCGTAATTGCGGCTAAGGTTGAGGAGAGTAAAGACCCGATAGAGACACTTAGAAAGGAAGTGCTAGAGCTCAAGGTGTTGCTGGAAAACAGTCGCGACACAGAACAAGCGAATGCAGAGACACAAAACAGTAAACGGTGCTACAGGTGCGGTTCAACTTTTCCCATTGTCCGGGACTGCGAGCAGCGACCCCCAACCCGTGGGCGTGGTGGATCGACCCGAGGGGGTTACCGAGGAGGATTACGTGGCAGAGGGAATAACCGGAGCCAGATTCGATGCTATAACTGTGGAGGTCAAGGTCACATGAAAGCTGATTGCAGTTCACCAGATTTAAACTAGAGGACACCAGTGCCACGGGGCCGCCACTGGTGTCAAATGCTTATGAAGGTACCCCAATCTGGTCACAAGGTAGGTGCACCCTCCATGTGTGGGGCATGGCAGGAACAGTCAAGTGTAACTGCCTGGCCGATGCTGGCTCGGATGTTACGTGTATAAGTTCAAACTTACCGGGTGTTGAAAAACTCAATCTGTCTCCACCCCAGAATGCCCCAACCACAGCGAATAATTCCCCCCTTGGATGTATTGGAGAAATAACTACAAGAATACAAACTGTTGTGAAAGAGAATGTTCGCGTGCTAGTAATCAAAAATTTGAATACCCCAGCTATCCTAGGAATGGACTGTCTAGAAAAATTTGGGTCCTTCGCCATCAATTGGTCCCAGAATATCTTGAACTTGGGAGACAGTCGGGTAATGTTAGAGAAAAAAAGACACGGCTCAGTTTTAACTCCCGCTGGTTGTGCCCCTTATTTCAGATGCAACCATACAAGCGCGTTCTCAGTGTTTTGTTTCAGCTAGAGCAAATTAGCAATCGTATGTATATAAACAGCATGATCACCATTTTCTCTACGACCAGAAGTTGATAAACAGATTCATGATATGCAGCAGCGGGGTTCGCCTTATTTTAGCGCCCGTGATGATAAATAGAAATTTCTTTTCAGCATATTCTTTCTATCATTAGTCTTTCTGTAAACCTAATTTGATATCGAGGATCATGTTTAAATAAAGACATTTTTTCACAATATCACACATTTCAAAAGCACGAAAAATCCGATAATTTCTTTTTTCTTTAGAAATTGCAAGTTTTCCAATTAGGAAGGTAGTCGTCCTGTATCTAAATATGTGTTTACCTCTCAATTTCACTTTTACCTGTGTGACTTCAGAGGGTTCTCAAGGCAGACGGGTCATACAGGTTTTGTGCTGATTTTCGCGCGCTGAATGATGCTACTATCACGGAAGTATTCCCATTACCATCTGTTAGAGAATGCCTGGACTCTCTCCATGGGTCATCCCTGTTTACTACCCTGGATCTGTAAAGCGGGTACTGGCAGATACCTTTAGAAAAAATAGTCGCCACAAGACTGCATTCTCGACCGAATCAGGCCACTGGCACTTTTGTGTAATGCCATTTTGCGTAAAAAAAAAAATGCACCCTCGGTGTTTACACAATTAATGACTGATGTCATGCAGGGACTAATATGGAATGGGGTGGCTGTGTATTTATATGACATTATCATTGGTGGGACAAATTTCCAGGAACATTTAAAGCTTTTAAGGGAGGTCCTGCAACGCTTAAGGGAAGCAGGATTAACAGTAAAGTCGTCCAAAGTTCAACTGTGACGCAAAAAGCTCCTATTTCTGGGGCACCAGGTATCCGAGGCGGGCATTGAACCCGATCCAGCAAAGCTAGAATCGATAAAACACTGGCCACCGCCTACAAACAACAAAGAAGTACGGGCCTTCTTAGGATTTTGCAATTATTACTCCCGTGTTCTTGGCCCGTGTTCTTAATGAACTAACTGGTAAAGCGAAGTTTGTATGGAACATAGAGCGAGAAGCGGCCTTTAATATTTGAAACACGCACTGGCATCCAATCACGTTATACTTCAGTTTCCGAATATGACTAAACCTTTTGAACTGAGTACTGATGCATCAGCTTCGGGAGTGGGATGCGTCTTGTCACAAAGGGACTCAAAGAGACGTGATCAGCTAGTTTTCTTTGCCTCAAGGACCTTCAGTAAGAATGAATTGAGCTGGCACACACGTGACAAGGAAGCATTTGCCCTGGTTTTTGCATTGCGTAAATTTCGACAGTACTTAGGCCGAAAGTTTACTTGCTTTACCGACCACGAAGGATTGAAATGGTTACGTAACACGAGGGATCCGAGGGGTCGCTACGCGAGATGGATCGAAGAGCTCGAGGAGTTTGAATTTTAAACGATATTTCGTCCTGGTGTTCAAAATACCCAAGCTGACGCGTTATCTCGCATGCATTCTGTAAGTGTGGTTATTCAGGACGGTCAACATAATTTAGACGAATTCAAACGACTTCAATCTGCTGACCCCGTTTTGGGCAATTGAGGCGGGGTCGCAAGTTGCTCTCTGCGACAATGCCGGGAGTGCGCCGTTGGGCTAGCAAGTTTGAGTACTTGGTATAGGGTCACAGGTCTCCTCAACATTCAGTACAAATATAACAAGCGGCGCATCGATCAACTAGTTGTTCCCGAAGCCCTGATACATAAAGTTTTATCCCTCAAACATGATAATGCGGGTCACATGGAAGCTCAAAAAACAATGCGACTACTTTTGGTTAGATATGTGGGAGGATGTAAAGCAGTACTGTAAAACATGCGTAGTCTGTGCCGCGGCACGTCCATCGCCGAAAAAGTCGCGGGCACCTCTTACTCTTACGTCACAACCTTCTGAAGCATGGCAAGAGATCTCGGTTGATCTAAAGGGCCCGTTTGGATCCCGCCCAACCCCTCGTGGCAATCGATACATGATGACTTGTTGACCCGCGCTATACAGAACTAGTTCCCATAGCTGACAAGATGGCTAAAACAGTAGCGAAAGCCATTGTGACAGACGTGTTTTGTCGTCATGGGATCCCAGAGTCCATTTTAACTGATCGCGGATGCGAGTTTGATAACGAGGCTTTAGGTGTGCTTGCTAACGAGCTTGGCATTGACAAAAAATGAATATCACCCATGCACCCACAAGCAAATGCGGCCGTAGAGAGGTTTAATCGGACTTTGGGCGAAATGTTACAGCAGTCGGCTGATGATACTGGGGAAAATTGGGACCTTGAGATTCCATTTGTCCGTTTCCATTATATGAATCACGAACACTCGTCAACTGGTTTCTCCCCTTTTTTCCTGACTCATGGTCGTGACCCCCGTACCCCTCAGATGGTCTATTCCACCACCGTTCCCAGGAAGCAACCTACAACCAGGCAGTGGGCATCCTCTTTAGCGGGGCGTTTTCGAGATCTCGAATTGCTATTATTCTGATAATTTGGCCACACAACAAAGCTCATTGTTATATAGCGAGTGTTCACTCCAACCGAGCGCGCACTTTTATTGGTCACGTAATGAAGTACAAATCAAATGTTCCCCGGTCGGTCAATATTTCGAAAATTATTGACCGACTGGGGAATATTGCTTTCGCACATCGTGTTTGAGAGCGAGAAAAAGTATTTTTTGACTCCCTCGGGAAACACCAGTTTTGTTTCCCTCGGAAGCAGTCATTAAGTGTATAATATATTTAGATCCTCGTACGCAGCTTTAGAACATTTGTTTTAATGTCAAAGTTATTTAGTATTTGTGTTTGGCCTTCACTTTGTGCCGCGTGCTGTAGTGTTGCGTTCAAATTTCACCCAACGATGGAGACGTGACAAAGCTGTCGCAATAATAAAGAGAGAATTGTAGAATGTTAAAAATTATGGGGCCTTGGTTTTTTAGGTGTTGGTTTTCGAGATCTCAAAAAAATATCTCAAACCACTCAAAAGCGACTTGATAGGATATATGTCTGAATTCTGATGCCACTTTTCCTTGCGTATGGTGCTTCGCTCGCGAGGCGGTTCCCGCGCAGCGGGTGCGGGACGGCAAATAACCGCATGTGAAGTCCGTTGTGTGATCTGCGTCTTAGCGGATGCGTTCCGAGTATGAATCTTGGTACTGGGACATTAATTTCGACTTCCATAAGTGCCTACAATACGGGACGGCTAATAACCGTAACTGAAGTCCGTATACACATACACGGCTAATAACCGTAAATGAAGTCCTGATACACATACACGTATACTCAGCGTCTTGGCGGTTGCGTTCTGAATAATATATAGATTTAGGCACTGCCTAAAAGCGGAGCTCCTAGTGATTATAATAAATGAAAAAAGATCTCAAGGCCAGGGGGGGGGGGGGGAGGGGGACTCTAAGGTTAAAATGCTAGGGGTGACTGTCGGGAAACTCGAATTTTGACCCTAAAAAATACCTGTTTGGAAAAAATTTCCACCCTAAAAAATACCCCTCAGTCTGAAAATACCCTAAAAAATACCAACAATTTTGACAGATTATATTTTATTCTGGCCGTTTATTTAATATACATCAAATGTATCCTCTCGACTTTCAAAAACACTACCTTATTTGCGTAAGAATCCCCTAAAAAATAACTATTTTTCTTACTATACCGTTTTTTATTTTCGAACCCCTAAAAAATACCAGATCGCCGATTTCAACCCCTAAAAAATACGACGGTCACCCCTAACATTCGAATATAGGGAGCCCCCCCCCCCCCCCCCGTATCAAGGTTTAGAAAAATATATTTTGTAATCTGATATCATAACTTCAAGAACTGCATCTGATTTTGTGAAAGCTTGATAACATAAAAAACCTGGAAGTTTACAGTATTTATAAATGCTATTCAAAATACTCATAATGATATGCGAAGTGGAATTATGGTTACATAACCCCTTATTCAAGGTCTGACAATCAGATTATGTAAGATCTCACGACCAGGATGCCATAAATACCAGAATCCGGCAAACAACCCTCACATTCTAGCTCAGTTTTCAGCGGGGCCGAACAAAGTGAACTCTTTGTTTTTCATCCCGCCTTACGACCCACGCGAATCCATGGCAGACGCCGACGCGGATGTACAATATCCTGCCGGCGCCAACCCTGAGGCAGTAGCAGAGCCAGTGATAGAACCAGTAGTCCAGGCCGCTGCGCCTGTGGAACCGCCAGCCCAGGACGAACAACAACCTGGACAACAACAAGAATTAGAGGTAGTTATCGGTGATTAACCATTCATTTGAAATCGAAACTCACGCCTGGTTCGCATGTCGAATATTTTCAGATTTCCCGTTACCAAGCCGAGTCCAACTACTAGACGCTGGTTGACAACAGAGATTGATGCGCCACACAATCGGCCTGATTTATACTGGTTCCCTGACCCTGCGGTCTTGGAAATCGGTGTAAGCGTGAACGTGAAAGCGAATCAATCGTCATTACGGCGGAATCGGCCATGGGGCTAGTGTTTAGCTCCCGGTGAAGGTCGAGCAACCGTTATTTACGGCGAGGCTAGCCAAAGGAATGGCTAGGGTTTAGCTCCCGGTGAAGGTTGAGCTAGGAAAGCTCCCAGTGATGGTAGAGCAGCCGTTATCTGCGGCGGGACTAGCCAAGGGAATGGCTAGAGTTTAGCTCCCGGTGAAGGTTGAGCTAGGAAAGCTCCCGATGATGGTTGAGCAACCGTTATTTATGACGGAGTTAGCCTAAGAATGGCTAGTGTTTTGGTCAAAAGCAGTTAACCACGACACTTGGTTCAGCAAGAATGCGAATCTGTAATGAACCGTCATGGCTCGCTGGCTTGAGCTCAGCACCAACGGGAACCCTGTGGATGTCAGGGAAGAAAGGGACTGGACCTGTAAGCCATCAATTGTATAAGGTTGACTGACTCTAAATCGACTCTGAACATGAGGTAAAGAAATAATATACTGATTATGCACCTCTGTGTCTTTGCAGAAATTGCGTGAGGAGTTTCGCATTCTGAAAAAGTCGGTCGAATCGGTCACCCAGGCCTCCCCTGATGACTTGGTAACGAGAACAATCACCTATTGTTCTAGGCCAGCCTCGGAATTCAACAAGTATGAGGTGCTGGAGATGCTTGAAAGCCTGCAACACATGGCCAGCGATGTGAAGCACGAGAAGCGTAACTACTTCAGGCTTGTACATCACACCGCGAGGGACAAGATAGACGTCTCTAAGAGCCATTTCAAGAGTCTAGTCCTTCGCTTGCTAGGCGACAAGGATCACGAGAAGGTGTTCGACATCTCGACAAAGATTGCCAAGCATTACCGAAAGGAGGAGGAACAGCAACAAGAAAGCAGCCGTGGCAGATACAGACGTCGTAGTCGCCCCTATAATTACAACAGGCGCATGTACACGGGTGGAGACACCCGGAGGTGTTTCAGCTGTAACAAAGTCGGCCACATAAAAGCCGATTGTCCAGATAGGAAAAGTGACGGCAAAAATGTCAAACCTGATAATTAGTTCGCATACCAGCAGGGAAATGTAAATGATGAAAAGTGAAAATAAAATGTAAAGCTGATAATTAGCCCAACCAGTAGAAAAATAAAAGAAAGAAGGGAAACATAACCTAAATATATATATATATATATATATTTTTCTCTTATATAAAGTCGCCTATTAATAGCAACTCTGATATGAGGTTCCCTAAATCAAACCTCTCCAGCTTAGCTGGTCAAAGCTGCTATTTCTCGGCTGACTTTAGCGGGGTGTACCTGTGGAGTAGTCCCCCCAGACGTAGGTTTAATATTAATACGATGGTTTGCCTATCCCTTATAGAACATGATATGGTCATGGGAAACGTCGGATAGCTTCGATTCCGAGCTTCAACAACTTCAGATGAGTCCTGTTAACACCACAATAAACTGGGTCGAATCCCAGGGACACCCCGTTAAAGTCAGTGGGGATTTAGCAGCCTACGGAAATGAAGCCAGGTTACGTCGTATTCAAAATGGAGAGGTTATCGGTGATATTTCAGAGTTGTTTTTTCGTGACCCGAACTCCTTTCAGGCAGGAGAACTGCATAACCACCTTAACCATTGGGAGTTCGTAGCGCAAGCAAATCCGAGCCCAAAACACTCAGAGATTTTGACGTGGATAAAGGAAAAAGTCTCCGTTGACCCGTATTTCATGCATTTCAGGGGTAACTTCAAAGGCGAGCACTTTGATTCGAGCCGGCCCCCAAGGAAAATATTCAGGAATAACCCATCCTGCAAACCCTTTAGAGAGTTTGTGACAAACACGCTGGTCGCCAGAGTAAAAACAGGGGCAGTCTCGCTGTTAGGGCGAGTGGGTGCGGTCCACCCCCCTCATCTCGTACTTCCGCTGACCGTTGAACCAACGAAACCGCGCCTGTGTCATGATGCGCGGTTTCTCAACTTATGGATGCGCGACATGCCATTCTGCCTGGATAAGCTGATTGACCTGCCACGGTACGTTGCTAAGGACACTTACCAAACCGTACTGGACGACAAATCGGGATACGACCACATCCTTCTGACGGAGGAAAGCCGTACTTACTTCGGGATCCAATGGGGTGGCTGGTATTTCGTCTACAATACCCTCCCTTTTGGCTGGAAAATCAGCCCGTATGTGTATCATTCTACGGGGCTCGTAGCCTCCAACTTCTTCCGAAGTATTGGTATTCCATGTCTCTTATATATAGATGATCGCCACAATGGTGAACTTCAAGTACCACTCGATAAAGGCGAGTACGCTATGTTAAAAAGTGCCGACGATCGCCATCAAGCGGCGGCCAAATCAGCTATTTTCTTAGTCGCCTATCACCTCGTGAAACTGGGTTACTTCCTGGGACTACAGAAGTCAGTGTTGGTGCCGAGAAAGGTAGTCCCTTACTTGGGATTCCTATCCGACTCCTCCCGTCAGGTATTCCATCTTTAACCAGACAAGAAGGACAAGTTCCTTGTACTCATACGAGAAATCCTTGGCAGCTCGAAAGTCTCAGTGAAAACCTTACAGCGTCTGACAGGAAAGTGTATCTCGTTTAGCCTTGCTGTTCCCGCTACAGGGCTGTTTATCAGGCGAATGAATAGCGCCATCTCGCGGGGTATACAGTCCCCTTCCAAGTTGATCCCTCTAGAAGGAGACCTACGAGAGGAGATCTCCCACTGGACTTTCCTAGAAGGCTGGGATGAGCCTCTGCCATGGAGGGACGAGCGACATGTAAGAGTATCGATTGCAACAGATGCGTCTGGTACAGGTTGGGGTGGGGTACTATTATCACCCTCACCTGGGGAGAGAATAGGCGACTACTGGACGGAAGAACAGCTTACCTACGACATATCGACCAAGGAGGCAATTGCTGTCAACAATGTGCTGATGGCCTTTCAAGATAAAATAGTCAACGCTCGTGTGAACGCCTCGGTAGATAATAAGTCAGTTGTTGAAGCCTGGAACAACAAAACAGGGAAAGGCTTGGAACTCAACAAAGTTCTCAAGAGGTTGTTCTTTACCACAATGGAACTTAACATCTCCCTCTCTATGACGTACGTACCTACTAAGGAAAACCCAGCGGACGCACCTTCTAGACGTCTCTCCCCCACGGATAGTAGGCTATCAGACCACTTATGGCAGATTGTTGAACGTGAGTTTGGGGGCGAATATGGGCATTCGTGTGATATGATGGCACTAGACTCGAATTCCATGACAAACGCACAAGGGAGACCCTTACCGCACTTTACACCAGTCCACACCCCGGGGTCACTAGGGGTAGACGTTTTCGCGCAAGACCTAGCACTCCATGGCAGCGTTATGAGGAGACCCTATGTTTTCCCGCCAATGCTACTTACCGGCCCTGTAGTACGGTTCTTACAATCATTCAGGCAATGTTGCACTATTGTAGTCATGGATACATTCCCGAGAAAATACTGGTGGCCAATTATTGAAAAGTTGGCATCCAAAAAGAAGCTGCTTGCGTCTCGTGGTGATAGTCGCGCCCTGCTGGTCCCGACAAAAAAGGGCTGGTTCCCACACAAAGGCATCCCTGGGGATCTATGGGCCTTCGCAGTCACTTTCCTATAAACTCGCTCTGGCATGCACCCTGAACGATATGTCTGAGCATAATCAAAACGAACGCAGCCCTCTGAGAAAATATTGTTTGTTCGACAGGAACTTCCAGTGATTGCAAAGTTGTTTGTCCCGTCTGTTAGATGTCCCACGTGCGCACACGCCAACGACGACGATTTTCGTTATTGTCAACGATGCGGGTACAAACGAAAGTTGATAAACCGCAAGTCGCTTGCTAGCCAATTGGATATTATTGTTAATGTTGAGGAGATCGACGCCCGACTTCAGCAGCTCTGGAATTATGAGCAAGCTACGAGTTATAAGAAGCAAAAGGACTCTCTTCAGAAAGAACTGGAAAAGTTCCTGGCTAAGCTACCTGGGTACGTTTCGCTCGCCACAGTTACCCCTAAGGATTTGTGTCGATTCTTAATTTTCAAAGACAGAAATGGGAAAACCCAAGTGCACCGCAATAGCTGTGAATTTATAGGACGTCATGGCCAATTTGCCTGCGGTTGTCCGTCACGACTCTCATACAAAACTGTAGATTCCTATATTGGCAAGTTAAGGTCCATATTCCATTCTATTGGACGGGACGGAGAATGGGATAAGAGACTAGGTCTGGGTAACCCCGCCTCTGATAAGCTAGTAAAAGACTATCTTCGTTTGGTCACTGCAGAGCAGTTACAGGCTCGTGTAACTCCCAAGCAGGCCACACCTTTCTTTATAGACAAACTTACTCAGTTATCTCAGCACCTAGATAGAGAGCTAACCTCAGCCAAATCTAGAATAGAACGCTTTATCATAGCTAGAGATCAAGCCTACTTCAAGACAGCGTTTTTTAGTGGGGATCGCCCAGGCGATCTAGGGCAGGTTAAGGTTCCAGAGATCTTACGTTTCCCGAATGACGATGGTTTTCTATTTAACCATGTATGGGGTAAAACCCTAAGGGATGGGGACAGTAATGTCTTTGGTGTAAGACGAAATCCACAGGCTGTCATTTGCCCAATTAGAGGAATTGAGAAGTATATGGACGTAGCTCGTGACATAGGGATAGACCTGACGAAGGGCTACCTATTCCGCCCTACAACACCAAAGAACGGAGTGCAAGACTCACCGCTCAGTTCCTCAGCGGCAGACGCACGACTTAAATTTTACCTCAATAACATGAAGGCTAATAATGGGGAAACATTACACGGTTTCCGATCTGGCTGTGCCATAACCCTTGCATTAACCGGAGCTGACCTATCCGAGATCATGGAACATGTAGGCTGGGCTCGGAGGCACACTGCCCTGTACTATCTGCAGCTTGCGAAAGTGCTCAACCCTGCAGGTGCTTCAGCAAGGCTCTCCGCACCTTCTACTGAGAAATCAACAGCTCCATGGCAGGATATCAACCAACTGAAGCGGTTTGTCTGCGCTTTTCCAAGTCCCCAGTCAAACAAGAGGCCTGCACAGGGTACTCAGCGCTAAGCTAGTTATCGTCGAGAATTATCATTATAGTTGATAGTTAGACCTTATATGTCAACATACGACTGCACCTGTGTTTATTTTGTTTGGGTTTGAGAGTTTGGGAGTGAGGTTTGGGGGGAAATGGGTATTTTTCTGTAGAGGTATTGCAGGGTAGTTGCAAGGCCAGCCATTGAAGGATCAGTAAGGCGATGGCTGGCTGAACAATATTCCCTTCCCATTCCTTAATACCACTGAGCATGAGTGTGAGTGTTGTTGAATAGAATACTATTCAAAATACTCATAATGATATGCGAAGTGGAATTATGGTTACATAACCCCTTATTCAAGGTCTGACAATCAGATTATGTAAGATCTCACGACCAGGATGCCATAAATACCAGAATCCGGCAAACAACCCTCACATTCTAGCTCAGTTTTCAGCGGGGCCGAACAAAGTGAACGACCCACCCACCCACCCAGATTCGCGTGGTCGTAAGGTGGCAACACCCCTAAGCCAAGCTGTACCAGCTTAGCTTAGCCCGCTGAACAATATTCCCTTCCCATTCCTTAATACCACTGAGCATGAGTGTGAGTGTTGTTGAATAGAATACTTTTTAGATCATCATTGCATGATTGCATGCAAACATAGTGATAGGAAAGCATTTTTTATGTATTTCATTTTTTTTTTCTAATAACAAATATTGAAAGGCTCCACTAGTTTGCTCCTGATTAACTTGTCCATATTATATACTGACATAATATTAATATTCTTAATAGCCTCTAGGGGCACAGCCAAAAAAAAATATATACTGACATAATATTAATATTCTTACTAGCCTCTAAGGGCACACTCAAAAAATACTGTAAAGTACGGGAAAATTCTAAATGTATAGATGAAATAGCAACAAAAAAGCCTGCCAACCCCTTTTGAGAATATTCTGGCTATGGGATGCCCCATCTGCATAGCTGGTGGGTTTGGGGTGTCTTTGAAGACATTTTTTCGGTGAGTACAAAAATTATTCACAAATTTTCATGCTTCACTACGCACAGTCTCCTTTTATAAATGCGCTTGACAGAACATAGTTCTCTATATACATAGTCTCGTTCTACAACTGCGCAGGAAAGAACTAGTTCTCTACACACAGTCTCCTTTTATAAATGCGCTTGACAGAACATAGTTCTCTATATACATAGTCTCGTTCTACAAATGCGCGGGCAAGAACTAGTTCTCTACACACATACCCGCATTTTACAAAAGCGCAGGAAAGAACAAGTTCACTATACACATAGCCTCGTTCTTTAAATGCGATTGACAGAAATAGTTCTCTATACACATAGTCTCGTTCTACAAATGCGCAGGAAAGAACTAGTTCTCTATACTCATACCCGCATTCTACAAATGCGCAGGAAAGAACTACTTCTTTATACACATAGCCTCGTTCTATAAATGCGCTTGAAAGAACTAGTTCTCTGTACACACAGCATCCTTCTACAAATGCGCAGGCAAGAACTAGTTCTCTATACACATAGCCTTGTTCTACAAATGCGTATGAAAGAACACACATACTCTCGTTCTACAAATGCGCAGGCAAGAACTAGTTCTCTACACACAGTCTCGTTTTATAAATGCGCTTGACAGAACATAGTTCTCTATACACATAGTCTCGTTCTACAAATGCGCAGGAAAGAGCTAGTTCTCTATACACATACCCGCATTCTACAAATGCGCAGGCAAGAACTAGTTCTCTACACACATACCCGCATTTTACAAAAGCGCAGGAAAGAACTAGTTCACTATACACATAGCCTCGTTCTATAAATGCTCATGAAAGAACACACATACTCTCGTTCTACAAATGCGCAGGCAAGAACTAGTTCTCTACACACATAGCCTCAATCTACAAATGCGCAGGAAAGAGCTAGTTCACTATACACAGTCTCGTTCTACAAATGCGCCGGAAAGAACTAGTTATTTACACACATAGCCTCGTTCTACAAATGCGCAGGAAGGAACAAGTTCTCTACACACACAGTCTCGTTTGATAAATACGCTTGACAGAACGTAGTTATCTATACACATAGTCTCGTTCTACAAATGCGCAGAAAAGAACTAGTTCTCTATACACAAACCCGCATTCTACAAATGCGTAGGAAAGAACTAGTTCACTATACATATAGCCTCGTTCTGTAAATGCGCTTGAAAGAACTAGTTCTCTATACACATAGTATCGTTCTACAAATGCGCAGGCAAGAACTAGTTCTCTACACACAGCATCCTTCTACAAATGCACACGAAAGAACTAGTTCTCTATACACATAGCCTCGTTATACAAATGCGCATGAAAGAATACACATTCTCACGTTCTACAAATGCGCAGGCAAGAACTAGTTCTCCATACACATAGCCTCGTTCTACAAATGCGCAGGAAAGAACTAGTTCTCTATACTCATACCCGCATACTACAAATGCGCAGGAAAGAACTAGTTCTCTATACACATAGCCTCATTCTACAAATGCGCAGGAAAGAACTAGTTATTTACACACATAGCCTCGTTCTACAAATGCGAAGGAAGGAACTAGTTCTCTATACACAGCCTCATTCTATAAATGCGCTTGAAAGAACTAGTTCTCTATACACATAGTATCGTTCTACAAATGCGCAGGCAAGAACTAGTTCTCTACACACAGCATCCTTCTACAAATGCACAGGAAAGAACTCGTTCTCTATACACATAGCCTCATTCTATAAATACGCATGAAAGAACACACATAGCCTTGTTGTATTGTGATTGATTATATAACGTGCTTCTTCGCGTTTGCGGGTGACGCCGTCCGTTAAACCGGCCCTGACAACAGCTACGATCATTTCCGTGACTTTGTTGATTGACAAGGAGTACAGTCCGTTTCTTAACACATCGTTCCTGTGTGTGCGGAACCGATCACTCAGTCTGCTGCAAGATTCCTCGTTGTATACCGTGATTGGACATTTTCGACACGATATGCAATAGATTACGCTCTCAGAGGTACACGAGTAATGCCCCCTCACTCGGATTCTTCCTCTTGGAGTAGAAATGGACGTATTGGCGTGTATGAAATCGCAAGTCTTGCACGGGCATCTACCGCAACGGTGAGTACGAGCAGGTTCCTCATCGGTGGATGGTAAACTGCTCCTCACTAAGAGATCTTTCAGGTTTCTTTGGCGCCGGAACGCCTTCAGGGGTGGTTTGTTGAAAGTCGTCTGTGTGTCGATGTCGTTGCGTACCATGTCATAGTTCGCATAAGGATATTGGTAACCTTCAGGATTTAGGGTGGTATGTTGTTACTATCGGTGTCCTGTCAATGGCGGTGGTGTTAGTGACGCGTCCTGTCAGGAGGGAATCTCTGTCTTTGTGCTCTGCTTATTGTCGTCCTTTTTTGATAAGATCGTTGGGATATCACCGAATAGTAAAGAACATTTCCATTCGGGTCGCTTCACTCGCAATATCTTGGATGGATGACTTTCATCAAGGTAGGAATGGCTGTCTATTTCTTTCACTAAAGTGCAGGATTGCGGTTTCTGAAAATATCATGATTGTATATCATCAAATTGATAAATGATGTTATGAAATTTGAGTGATATTTTGGTGATAATCTCAAATTTCAACGATTTGTACTTTGCATATCAAAATATCATTATCAATGATATTATCATGATTACTGTTGTATATTTACTTATTGCAGATCATATCACTAGCATATTCTGATAATCTCATGATATGTCACTATTATTATTTAACAAATGAGTTGGAAAATCTCAACTAAGCATTATCAAGATATCATTATCATAAAGTGATTGTTTTTCCTCATGTCTCAAATTATCATTATCAAAAAATAATAGCAAATTATCATTATCAAATCTCAGTCAAGTGATGAAACAGCCAAGATGTGGTGAAGCCAGAGTGATATTGTGATATATCATGAGATTATCAAACTGCCCTATATTATGTAAATATCTCAATTTTAGTTCTGAGAATATCATGATTTATCAGATAATCACGAACTTGTGTGATATACAAATGCGCAGGCAAGAACTAGTTCCTTCTACAAATGTGCAGGAGAGAACTTGTTCTCTATACACAGTCTCGTTCTACAAATGCGCCGGAAAGAACTAGTTATTTACACACATAGCCTCTTTCTACAAATGCGCATGACAAAAATAGTTCTCTATACACATAGGCTCGTTCTATAAATGCGCTTGAAAGAACTAGTTCTCTATACATATAGTATCGTTCTTCAAATGCGCAGGCAAGAACTAGTTCTCTACACACAGCATCCTTCTACAAATGCACAGGAAAGACCTAGTTCTCTATACACATAGACTTGTTCTACAAATGCGCAGGCAAGAACTAATTCTCTACACACATAGCCTCATTCTACAAATGCGCATAAAAGAACTAGTTATTTACACACATATCCTCTTTCTACAAATGTGCAGGAAGGAACTAGTTCTCTACACACACAGTCTCGTTTTATAAATGCGCTTGACAGAACATAGTTTTCTATACACATAGTCTCGTTCTATAAATGCGCTTGAAAGAACTAGTTCTCTATACATATAGTATCGTTCTACAAATGGGCAGGCAAGAACTAGTTCTCTACACACAGCATCCTTCTACAAATGCGCAGGAAAGAACTAGTTCTCTACACACAGTCTCCTTTTATAAATGCGCTTGACAGAACATAGTTCTCTATATACATAGTCTCGTTCTACAAATGCGCAGGCAAGAACTAGTTCTCTACACACATACCCGCATTTTACAAAAGCGCAGGAAAGAACTAGTTCACTATACACATAGCCTCGTTCTTTAAATGCGATTGACAGAACTAGTTCTCTATACACATAGTCTCGTTCTACAAATGCGCAGGAAAGAACTAGTTCTCTATACTCATACCCGCATTCTACAAATGCGCAGGAAAGAACTACTTCTCTATACACATAGCCTCGTTCATAAATGCGCTTGAAAGAACTAGTTCTCTATACACACAGCATCCTTCTACAAATGCGCAGTCAAAAACTAGTTCTCTATACACATAGCCTTGTTCTACAAATGCGTATGAAAGAACACACATACTCTCGTTCTACAAATGCGCAAGCAAGAACTAGTTCTCTACACACAGTCTCGTTTTATAAATGCGCTTGACAGAACATAGTTCTCTATACACATAGTCTCGTTCTACAAATGCGCAGGCAAGAACTAGTTCTCTATGCACATACCCTTATTTTACAAAAGCGCAGGAAAGAACTAGTTCACTATACACATAGCCTCGTTCTATAAATGCGCTTGAAAGAACAAGTTCTCTATACACATAGTATCGTTCTACAAAGGCGCAGGAAAGAACTTATTCTCTACACACATCCTCCTTCTACAAATGCGCAGGAAAGAACTAGTTTTCTATACACATAGCCTCGTTCTACAAATGCTCATGAAAGGACACACATACTCTCGTTCTACAAATGCGCAGGCAAGAACTAGTTCTCTACACACATAGCCTCAATCTACAAATGCGCAGGAAAGAACTAGTTCACTATACACAGTCTCGTTCTACAAATGCGCCGGAAAGAACTAGTTATTTACACACATAGCCTCGTTCTACAAATGCGCAGGAAGGAACACACAGTCTCGTTTTATAAATGCGCTTGACAGAACGTAGTTCTCTTTACACATAGTCTCGTTCTACAAATGCGCAGAAAAGAACTAGTTCTCTATACACAAACCCGCATTCTACAAATGCGTAGGAAATAACTAGTTCACTATACACATAGCCTCGTTCTATAAATGCGCTTGAAAGAACTAGTTCTCTATACACATAGTATCGTTCTACAAATGCGCTTGACAGAACTAGTTCTCTATACACAAAGCCTCCATCTACAAATGCGCAGGAAAGAACTAGTTCTCTATATACATTCTCGTTCTACAAATGCGCCGGAAGGGACTAGTTACTTACACACATTGCCTCTTTCTACAAATGCGCAGGAAGGAACTAGTTCTCTACACACACAGTCTCGTTTTATAAATGCGCTTGACAGAAAATATTTTCAATACACATAGTCTCGTTCTATAAATGCGCTTGACAGAACTAGTTCTCTATACACATAGCCTCGTTCTATAAATGCGCTTGAAAGAACTAGTTCTCTATACATATAGTATCGTTCTACAAATGCGCAGGCAACAACTAGTTCTCTACACACAGCATCCTTCTACAAATGCACACGAAAGAACTAGTTCTCTATACACATAGCCTCGTTCTATAAATGCGCTTGAAAGAACTAGTTCTCTATACACATAGTATCGTTCTACAAATGCGCAGGCAAGAACTAGTTCTCTACACACAGCATCCTTCTAGAAATGCACAGGAAAGAACTCGTTCTCTATACACATAGCCTCATTCTACAAATACGCATGAAAGAACACACATAGCCTTGTTGTATTGTGATTGATTATATAACGTGCTTCTTCGCGTTTGCGGGTGACGCCGTCCGTTAAACCGGCCCTGACAACAGCTACGATCATTTCCGTGACTTTGTTGATTGACAAGGAGTTCAGTCCGTTTCTTAACACATCGTTCCTGTGTGTGCGGAACCGATCACTCAGTCTGCTGCAAGATTCCTCGTTGTATATCGTGATTGGACATTTTCGACACGATATGCAATAGATGACGCTCTCAGAGGTACACGAGTAATGCCCCCTCACTCGGATTCTTCCTCTTGGAGTAGAAATGGACGTATTGGCGTGTATGAAATCGCAAGTCTTGCACGGGCATCTACCGCAACGGTGAGTACGAGCAGGTTCCTCATCGGTGGATGGTAAACTGCTCCTCACTAAGAGATCTTTCAGGTTTCTTTGGCGCCGGAACGCCTTCAGGGGTGGTTTGTTGAAAGTCGTCTGTGTGTCGATGTCGTTGCGTACCATGTCATAGTTCGCATAAGGATATTGGTAACCTTCAGGATTTTGGGTGGTATGTTGTTACTATCGGTGTCCTGTCAATGGCGGTGGTGTTAGTGACGCGTCCTGTCAGGAGGGAATCTCTGTCTTTGTGCTCTTCTTATTGTCGTCCTTTTTTGATAAGATCGTTGGGACATCCCCGAATAGTAAAGAACCTTTCCATTCGGGTCGCTTCACTCGCAATATCTTGGATGGATGACTTTCATCAAGGTAGGAATGGCTGTCTGTTTCTTTCACTAAAGTGCAGGATTGCGGTTTCTCAAAATATCGTGATTGTATATCATCAAATTGATAAATGATGTTATGAAATTTGAGTGATATTTTGGTGATAATCTCAAATTTCAACGATTTGCACTTTGCATATCAGAATATCATTATCAATGATATTATCATGATTACTGTTGTATATTTATTTATTGCAGATCTCAAATTATCCGATGTCATATCACTATCATATTCTGATAATCTCATGATATGTCACTATTATTATTTAACAAATGAGTTGGAAAATCTCAACTAAGCATTATCAAGATATCATTATCATAAAGTGATTGTTTTTCCTCATGTCTCAAATTATCATTATCAAAAAATAATAGCAAATTATCATTATCAAATCTCAGTCAAGTGATGAAACAGCCAAGATGTGGTGAAGCCAGAGTGATATTGTGATATATCATGAGATTATCAAACTGCCCTATATTATGTAAATATCTCAATTTTAGTTCTGAGAATATCATGATTTATCAGATAATCATTAACTTGTGTGATATATCACGATAATATCAAATAACCGCATTCTCCATTTTCAGTCCTCTCAGTTAGGATTTTATTATCATAAAGTTATATAGCCAGGCACGTTCTTGACAAGTCCCTTAAAAGTCCAGCAGTCCAGTGTTTGCAGCCATTTGGCAAAAAGGTGCAATAAAATAATCAAAGAAACAGATCAGCTTCGGCTCACTATTTCTTTGGGGTTTACAAGTGAACATGTTCCACACAATTGCCTCTAGTTCATTCTCAACGTCAGAGTTGAAACAGTCATTCACAAAACTCGTTCTACAAATGCGCAGGAAAGAACTAGTTCTCTATACACATAGCCTCGTTCTATAAATGCGCTTGAAAGAAGTAGGTCTAAACACATAGCCTCGTTTTACAAATGCGCTGGAAACAACAAGTTCTCTAATGCGCCGGAATGAACTAGTTATTTACACAAATAGCCTCGTTCTACAAATACGCAGAAAGGAACTAGTTCTCTACACACACAGTCTCGTTTTATAAATGCGCTTGACAGAACATATTTTTCAATACACATAGTCTCGTTCTATAAATGCGCTTGACAGAACTAGTTCTCTATACACATAGCCTCGTTCTATAAATGCGCTTGAAAGAACTAGTTCTCTATACATATAGTATCGTTCTACAAATGGGCAGGCAAGAACTAGTTCTCTACACACAGCATCCTTCTACAAATGCGCAGGAAAGAACTAGTTCTCTACACACAGTCTCCTTTTATAAATGCGCTTGACAGAACATAGTTCTCTATATACATAGTCTCGTTCTACAAATGCGCAGGAAAGAACTAGTTCTACAAATGCGCAGGCAAGAACTAGTTCTCTACACACATACCCGCATTTTACAAAAGCGCAGGAAAGAACTAGTTCACTATACACATAGCCTCGTTCTTTAAATGCGATTGACAGAACTAGTTCTCTATACACATAGTCTCGTTCTACAAATGCGCAGGAAAGAACTAGTTCTCTATACTCATACCCGCATTCTACAAATGCGCAGGAAAGAACTACTTCTCTATACACATAGCCTCGTTCATAAATGCGCTTGAAAGAACTAGTTCTCTATACACACAGCATCCTTCTACAAATGCGCAGTCAAAAACTAGTTCTCTATACACATAGCCTTGTTCTACAAATGCGTATGAAAGAACACACATACTCTCGTTCTACAAATGCGCAAGCAAGAACTAGTTCTCTACACACAGTCTCGTTTTATAAATGCGCTTGACAGAACATAGTTCTCTATACACATAGTCTCGTTCTACAAATGCGCAGGCAAGAACTAGTTCTCTATGCACATACCCTTATTTTACAAAAGCGCAGGAAAGAACTAGTTCACTATACACATAGCCTCGTTCTATAAATGCGCTTGAAAGAACAAGTTCTCTATACACATAGTATCGTTCTACAAAGGCGCAGGAAAGAACTTATTCTCTACACACATATCCTCCTTCTACAAATGCGCAGGAAAGAACTAGTTTTCTATACACATAGCCTCGTTCTACAATGCTCATGAAAGGACACACATACTCTCGTTCTACAAATGCGCAGGCAAGAACTAGTTCTCTACACACATAGCCTCAATCTACAAATGCGCAGG
Organism: Scolanthus callimorphus; assembly: GCA_033964015.1. NCBI lineage: Eukaryota > Metazoa > Cnidaria > Anthozoa > Actiniaria > Edwardsiidae > Scolanthus > Scolanthus callimorphus. The sequence continues at coordinate 14,956,666 of CM066918.1, forward strand.
AAGAACTAGTTCACTATACACAGTCTCGTTCTACAAATGCGCCGGAAAGAACTAGTTATTTACACACATAGCCTCGTTCTACAAATGCGCAGGAAGGAACACACGTCTCGTTTTATAAATGCGCTTGACAGAACGTAGTTCTCTTTACACATAGTCTCGTTCTACAAATGCGCAGAAAAGAACTAGTTCTCTATACACAAACCCGCATTCTACAAATGCGTAGGAAATAACTAGTTCACTATACACATAGCCTCGTTCTATAAATGCGCTTGAAAGAACTAGTTCTCTATACACATAGTATCGTTCTACAAATGCGCTTGACAGAACTAGTTCTCTATACACAAAGCCTCCATCTACAAATGCGCAGGAAAGAACTAGTTCTCTATATACATTCTCGTTCTACAAATGCGCCGGAAGGGACTAGTTACTTACACACATTGCCTCTTTCTACAAATGCGCAGGAAGGAACTAGTTCTCTACACACACAGTCTCGTTTTATAAATGCGCTTGACAGAAAATATTTTTCAATACACATAGTCTCGTTCTATAAATGCGCTTGACAGAACTAGTTCTCTATACACATAGCCTCGTTCTATAAATGCGCTTGAAAGAACTAGTTCTCTATACATATAGTATCGTTCTACAAATGCGCAGGCAACAACTAGTTCTCTACACACAGCATCCTTCTACAAATGCACACGAAAGAACTAGTTCTCTATACACATAGCCTCGTTCTATAAATGCGCTTGAAAGAACTAGTTCTCTATACACATAGTATCGTTCTACAAATGCGCAGGCAAGAACTAGTTCTCTACACACAGCATCCTTCTAGAAATGCACAGGAAAGAACTCGTTCTCTATACACATAGCCTCATTCTACAAATACGCATGAAAGAACACACATAGCCTTGTTGTATTGTGATTGATTATATAACGTGCTTCTTCGCGTTTGCGGGTGACGCCGTCCGTTAAACCGGCCCTGACAACAGCTACGATCATTTCCGTGACTTTGTTGATTGACAAGGAGTTCAGTCCGTTTCTTAACACATCGTTCCTGTGTGTGCGGAACCGATCACTCAGTCTGCTGCAAGATTCCTCGTTGTATATCGTGATTGGACATTTTCGACACGATATGCAATAGATGACGCTCTCAGAGGTACACGAGTAATGCCCCCTCACTCGGATTCTTCCTCTTGGAGTAGAAATGGACGTATTGGCGTGTATGAAATCGCAAGTCTTGCACGGGCATCTACCGCAACGGTGAGTACGAGCAGGTTCCTCATCGGTGGATGGTAAACTGCTCCTCACTAAGAGATCTTTCAGGTTTCTTTGGCGCCGGAACGCCTTCAGGGGTGGTTTGTTGAAAGTCGTCTGTGTGTCGATGTCGTTGCGTACCATGTCATAGTTCGCATAAGGATATTGGTAACCTTCAGGATTTTGGGTGGTATGTTGTTACTATCGGTGTCCTGTCAATGGCGGTGGTGTTAGTGACGCGTCCTGTCAGGAGGGAATCTCTGTCTTTGTGCTCTTCTTATTGTCGTCCTTTTTTGATAAGATCGTTGGGACATCCCCGAATAGTAAAGAACCTTTCCATTCGGGTCGCTTCACTCGCAATATCTTGGATGGATGACTTTCATCAAGGTAGGAATGGCTGTCTGTTTCTTTCACTAAAGTGCAGGATTGCGGTTTCTCAAATATCGTGATTGTATATCATCAAATTGATAAATGATGTTATGAAATTGAGTGATATTTTGGTGATAATCTCAAATTTCAACGATTTGCACTTTGCATATCAGAATATCATTATCAATGATATTATCATGATTACTGTTGTATATTTATTTATTGCAGATCTCAAATTATCCGATGTCATATCACTATCATATTCTGATAATCTCATGATATGTCACTATTATTATTTAACAAATGAGTTGGAAAATCTCAACTAAGCATTATCAAGATATCATTATCATAAAGTGATTGTTTTTCCTCATGTCTCAAATTATCATTATCAAAAAATAATAGCAAATTATCATTATCAAATCTCAGTCAAGTGATGAAACAGCCAAGATGTGGTGAAGCCAGAGTGATATTGTGATATATCATGAGATTATCAAACTGCCCTATATTATGTAAATATCTCAATTTTAGTTCTGAGAATATCATGATTTATCAGATAATCATTAACTTGTGTGATATATCACGATAATATCAAATAACCGCATTCTCCATTTTCAGTCCTCTCAGTTAGGATTTTATTATCATAAAGTTATATAGCCAGGCACGTTCTTGACAAGTCCCTTAAAAGTCCAGCAGTCCAGTGTTTGCAGCCATTTGGCAAAAAGGTGCAATAAAATAATCAAAGAAACAGATCAGCTTCGGCTCACTATTTCTTTGGGGTTTACAGTGAACATGTTCCACACAATTGCCTCTAGTTCATTCTCAACGTCAGAGTTGAAACAGTCATTCACAAAACTCGTTCTACAAATGCGCAGGAAAGAACTAGTTCTCTATACACATAGCCTCGTTCTATAAATGCGCTTGAAAGAAGTAGGTCTAAACACATAGCCTCGTTTTACAAATGCGCTGGAAACAACAAGTTCTCTAATGCGCCGGAATGAACTAGTTATTTACACAAATAGCCTCGTTCTACAAATACGCAGAAAGGAACTAGTTCTCTACACACACAGTCTCGTTTTATAAATGCGCTTGACAGAACATATTTTCAATACACATAGTCTCGTTCTATAAATGCGCTTGACAGAACTAGTTCTCTATACACATAGCCTCGTTCTATAAATGCGCTTGAAAGAACTAGTTCTCTATACATATAGTATCGTTCTTCAAATGCGCAGGCAAGAACTAGTTCTCTACACACAGCATCCTTCTACAAATGCACACGAAAGAACTAGTTCTCTATACACATAGCCTCGTTCTACAAATGCGCATGAAAGAATGCACATTCTCACGTTCAACAAATGCGCAGGCAAGAACTAGTTCTCTATACACATAGCCTCGTTCTACAAATGCGCAGGAAAGAACTAGTTCTCTATACACATAACCTCATTCTACAAATGCGCAGGAAAGAACTAGTTATTTACACACATAGCCTCGTTCTACAAATGCGCATGCAAGAACTAGTTCTCTACACACAGCATCCTTCTACAATGCACAGGAAAGAACTCGTTCTCTATACACATAGCCTCATTCTACAAATACGCATGAAAGAACACACATAGCCTTGTTGTATTGTGATTGATTATATAACGTGCTTCTTCGCGTTTGCGGGTGACGCCGTCCGTTAAACCGGCCCTGACAACAGCTACGATCATTTCCGTGACTTTGTTGATTTACAAGGAGTTCAGTCCGTTTCTTAACACATCGTTCCTGTGTTTGCGGAACCGATCACTCAGTCTGCTGCAAGATTCTCGTTGTTTACCGTGATTGATATTTTCGACACGATATGCAATAGATTACGCTCTCAGAGGTACACGAGTAATGCCCCCTCACTCGGATTCTTCCTCTTGGAGTAGAAATGGACGTATTGGCGTGTATGAAATCGCAAGTCTTGCACGGGCATCTACCGCAACGGTGAGTACGAGCAGGTTCCTCATCGGTGGATGGTAAACTGCTCCTCACTAAGAGATCTTTCAGGTTTCTTTGGCGCCGGAAACGCCTTCAGGGGTGGTTTGTTGAAAGTCGTCTCTGTGTCGATGTCGTTACGTACGATGTCATAGTTCGCATAAGGATATTGGTAACCTTCAGGATTTAGGGTGGTATGTTCTTACTATCGGTGTCCTGTCAATGGCGGTGGTGTTAGTGACGCGTCCTGTCAGGAGGGAATCTCTGTCTTTGTGCTCTGCTTATTGTCGTCCTTTTTTGATAAGATCGTTGGGATATCCCGAATAGTAAAGAACCTTTCCATTCGGGTCGCTTCACTCGCAATATCTTGGATGGATGACTTTCATCAAGGTAGGAATGGCTGTCTGTTTTCTTTCAGTAAAGTGCAGGATTGCGGTTTCTCAAAATATCGTGATTGTATATCATCAATTGATAAATGATGTTATGAAATTTGAGTGATATTTTGGTGATAATCTCAAATTTTAACGATTTGCACTTTGCATATCAAAATATCATTTATCTCAGCACTTCTCTCAGCAAGATATATGGAAAAGCGGAAGGTGCGAGCTCTGCTATGCGCCGTGCTACGTTTTGCTGGAGGGAGGAAGACCAAACACATACTCGCACGGTTGGGAGTTTCGGCCACTAGATGTGACGTTTATTTTTCAACTCGAAAATTATGTAAATTGGATTACAGTACTAACTGAATCACTTCAGCAAAAGGTGGGGAAGAAAAAACCGCCACCCACATTATCTAGACTATACACATATATTCTATACTCAACTTTGCGGACTCGGTTCGAAACAATGTTGACAAGATAAGGTCAAAACAAGTGGGCTGGAGTTGGGGAGGCGGTGGGAAAAAACCTTGAACTGAAGAAGTTTTGGTTGAAGGCTGTCACTGTTTCTTCAAAGAATAAGCTTAACGGAAATGTTACTCAGCCGATTCATACAGGAATGGAACCACGTGAGTGCTCTGCCTTGATTGGCTAAAACAATTGCTTGGTATTTTCCCACTGACAGCCCGCGCGCCAGCTTGTCTACCAACTGACAGTATGAAAAGATACGTGCTCAGATAAATGTCATTATCTGTGCCAGATAATGTTTGTTTTTATCTCAGCACTTCTCTCAGCAAGATATATGGAAAAGCATACTCGCACGGTTGGGATTTTTCGGCCACTAGATGTGACGTTTATTTTTCAACTCGAAAATTATGTAAATTGGATTACAGTACTAACTGAATCACTTCAGCAAAAGGTGGGGAAGAAAAAACCGCCACAAGCCACAGATCTGTGGCCACCCCACCCAGGCGCAGAGAGAGAGCTCGACCGAGACACGCAACCTCCGAGTACAGCCCATGACTGTCCACCCTTCAGTTGCTTTCTTCATTATGTTGTCGTCAAATATAGCTGATAACTCGAACGCACTTGGTGTTAGTGATTAAGCACTGACGTCAGCAAAGCAGCCCATGACTGCCCTTTGTGATGACAGGCCTGGAAAAGCGATTTGAAAACATTGCCAGCACTGAAGTCTCACAGTCCAAGAAATGTGAAATAGTTGAGAATTGCTCCTTGCCTAGACGAGAGGATCTGTTTTAGCAAGTCTGATTTGAAAACATGAAAGTCACCGATACTATTACTGGAGTGCCAGGGAGGCCAGGAAAAACCTATAGTAGAAAAAACCTGTCCCCCGACAGGATAAACGGTATTGTGAAATTCGCTTGTAGCTACGACGATATGGTGATTAAATGCGGAAAGGAAGTGCAGATCAGTGTTTGTCTTTAAATGGAAATTAAAGACTGACTTTGATGCTACCCGTGAAGACAAATGAAGCTTGAGGCGCACCTCCGGTGAGGCGGAAACGACCCGCGGGAGGTCAGCATTTAATGTTATGTCAAGTGATCTTCGCGGCTTTCACCAGATAAGATAATTGAGATTAAAATCTCCAGTATCGCTGGAAAAACATTGAGCTTCCTTTGCATAATTCGGTAGGGGTGTCGACACAACCAAGTTGAAATAGAAATAGAATGTCCTGCCCTTACAAGGGCTATCTGCTGGTCGTAGCCTAACCCGCCCCTCGAAATGTTCACAGTTTTTGTGTTCGTGGCGATAACCGAAGAGGCGCCCGTCTGGACTTGATTAGTAGATAGGTCGTCATAAGATAGGTCAGAGCCGGGTCAGAGCCAGCCGCACTGTATACAAACTGAATAAAGAGCCTCTCTCAGCAGCCATTTGGACCGGAAAGGACCGCAGACTTGATCTCTCACAGTGGAGGTGATTGCCAGCACTGGTTCTCTATACATATAGTATCGTTCTACAAATGCGCAGGCAACAACTAGTTCTCTACACACAGCATCCTTCTACAAATGCACACGAAAGAACTAGTTCTCTATACCATAGCCTCGTTCTATAAATGCGCTTGAAAGAACTAGTTCTCTATACACATAGTATCGTTCTACAAATGCGCAGGCAAGAACTAGTTCTCTACACACAGCATCCTTCTAGAAATGCACAGGAAAGAACTCGTTCTCTATACACATAGCCTCATTCTACAAATACGCATGAAAGAACACACATAGCCTTGTTGTATTGTGATTGATTATATAACGTGCTTCTTCGCGTTTGCGGGTGACGCCGTCCGTTAAACCGGCCCTGACAACAGCTACGATCATTTCCGTGACTTTGTTGATTGACAAGGAGTTCAGTCCGTTCTTAACACATCGTTCCTGTGTGTGCGGAACCGATCACTCAGTCTGCTGCAAGATTCCTCGTTGTATATCGTGATTGGACATTTTCGACACGATATGCAATAGATGACGCTCTCAGAGGTACACGAGTAATGCCCCTCACTCGGATTCTTCCTCTTGGAGTAGAAATGGACGTATTGGCGTGTATGAAATCGCAAGTCTTGCACGGGCATCTACCGCAACGGTGAGTACGAGCAGGTTCCTCATCGGTGGATGGTAAACTGCTCCTCACTAAGAGATCTTTCAGGTTTCTTTGGCGCCGGAACGCCTTCAGGGGTGGTTTGTTGAAAGTCGTCTGTGTGTCGATGTCGTTGCGTACCATGTCATAGTTCGCATAAGGATATTGGTAACCTTCAGGATTTTGGGTGGTATGTTGTTACTATCGGTGTCCTGTCAATGGCGGTGGTGTTAGTGACGCGTCCTGTCAGGAGGGAATCTCTGTCTTTGTGCTCTTCTTATTGTCGTCCTTTTTTGATAAGATCGTTGGGACATCCCCGAATAGTAAAGAACCTTTCCATTCGGGTCGCTTCACTCGCAATATCTTGGATGGATGACTTTCATCAAGGTAGGAATGGCTGTCTGTTTTCTTCACTAAAGTGCAGGATTGCGGTTTCTCAAAATATCGTGATTGTATATCATCAAATTGATAAATGATGTTATGAAATTTGAGTGATATTTTGGTGATAATCTCAAATTTCAACGATTTGCACTTTGCATATCAGAATATCATTATCAATGATATTATCATGATTACTGTTGTATATTTATTTATTGCAGATCTCAAATTATCCGATGTCATATCACTATCATATCTGATAATCTCATGATATGTCACTATTATTATTTAACAAATGAGTTGGAAAATCTCAACTAAGCATTATCAAGATATCATTATCATAAAGTGATTGTTTTTCCTCATGTCTCAAATTATCATTATCAAAAAATAATAGCAAATTATCATTATCAAATCTCAGTCAAGTGATGAAACAGCCAAGATGTGGTGAAGCCAGAGTGATATTGTGATATATCATGAGATTATCAAACTGCCCTATATTATGTAAATATCTCAATTTTAGTTCTGAGAATATCATGATTTATCAGATAATCATTAACTTGTGTGATATATCACGATAATATCAAATAACCGCATTCTCCATTTTCAGTCCTCTCAGTTAGGATTTTATTATCATAAAGTTATATAGCCAGGCACGTTCTTGACAAGTCCCTTAAAAGTCCAGCAGTCCAGTGTTTGCAGCCATTTGGCAAAAAGGTGCAATAAAATAATCAAAGAACAGATCAGCTTCGGCTCACTATTTCTTTGGGGTTTACAAGTGAACATGTTCCACACAATTGCCTCTAGTTCATTCTCAACGTCAGAGTTGAAACAGTCATTCACAAAACTCGTTCTACAAATGCGCAGGAAAGAACTAGTTCTCTATACACATAGCCTCGTTCTATAAATGCGCTTGAAAGAAGTAGGTCTAAACACATAGCCTCGTTTTACAAATGCGCTGGAAACAACAAGTTCTCTAATGCGCCGGAATGAACTAGTTATTTACACAAATAGCCTCGTTCTACAAATACGCAGAAAGGAACTAGTTCTCTACACACACAGTCTCGTTTATAAATGCGCTTGACAGAACATATTTTTCAATACACATAGTCTCGTTCTATAAATGCGCTTGACAGAACTAGTTCTCTATACACATAGCCTCGTTCTATAAATGCGCTTGAAAGAACTAGTTCTCTATACATATAGTATCGTTCTTCAAATGCGCAGGCAAGAACTAGTTCTCTACACACAGCATCCTTCTACAAATGCACACGAAAGAACTAGTTCTCTATACACATAGCCTCGTTCTACAAATGCGCATGAAAGAATGCACATTCTCACGTTCAACAAATGCGCAGGCAGAACTAGTTCTCTATACACATAGCCTCGTTCTACAAATGCGCAGGAAAGAACTAGTTCTCTATACACATAACCTCATTCTACAAATGCGCAGAAAGAACTAGTTATTTACACACATAGCCTCGTTCTACAAATGCGCATGCAAGAACTAGTTCTCTACACACAGCATCCTTCTACAAATGCACAGGAAAGAACTCGTTCTCTATACACATAGCCTCATTCTACAAATACGCATGAAAGAACACACATAGCCTTGTTGTATTGTGATTGATTATATACGTGCTTCTTCGCGTTTGCGGGTGACGCCGTCCGTTAAACCGGCCCTGACAACAGCTACGATCATTTCCGTGACTTTGTTGATTTACAAGGAGTTCAGTCCGTTTCTTAACACATCGTTCCTGTGTTTGCGGAACCGATCACTCAGTCTGCTGCAAGATTCCTCGTTGTTTACCGTGATTGGATATTTTCGACACGATATGCAATAGATTACGCTCTCAGAGGTACACGAGTAATGCCCCCTCACTCGGATTCTTCCTCTTGGAGTAGAAATGGACGTATTGGCGTGTATGAAATCGCAAGTCTTGCACGGGCATCTACCGCAACGGTGAGTACGAGCAGGTTCCTCATCGGTGGATGGTAAACTGCTCCTCACTAAGAGATCTTCAGGTTTCTTTGGCGCCGGAACGCCTTCAGGGGTGGTTTGTTGAAAGTCGTCTCTGTGTCGATGTCGTTACGTACGATGTCATAGTTCGCATAAGGATATTGGTAACTTCAGGATTTAGGGTGGTATGTTCTTACTATCGGTGTCCTGTCAATGGCGGTGGTGTTAGTGACGCGTCCTGTCAGGAGGGAATCTCTGTCTTTGTGCTCTGCTTATTGTCGTCCTTTTTGATAAGATCGTTGGGATATCCCCGAATAGTAAAGAACCTTTCCATTCGGGTCGCTTCACTCGCAATATCTTGGATGGATGACTTTCATCAAGGTAGGAATGGCTGTCTGTTTCTTTCAGTAAGTGCAGGATTGCGGTTTCTCAAAATATCGTGATGTATATCATCAAATTGATAAATGATGTTATGAAATTTGAGTGATATTTTGGTGATAATCTCAAATTTTAACGATTTGCACTTTGCATATCAAATATCATTTATCTCAGCACTTCTCTCAGCAAGATATATGGAAAAGCGGAAGGTGCGAGCTCTGCTATGCGCCGTGCTACGTTTTGCTGGAGGGAGGAAGACCAAACACATACTCGCACGGTTGGGAGTTTTCGGCCACTAGATGTGACGTTTATTTTTCAACTCGAAAATTATGTAAATGGATTACAGTACTAACTGAATCACTTCAGCAAAAGGTGGGAAGAAAAAACCGCCACCCACATTATCTAGACTATACACATATATTCTATACTCAACTTGCGGACTCGGTTCGAAACAATGTTGACAAGATAAGGTCAAAACAAGTGGGCTGGAGTTGGGGAGGCGGTGGGAAAAAACCTTGAACTGAAGAAGTTTTGGTTGAAGGCTGTCACTGTTTCTTCAAAGAATAAGCTTAACGGAAATGTTACTCAGCCGATTCATACAGGAATGGAACCACGTGAGTGCTCTGCCTTGATTGGCTAAAACAATTGCTTGGTATTTTCCCACTGACAGCCCGCGCGCCAGCTTGTCTACCAACTGACAGTATGAAAAGACGTGCTCAGATAAATGTCATTATCTGTGCCAGATATGTTTGTTTTTATCTCAGCACTTCTCTCAGCAAGATATATGGAAAAGCATACTCGCACGGTTGGGATTTTTCGGCCATAGATGTGACGTTTATTTTTCAACTCGAAAATTATGTAAATTGGATTACAGTACTAACTGAATCACTTCAGCAAAAGGTGGGAAGAAAAAACCGCCACAAGCCACAGATCTGTGGCCACCCCACCAGGCGCAGAGAGAGAGCTCGACCGAGACACGCAACCTCCGAGTACAGCCCATGACTGTCCACCCTTCAGTTGCTTTCTTCATTATGTTGTCGTCAAAATATAGCTGATAACTCGAACGCACTTGTGTTAGTGATTAAGCACTGACGTCAGCAAAGCAGCCCATGACTGCCCTTTGTGAACAGGCCTGGAAAAGCGATTGAAAACATTGCCAGCACTGAAGTCTCACAGTCCAAGAAATGTGAAATAGTTGAGAATTGCTCCTTGCCTAGACGAGAGGATCTGTTTTAGCAAGTCTGATTTGAAAACATGAAAGTCACCGATACTATTACTGGAGTGCCAGGGAGGCCAGGAAAAACCTATAGTAGAAAAAACCCTGTCCCCCGACAGGATAAACGGTATTGTGAAATTCGCTTGTAGCTACGACGATATGGTGATTAAATGCGGAAAGGAAGTGCAGATCAGTGTTTGTCTTTAAATGGAAATTAAAGACTGACTTTGATGCTACCCGTGAAGACAAATGAAGCTTGAGGCGCACCTCCGGTGAGGCGGAAACGACCCGCGGAGGTCAGCATTTAATGTTATGTCAAGTGATCTTCGCGGCTTTCACCAGATAAGATAATTGAGATTAAAATCTCCAGTATCGCTGGAAAAACATTGAGCTTCCTTTGCATAATTCGGTAGGGTGTCGACACAACCAAGTTGAAATAGAAATAGAATGTCCTGCCTTTACAAGGGCTATCTGCTGGTCGTAGCCTAACCCGCCCCTCGAATGTTCACAGTTTTTTGTGTTCGTGGCGATAACCGAAGAGGCGCCCGTCTGGACTTGATTAGTAGATAGGTCGTCATAAGATAGGTCAGAGCCGGGTCAGAGCCAGCCGCACTGTATACAAACTGAATAAAGAGCCTCTCTCAGCAGCCATTTGACCGGAAAGGACCGCAGACTTGATCTCTCACAGTGGAGGTGATTGCCAGCACTGGTGCACACTCTGTTCTGCATGTTGTCGGTTCGGATCCTTCCGATCACTAGCCAGCGGTTGTGTACTGGAAATCCCAGGAGGTGTGGTGGGGCCATCTACTGGCCGGTTTTGGTTTACGATGTAACTTGAACAAAAATAATGACAGGAAAATTTGAGTAATAAAATGCGACATACTATATAATGCCCCAATACCTTATAACAGTATAATAGAGTTGCCCATGAAGCAGAAGCAATCAACGACTCGCTGGCAACATTTAGGTGATCTAGAAGTGACATTGCCTTGCTAAGTCTTCTAATAAAATGCATTCTTCAACTCCTAATGTTTTTCCTAAAAACTTCGATGTTTTTATCTATGTATGATTGTTATGATTGTATTTCTGTTAATGGCACTGATATCCGTTCCCGAGCGGGAAAATACTCTAAAAACGTACCTTTTTATTTTTTTTTTTATTTTTATGAAGAACCTTTTTTATAAGGACGTTGAGCCTGAAATTCACCCAAATTTGGAAAACATGCTAAGAGAATGCCTGATGCTCAGATAGGAGCCACATAGATTTATTTCCAGTGATGCGTTCTAAAAATCCAGAACCAATGTGTTAAAAATAAGCAAACAACAACAACAAAATTAAATAAATAAAAATTTAAAACATATCTGATGGAAACACATACTCATGTAGGTTGGCAGGGGGCAAGGGGCGACAAATGCCCGCGCATAGACACACCACACAACATTGTCAGACAGGCCCGCGCTCAAGTTAGAAAGGCACAACAAGAAACCCAGCGCAGTTGGCTACGCAAGGAAGCCGGTTGTCGGGTTGCACGCTATACGGTTCTGTTGCAAATAGAAATATCGAGCTGGCACCCAGCTCCAGTAATGTACTGGCACCCAGTACTGCAGGCCTGCATATAAATATTGAGCTGGCACCCAGCTCTAGTAATGTACTGGAACCCAGTACAGGTAGGCAAAGTGGCTCATTAAGGAGCGCGGGCTAATAATGGTGTCTAGAGCGCCAAACGCAAGTACCGCCCCTCGCAGACTGCGATAACATTTGTGTATACCAACCGCATGTAAATGAAATCCGTATCGATGGTCTAGGAAGTTCACTCTAGTGCTCCAAAACCCGCGAGACCAACAAAATAATGAAAAATGCCATTTACGAGCACCAAATGTTACATAGAGCAGAGGTCATGTAAAAGTCCCGTAGGCGACATATACAATTAATTACTGAATGAGTTTCGAAAACTGTTGAAATTAAACCTGATCGTTTACCGGGGAATCACGTAATGGTCGTATAGCTTCCTACTTAGAAATCGATCTAGCCAATGTGTCCTCCGACCGCTATGAGTTTGACGAGATTAATATGCCCGCAGAAGTAGAGATGATAACGTTACATATGAAGCTCGTGCTAATAAGTAGAACAAAAGTTTGTTGATAGTGCTCCGATAGCATATTCTGGCGATGTAAGCATAGACGTGCAGAGATGAAATTCCTCGATTGAAATCGGTCGAATTTGTAAAAACAATATTAATCAAAGCATTATCACGTCAAAATGTCACGAAACTGTGCACGTCAGAGATTACAGATTGCTTCGTGAATATCAAATTTATATCAGTGCAGCGATCTGCATCCGTGCGCCCCATTATCCCAAGTTAGAGGCGACCCAGCATGTAAAATTCAGTATGCTGTATAGTAGTGAAGTAAGACAATTTTGTATTCGCTTGAGCCCGAGTTAAATGCTGACGATTAGAATAGGCAAGACGCCATATCGAGCAGAGTCGAGCAGAGGCCAAGGGCGGTGCTAAACCAGAAGACGCGTACAATAACTATACTCAAGCGTGTTCCCAAAAAGCAAAACACCAGACCCAGCGCAGTTGGCCACTCAAGGAGGCCGGTGGACGGGTTGCACGCTCAACACGGGTTCTGGCTGCAATAAAACTCCCAGGCCCGCAAGGATACGGCATAAACCGTAAAGTACAGTGCACTAAAACGGCGGGCAATTACACAATCAGGAGTGGGGAATCGGGTAAAAATCGCGTCAACGGAACGAGTGCACATAATCACGCCCCTCGCATGCTACGTTAGCACTGCACAAACTACAAATACATAGACACTTTTTGTAGGTTTCATAATGATCTGTTATGTACTCGTATATCCTAACGTGCCTTAGAAGGTGTTTAAAGGAATAAATCTCTTGTTTTGTTTTTTGAAATTCAATACCAAACGAGAGAACTGATCGCTCGCATTTAACCTTTAAGATCAAATTTACTCGTCTCTACACGTGGCTAAAAACCAATGACACGGAATTTACAAATCAAAATGAAATTCAATGAGGATTATAGAAACAGATGAAATCTTATATACAAAAAATTATAGAAAGATCAATTTGATGCAATCGTCTACTGATTACCCAGTCCATGATACAACAGAATTTAAGCTCAAATGCGCTTGATAGCCTTCCTTCACGTTTCTTGTATTTGATAAGCAAATCTGAGAAACTAATATCTATTTGAGACGAAATCGAAAACAAATCTCTCACAAAGCACCAAACAAGAACAAATGAAGCGGCGGAAAAACACAGGGAACAAAGTAACCGAAACGGCGGCACAAACAGCCGCCCCGTGAACTCATAGTGCAGAGCGATTGCTCGAATCAAGTGGCTTTCTCGCTTAGAGACTGCACGCTGAGATCTTCGGACTTGAAGGGGACACAAACCCACAAATAGATGAATTAAATGTGCAGAATGTAATTCTGAGAGGAGGGGAGTTTTTGATCCCCAATAACGAAACCGTAAAGAAACTACGGACATGAACGAAACAGCAACAGGTTCATGTGAATAGCATGCAACCAGATAATGTAATGACAAACAGCATATAAAATAAGAGAGACTATACTCGCCTGAAAAAAACTTGAACTGAAGAAGTTTGGTTGAAGGCTGTCACATCAAATTTACATAATTTCGAGTTGAAAAATAAAGTCACATCTAGTGGCCGAAAAATCCCAACCGTGCGAG
>CM066918.1:16273661-16521161 GCA_033964015.1 Scolanthus callimorphus
ATCTACGGAATTACTGTATATGTATTTCATATTTAATGGATTTGTTTTGGTTACCTTGATTTTCATAAAAAAGTGACTAGAGTCACTGTAGAGTTATAGGGGCCGTCTCAAAGATGTATTTGCTATTCATGTCTCTGTTGATTTCGTGTACACACTACAGTCGCAGATTGCCTCATCAGTTGTTCTAATGAAAGTACAGGCCGAAAACAACCGTGGACGCAATTTTCCTCAAGCGTTTATGAATTAAGAATGAAGCGTCTCCTGGCAGAGAGAATTCGATGATAGGGCTTTTGTGTTGAACCGAGTTTTGTGCTCGCCTGCAATGTTGATAATTTTCTTCTCGTGTAGACCGTATATCTGACACCGCTTTCGTTCTCCAGTTTATATGGATTTGTGTCACCTTCTTCAAAGCTCTTGATTTAAAAAGCATTTTTCCATATTTTATGGATTCTGACATGCTGCTGTTGTGTTCTCCAAATTGTTTGGAGAAATGGCCTGCATCTCCAGCTAGAAGTAGATTTCTCCTAAAAAACGTTTCAGTGTGGATATTTTTTGACAGTCCGGATTTAAACATTAGCTCCGGAATTAAATCAAGACGTGTTATTAGCCGTTTTCAAATTTAGCCGGCGTAGTGTGGACGGTGCCTTAGAGTCTTCCTTTCATGAGATATTCATTTTTGAAGCATAGATGACGTCATCGATGACGTCATATCACGTGACCACTTCATTTCGCTCACCTGGTGACCTAGACTACACTACCAAAGTTTGGTTGTCTTAGAGTCTTCCCTTCACGAGATTTTCATTTTTCAATCACTGATGACGTCATTGATGACGTCACATCACGTGTCCGGGTTACCGCACCCCCCTTGTGGCATAGACAAAATATCCCAAGTATGGTTGTCTTAGCGTGTCCCTTGAGGAGATATAATTTTTTCTTTGCATACCACAGGGTTCCCATGTGTACACGGACGACGGACGGACGGACGAACGGCGTACGCTATAGGTTTAATACCAGAAAAATAAAGAAAAAATCATATCTCCCGAAGGGTAGCTTCTATAGAAGCCAAACTTGGACAATTTTCAAAGACTATAAGAGGAACTCTATACCAAGGTCACATGCCCTTACGTCATCAATGACGTCATCAAAATGATCCACAATGCCTGTGACGTTCAAAAATCAACTCGATAGTATACTATACGTTTTTTTTCCTTAGGTATGGTGCTCCGCTTGCGCGGGCCTCGGCCCGCGCTGGAGCTCCGCTAAAAACTTAGGGGGTGGTCTATCTTCATCAGTTTTAATAATTTCAAGATTAGACATCGTTCAGCTTGTAAGTGGCCAAGAAATAAGTATGTTTTGAGTCTTGTCTCCATGACAACGAGGAATGTGACCTTTGAACTCTGTATTTTAATCGTTTTCCAAAAACTGGCTTTGAAAACGTAGAAGACTGGAGTTCCTAAAGATGTTTAAATGTAAGGTTATTAAAGTCGGAGCAGGTATTACCGATCCAACTGGAAATCGTGACTTTTTCAACGGAACCATATTTAAGGGATTTTGAAATTGATACCTTCCAATAACTTTGCCATCTAAATTGGTGTACATGATTTCCAGTTGGATTTGTAATACTTGCTATTAGTTAATAGGTTTTCGTGTAGACATGCTTAGAAAATCTATCTTTTCCCCGTTTTCAGGGACGGTTTCTGAAAATCTTAAAACACAGAGTTCAAAGGTCACATTCCATGTTGCCATGGAGACAACACTCAAATCTAGCTATTTCTTGGTGCCCCATAACAGGAGTAAAATTTAGTAATGAAATTGTGAAATGTGCTTAAGATAGACCACCCCTAAGGTTTTGGGCCACCACCTTTGAGAACCATGCCTTACAGGAACTGAGTTCGATCTAGTTCGATAGAAATAAAACATGTCAGAATTCGGGGCTACGCTATCTATGCACTCTGTTCAGTGTTATCTAATATAATAGGGAAACTATAAATTATTGGAGCTTTCACATTATCTTGTAAACCGAATACGAAACGATTCGTATACAAAACAAGACGTGCATGCACGATGCCCAGTCGTATATTCATTTCAATAAATTTATAATATATATAAACATGACCAAAATGGGTCAAAACACAATCCCCTGACTGGTGTTCGTCGGCTTTCGTAATGTAAGTCTCAGAGTTCCTTCAGTGTCAATTACTTTAAAAGCCGGGCCTCGATCTCCAATTTTCCTCATCGCGACGTATATGTCCCCAATCCTTGTTTCAAAAGGGCAGTTTTGGTAGCCCTTAACAACACACGTGACGTTTACGGCGTGTAGTCATATTGACACGGTTGTTGGAACTGCCAGGAAGGCATCAGTTCCGTGGTGTGACAGCTACTTGATATAAATTCGTGTACGCCGCAACAATTTAACGTCGTCACAAGGTAATTAATTTATTATTCGATCAAGTGCGATCTGGTTAGATCCCCAGATTTTTGAGTGAGTACGATCCGGTTCGATCTCTAAAGGGCTCGAACCAGATCGGACGATCCGGGGTTCGATTCGGTTCGATCTCCGAATGTTCGAGACGACACGCCGGCCGAGTGTTTGTAAAGAGCACGTGGAAAGTACTTTTATTGCTTTTAGAAAATAAAGGCTATGTTCGGGACAACTCGCAACAGAAACTTTCCGCGCAACATTGTTGCGCGAAAAGTTGTTGACGTCGAATCATTCGGCAACGGCCATGTTACACGAGACAACTTTTAGCGCAACAACAACTGGCAAACGACCGTTAAAACAACTTTAAGCGCGAGCTGCTGACGAATTTCACGATTGCCTCGCTTCCAGGCAGAAATGTTGCGCGGAATATCGACGGTGACATGTTACACGAGTCAACTTTCTGAATATTCGTCATTTTGTGTTGCGCGTTTTTGAAGGCAAGTCAAAAACAGGCAACATGTTGCCGAGCTGAATGTTGCGCAAAAAATCGTCCCCTGCGCCTGTTATACACGGCGATCGATTTTTAGCGCAACAATGTTACGCGAAAAATCGACGTTGCGTGTTGTCCCGTGTACCGTAGCCTTAACGTACACACGCGCGAAATCGTTGCGTGACAATCGTGTTTCTCAGGTCTCTTAAGGCTATGTTACTTCACTTTAATATGTTGGTGCTACCTTATAATACATACAATATAATATGCACATCGGGGGTCAGCGGGTGCACCCCACGGGACAACACGCAACGTCGATTTTTCGCGTAACAGTGTTGCGCTAAAAATCGATCGCCGTGTAACATGGCGCACGGGACGATTTTTCGCGCAACATTCAGCTCGGCAACATGTTGCGCATTTTTGACTTGCCTTCAAAAACACGCAACACAAAATGACGAATATTCAGAAAGTTGACTCGTGTAACATGTCACCGTCGATTTTCCGCGCAACATTTCTGTCTGGAAGCGTGGCAATCGTGAAATTCGTCAGCAGCTCGCGCTAAAAGTTGTTTTAACGGTCGTTTGCCAGTTGTTGTTGCGCTTAAAGTTGTCTCGCTCGTGTAACATGGCCGTTGCCGAATGATTCGACGTCAACAACCTTTTCGCGCAACAATGTTGCGCGGAAAGTTTTTGTTGCGAGTTGTCCCGTGTAACATACTAGCCTTTAAGCCGGGGAAATACGAGGCACAAAATCCCTCAACTTGTCGCGCAACATTGTTGCGTTGCAAGTTGATGATCGATGTTGCGCGTTTTTCATCTCGCGCCACAACTTGTCGCGCAACAAAAACATTTGTTGCAGGTTGTGAAAACTTGTTGCGCGAAGTAGAGCGCGGGTCTACTTTGAGACACAAAGTCTGGCTTTGTTGCTCGTTTTTCATCAAACACAACTTGTCGCGCAACATTTTGCCTACGATTCAAGTTGGTTGGTCAATAGAAATGAAGTGCTAAGGGGCCAAATTCGCCTTGGTTTCGCATGTGTGATCATCAAAACAAAATGTGGAGAATAGGCTTATATCTTTGGAAGGGATTAACCTCAGACAACCTAACTTGGGTGAAATCAACTAAGGTGGCAAGGGGGAGGGGGGTGTAAGTACTTAGTCAGGTGGTATCACAGGCTATCTATGTACAATGGCAACCTTTTTGTCTTATTAACACAGAAAACTATATGTAACCGGGAGCTCCGCTTTTAGCCAGTGGCTAAATCTATATATTATCATTTCTCCTTACCATCGAGTGAGTGGTTGTGATTCGTGTTAAAAGTGCATGTCAGTGGGAGTCTTCGGAAAGATTAATAGACAATAGCATTGACTTCAAAAATGATATTCCATGGCATAAACAATTTTCCGATTCATATGTAACAGATATAAGAGTTAAAAGTGGAAGAGTAGCGAAATGTAGTCAGCTGCGAGTGAAGTTTTTGAAAACTTCGTTCTCGGTCGTGTTGAATCAAGGAAGGAGTCGAACCAACCACTTCTGTGTAAGTGATTTGACCTGGCTCGTCGGATATTTCCTCCATAGAGAAGTTGTGTATAAACACTTGAGACCAACATTATATGAATGTATTGCCTTCTGAATTCTTTGGATATAAGTCGGTGGAATGCAAAGGATCTTTTAAGGAAATCTTCAACTCAAGGATGAAAACACTTAACTTAAGCTTAAGTATACGGCGAGGAAATGTAAGTAAGTTTTAAGTTAGTTTTTTCGCTTGATAAACATTTGTCATCAAATCATCTGCTCTTATTGTGTATTCCCTTTACTCCTTGTATTGTTGCCTAAAATGCCCCCTGAAATGTATTAATTTTATTCAAGTGTTTTTTTTTTTGCGTGTTCTTGTAGTTGTTCGCTTAATTGGTGGCTCGCTTAATTTCCTCACATATTTTCATTTTACGAACTTTGTTCGAGAATGCCATATAATAAACAACTTCAAATAACCTTGTAGTCCGGTCAATTTAGCGTTTAACCTGGAAAAAATTGCAACATGGGATTTTTATACAGCAAATGCTCAGGAATATATGTGAGAAATACGTGTCCAAATTTTGTGAAAATCCGTTCGGGGAAGTTGGTTAAATTTGAGGTTTTCCTTCTGCACGAAGGAAAGCCCGTTGTTTTCGGTGGCAATGAAAGCGAACAATTCGAAGGGAGGGCTATAGACTGTAGAGCCGTAACTCGGCGTGATATTGAACGAGATATCAAGCAATTTCTTTGTACTGCACAATGTGATTGCATAGATGTGAATTTTGTGTTTGTTTATAAACCAATTCTGCGAAATAATAACTAAGTAATCCTGAGTTTTGACAAATCCCATAGGCATATGATCCTTGTATTTCCCGCGTGGTGATACACTTAAAGTTCGAATATTATACGCTACAAGAAATAAAAGAAATAAACTGATCATAGCCGTAACTCATCGCTCAGAAATTATTTGTTTCAACAGAAAAACCTTATTAAATATTCCCCGGTTTCATCTGTACAGTCTATAAACATTCTCCCAGTTTCTGTGTTTTCAGTGTCTAAGTGCCGCCGAAAACAAAAGGCGCTCTTGACGTCGCCAGCAAAACCAACATTTAACCAACTTCCCCCTGTCGGATTTCGACGAAATTTGAATATGTTATTCCTACGTATGTTTTTGACAATTAGCACCAAAAATTTCCCATGTTGCAATTTTTTCCAGGTTCGGGGTTTTTCGGGCTAATTTGACCGGACTTATTGTTTGCTCGGGCTTTACTGTAAAATTCCAGACTTCGGGCTGAAGTTTTTGCTTCATGGACCTCGCCCAGAGGCTCGGTCCATACAGCAAACATTCATCCCTCAGTCTGGAATTTTACAGTAAAGCCCTCGTGCTCGGTTATTAAGTAGTTAAGAATGCGCACATTCACACTATATTAAATAGGGGCTATTTTCTAAAATAATTTAGATAGTACGCGCGCTCTTTGTGACGTAACACTTGAGTGATTGGCGAACCGGTATTTTCAAAACTTTTACTTTTAGAAAAAAATAACATGTTTTAGGCAAAAACATTTATTAGAATTTAAGGTGGATCGACCCAGTAATTTTGCACCCATACCAACCAATTTTGAACCTCTCATATAAAAACAGATTGATTTCTATTGCGCTGCCAATATAACACACATACTGCAAATAGACTGAAATACATGTCAGTACAAAAGTTGGGGAGATCGGAGATAGTATCACGTGACAATCAGGCTACGCCTACTTTTACTCTCACCCCAGTTTTAGGCTGTACCGACATTTTTTTGATAAATGCTCTACGGTACCTCGACATTGACTGATTGCCTACGTGTAACCGAAGTTTGACTAAATTCTACAAGCCCGAACTGAAGATATTAAGGATTTATAAATTAGGGCTATAATTTATGTAAAATCCAGGGTTATGAATTAACATTGCAGAGTTTGGTACTTCATAGTTATAAATTGAAAGCTTTTATAGCTCATTCTATTTGTCTATGTTTAAGGAAGGTCATGCCTTTTATAAGAATTAAATATTTCTTTGCGATTTCGAAAAGGATACAAATGTAAATATCAACATTATGGCCCCACGCATCAGCTTACTGCGAAATTTGGGGTTACTTTCACGAAATTTGGTCTGATTTAAAAAAATCGTAGTTTTTTTCGCTTCAAATTTTTGGACGACTCCAATAGATCAATGAAAAGTTTGTCTCCAAAGTTTCATATTAATTGAAATCCTCTATGGTTATCAACTGTGGACGCAAAGATCGATAAATATTGGATGGATTCGTGTAGTTTCTGCTCAGGGACTAGCTTTTGTTCTTCGTTCGGCACAAAATCGAATTCCAGTGCGGCACACGTTGATATTCGCGCGTGACTGCTCTTCGAATCGTCCCGGACATATGGTAATTAAGTGCATAACAAAAGAACGAAAAACCTAAGAAAATTATCATACATCGGAGACTAGCCAAGAAAGGACAAGCCCACGTGCGCTCCATTGGAATTCGATTTTGTGCCGAACGGAGAACAATAGCAAATCCCAGAGTAGAAACTACAGAAATCCATCCAATATTTACGATCTTTGCGTCCCCAGTTGACAGCCTTAGAGGATTTCAATTAATATGAAACGTTGGAGACAAACTTTACATTGATCTATTTCAGTCTTCCAAAAATTTGAAGCGAAAAAAACTACGATTTGTTAAATCAGACCAATTCCGTGAAAGTAGGCCCACATTTCGCGTTGTGCTGATGCAATTATGTAGATACTTACATTCTATATTTTCGAAATAGCAAAACAATATTCATTTTTAATCAAAAGTATGACCTTCCTTGAACAATAACAAATAGAATGAGCTATAAAAAACTTTCATCTATAACCATGAAGTACCAAACTCTGTCATATTTATTCGCTACACTGAATTTTACATAAATTATAGCCATGATTTATAAATCCTAGAATATCTTCAGATCGGGCTTGTAGAATTTAATCAAACTTTGGTTACAAGTAGGCAATCAGTCAATCTCGAGGTAGCGTAGAGCATTTATCAAAAAAGTGTCGGTTCAGCCTGAAACTGGGATGAGAGTTAAAGTAGGCGTGGTTCGATTGTCACGTGATACTAACTCCGATCTCCCCAATTTTTGTACTGACATGTATTTCAGTCTATTTTTAGTATGTGTGTTATATTGGCTGCGCAATAGAAATCAATCTGTTTTTATATGAGAGGTTCAAAATTGGTTGGCATGGGTGCAAAATTACTGGGTCGATCCACCTTAATATTACTTGGATAGATATTCGACAAAGCACATTGAATTTACATAAAGCATGAGACTCGTAAAATATGTTTTCGCTTCTTTACCTGTGTAATAAGGGGATTAGGTCAAATGATAGAGTTACCACGAGAGGTACCGTGTAGAAGTTTAATGCAGCACGACGATTGTAGTGAGTCTACTGAACTAGAGTGTGAGAGAGAACCAACCCTAGTAGCTGGACACTTATATAATTAAAATATTACAAAAATGATTGGCAGTGACGTTCTGGAATACTACTGGAGGATTCCAGGAACGTCACGCACTACGCAACGCATCCACTATAATGAGCTTCTAGTGCGGGATAGCCCGACACCTTTATACTTTAGAAAAGCTTTAGAAAAGTAAGAAGAAGTTAATGAAATTTTATGAAATTTAGTAAAATAGACCAAAACAACATTTTCAATAAATGGTAAGAAAATAACTTAGTTTTAGGTAGAAAACTTAAAGTTCCAAATCGTAGGAAAAGCGTGTTTATTTAAAGCCCGGTTTATTTGAAGTTTTAGTAATGAGATAGAAAAGGAAAATACGGAAAATAGGTTAAGCACCACCAGTAGTAGGGATTGGGGGTTTTTGGCACATTTTGTAGGGGAATCCCCTGTTGGCTTTAATCACGTGACTTTAGAGCTGTCAATCAAATTTTTAACCACGCCTGTCAATCAAATATGGTGAACAATCTTTAAAATTCAAAATGGTGGACAATCTTTAAAATCCAAAATGGCGGACAATCGTTAAAATTCAAAATTGCAGACAATTTTTAAAATCCAAGATGGTGGATAAACCTAAACCTAAACCTAAACCTAAACCTAAACCTAAACCTAAACCTAAACCTAAACCTAGGTCCGTCGTTATACCTAGCATCGGATACATAGCATCGGATACAGCCATGACGTCAACGGGGATTCCCCTTGAAAACAGAGATTGTGGGCAAGCCTGGGCATGTATAAGGAGGGGAATACCCTAAAATTCTATATATATTTTTTCCAACAGGAAGTTACCTAACTTTAAAAAGTTATATGTTCGGACATGCTAGTTGTATTGAGATCATGAGACGGTCATGGGATATCTCTCAACCAATCAAAAGCTACACAATATTTTACAAACTTTTACACAAACTAACTATAAATCTGTGTAATTTTTGGTTATAATTTTAAAAATGACTTAAGGCTATAATTATTTAATATAATATAAAGAAATGACAGATAAATTAAAAAAACCTAGAAATTATTTATTTGTTAAAGATAATCATAAAAACCGCCATTTGGTTAAAGCCATCAACTGTGAGACAGACGAGGGTAAATATTATAGAAGTCTATACGCTTGTACAGAGCACCTTGGGATTAACTCTGGATTGATCAAAATGTGTGCGGAGGGTAAGAACCATGTAAAAAGTGGTAGGTCTAAGATTGATGGACAGAGATATAAATTTGAATATCTTGATGCCATTCCTGAGGGTGTAGAAGTTTTAAAATCTCAAGGATGTAGTAAGAAAAAGAAGGATGATAGTCAGAAATAATTTTTCACTTTTGACTACCATAATAATGGAATAACAAAATATATACTGTGGTGTATACTATAATATATATATATTAATTTCTCTTTTATCGGAACATAAACCAAGCTATTCCAGCAGTGGTTGCAGTCGTTATATACATAAGATTTTTCTCATGTTTTGTTATAGTGGGTTTTATCTTCGACTTCACAACAGGCTTTTCAACTGGAGGCTTTTCAACCACTGTATTATGATGTGGTAGTTTTGTCTTAGAGGGTGTAAAATTATGTTTTATTCCCACTTGTTTTGTTTCCTGGTTAATATTATTAATACCAAACCCCATATCATTTGTCGCTTTCATCAATTTGTTATTATATCCAATTATACTTTCCGTATTAGATTCGAAGGTAGTAACCAAGCCCCTTGAGCTATTGCTAAGTCAAGCCTAAGTTTAGCCTCTTGTACTGCTAATTGGTATCTTTGGACTGATTCAACGATATTATTTTCAATAACAGAGCTCTCAAAAAGGGTCAAAAATTCCTGTTGAGTCTCCTGAGCTGAACCACTAATTCCTACAATACTACTTCGTGTACTAACTTGAGAGCCAAGGTCACAATATACGAATGCTTCTACCGATCTGTTTAATCTGCCTAGTCCTGCTCGTGTAATACCATAGCTTTGTATAGGGGTGAACCAAGAATATTGTACCCCACCGTGAGTATCATTACGGATAAAACTAACTAGCTTACCATTATCCCTTGTACCACCCTGATCAGAAAATAGGTTTAGTTTATCAGGCCATGTGTCTGCCTCTTTGTCATACCCACGAATGACATGTACATTACGATAACCTTCACCAGGATAGTACAAGAATATATCACCCAAGCCATGGTTCCGTCCCCCTGTAAATCTAAGATCTGGGTTAGAAGGTAAACCAAATTCATGACATAGTCTTTGGAATACCACTTTGTTGTATGTGTTATTTATTTGATCAAATACCGTATCATCAGGTAATGGACAACCTATCTCATATAATATTCTTCTAATCGTAAAATATACATGGAATTTTATAAAACCATAAACCACAGGAGGGTAAGATTTAGCTTCATGCAAGCTGATTCCACAACCACTTGTCGCACACCAAACAGCAAAATTAAGCTGTTGTGGCCAGTAATTATAATCAGCACCTTGTAACCATCTTCTTGACTGCTTAGTGGAGTGGAATGTTACAGTGGTCTCTTTGAATATATTACGCATATCAGCTGTGAATTTTTGCTTTTGTGATACGTAGATATCAAGATTTGTTAACAGTGTGGAGATGTCTGACGATGTTGATTCAAAGTCTATCGCAGGTATTGGGTATAAGTTATTTGTTAACTGCAAGCTATCAGGAAAAGACTTTTTGATTCCAAGGTCTGCATTTAATCTAATCTTCCAGTCACTTGGTATATTACTCATCCATTTTTCTCCCTGTTAGATCATCATAACTCATAACAGTGAGTCTTTTATACTTCCAGTAGATATATCCACCATAGCTATCAGAAACAAAATGAAACTTTGATAGATCAGCTCTAGGATATCTCTTTTTCAATTCGTCTAATTAACAATTATTCGCCGAAGGCGAAGTGAATAGT
The DNA here is from genome assembly GCA_033964015.1 of Scolanthus callimorphus. NCBI lineage: Eukaryota > Metazoa > Cnidaria > Anthozoa > Actiniaria > Edwardsiidae > Scolanthus > Scolanthus callimorphus. The sequence continues at coordinate 16,284,532 of CM066918.1, forward strand.
GGCGAATAGTCCCCGAGACCGAAGGTCGAGGGGACTATTCGCCACTATTCACTGAGCCTGAGGAGAATAATTGTTTTAGTATATACTACACGGGAACACTCCAAAAATATCCGAACGACACTAAATGTGGCATTTGCCGACATTTGTAACCTCTTTCTGTATGCGTGACGTTTGTCACGCACGTCAGACTTCACTACAAGCATTCGGCTACTGAACACATGGTGGAAACTTGCTGCTGTTTTAGAGAAGCAAAAACGCTAGAAAACACTTGTTTTAAAACCTCAATATCGACTACAATAAACGATTTAAGTTTTTAGAAGGTTTTGCAAGGATGGATTCAAGGGATAAATTCGCATTTTGTGCTTTGGATTATGGATTGTGAAACTGCAGAGTTGCTTCGCTGAAAACACTTTGCCTTTGGTCGCCATTTCACCATATTTTTCAACCTGCTGGCAGAGAAATTCAAGATCGTTTGGAATATTCAAACAGAAATTTGGAAAATTAACCTTTTCAAACTCTGGGACAACGAGGAAGACCTTGTTCATAAAAAGAGAGACCACTTTAAATACGTTTGATGTCGGATGGCTCGTGATCAAGCGAATCAACAAGTCGAAGGTAAGCTTTTAACTGAAATTCTCTCGTAAACTGCACTCAATGACTGGCTTCTACGATTTACTGTCCCTTCCAACCTACAGGTACATGTAAATGTTCGGCAAAGTCGATATGTTTTCGACAAATTGCCTTAATTTACACGTTGTTGCGAATGTAATTCGTCTCTTAATAGCCGTGAACGAATCATCACATCGATCTCTGTGATTCCGAAGAACTGAAAAACAAGAACAGCACATTTTCGAGTTCAAGAAATACATTCTCTCTGTGATTCACCTTGAAAAACTAAAGAGACAACATAAGTTAATTGAGAAGGATTTTTCCGTTGCATTTCGAATCAGATAGTTCCTTAGAAAGTAAAAATATCCTAACCACTTGCACTCGGGCTTCTCAATCTCGGGATAATGCTTTCGATCTCGGAATATTGTGGCATTATCCCGAGATAGTGAACCAATCAAAACGCGCGATCTATGGATGTTCCCGTGTAGTATATACTAATAACATATATATAATATACATATCACTAGTTTATATCTTTTCCCTTTGTATATCGGATTTCATATATACACCCATTATATGGTGTTCGGTCAAATGATATTTTTAGCGTACGTTCTTTGAAATCTCTTCTAGCATCTCTTTTCGGATCTGTGTGCGGAGCTCTGATATATTGGAGCCTTCTTTTTTCATAGCTTCCTTAGCCCTTTTATGGTATTCTGCAAGCCTTCTACCAGCTTCTACTTTTTTTGGATCCTTCTGCTTAGTCTCTTTTATAGCTTCTGGTTCTCTGGTTATTTGTTCAATATTTTCTGATTCTGTTGACATATATATTAAGTATTTCTAATATATATTTATATCATTTGGACATTTCAAGACTGCTTAACAGTTGCTCAACAGATGCTTAAGAGGTTGCTCAATAGATGCTTAACAGATGCTCAAGACTGCTTAAGAGGTTGCTCAAGACTGCTTAAGAGGTTGCTCAATAGATGCTCAATAGATGCTTAACAGATGCTCAAGACTGCTCAAGAGGTTGCTCAAGACTGCTTAAGAGGTTGCTCAATAGATGCTCAACAGATGCTTAAGACTGCTTAAGAGGTTGCTCAAAAGATGCTCAAGACTGCTCAAGACTGCTTAAGAGGTTGCTTAACAGATGCTCAAGACTGCTCAAGAGGATGCTTAACAGGTGCTCAAGACTGCTTAAGAGGTTGCTCAACAGATGCTCAAGACTGCTCAAGAGGTTGCTCAAGACTGCTTAAGAGGTTGCTCAATAGATGCTCAACAGATGCTTAAGACTGCTTAAGAGGTTGCTCAACAGATGCTCAAGACTGCTCAAGAGATGCTTAACAGGTGCTCAACAGATGCTCAAGACTGCTCAAGAGATTCAACAGGTTGTTCAAGAGTATGATTACTAAGCCTGATTATATTCCTAGGCCATATTGGAGTATTGATAAACCAAACAAGATACACCAAGCTGATCTATTATTTCTTCCACATGATACTATCAGACGAAAGACTTATAAGTACGCATTAGTAGTTATTGATATAGCTAGTAGATACAAAGATGCTGAGCCACTTATGACAAAAGAGTCATAAGCTGAGCTTAACAGGTTGCTCAATAGATGCTTAACAGATGCTCAAGACTGCTCAAGAGGTTGCTCAAGACTGCTTAAGAGGTTGCTCAATAGATGCTCAACAGATGCTTAAGACTGCTTAAGAGGTTGCTCAACAGATGCTCAAGACTGCTCAAGAGATGCTTAACAGGTGCTCAACAGATGCTCAAGACTGCTCAAGAGATTCAACAGGTTGCTCAAGAGTATTATTACTAAGCCTGATTATATTCCTAGGCCATATTGGAGTATTGATAAACCAAACCAGATACACCAAGCTGATCTATTATTTCTTCCACATGATACTATCAGACGAAAGACTTATAAGTACGCATTAGTAGTTATTGATATAGCTAGTAGATACAAAGATGCTGAGCCACTTATGACAAAAGAGTCAAATGAGGTATCAAAAGCTTTCACAAGGATATACTCTAGAAAGTTAAATTTTCCTAGTATAATAATTGTTGACCCAGGAAAAGAGTTTATGGGTGATGTAACAAAACTTATGAAAAAGCATAATGTCACCATACAACGTAGTGAAACTGGAAACCATAGAGCTCAAGCCTTTGTAGAAAGAGGAAATAGAACACTGAGTGAGAGGTTATTCACACATCAGTATGCGCAGGAAATGATTACTGATGATCGATCAAGAGAATGGGTAAAACGTTTGCCAGCTGTTTTGAAATCAATAAATAATGCAAACATACAAATAACAGGGAAAGAACCTGTAAATGCAATAAAAATGAAAGAAGTGGAATTAAATGAAATGGAATATAAACGTCCTGTTGGATTGGATGAGAAAAGATTACCACCAGGTGTAAAAGTTAGATACTTATACGCTGATGGTGAACAAGAAGGTGGAGATAAGCGTCGTGCCACCGATCCTATATGGTCAATAGATACATACGATATATCACGAGCTGTTGTATCAGCTGGTCAACCTGTTTTATATTACCTTTCTAATGGCGCGCCGAAAAGATCTTTCGTTAGAGAGGAATTACAAGTTGTTCCAGATGATACCCAGCTACCTCCTGATAGTGTTTTGAAATAATTTTTGTATAACAACTTTTGTATAACAACTTTTGACAACTTTTGTATAACAACTTTTGTATAACAACTTTTGTATAACATCTTTTGTATATAACAACTTTTGTATAGTGTTTTAAAATAGTTTGCTTGACTTCTTGGGTTTATAAATTTTTTGCCTGGATATTCTATCATATTATCTATTCCACCATGATATCGTTTTATAAATTGTTCTTTCTCGTGATCATATATCCATTCATCAATATTTTTATAACCTATGGCTTCTGTATGAATATCATCACTTAATATATTCCGTTTGTCATCATCCCGTGATAGTGCAACTTTGTTTACCGTTTCTGTGTATATCTGATGCTTATGACTCCTTATAACATTTATCTTTCTCATGGTTTGGCTACCTTCAAATAAGCAATTTTTATAATCATCAAATGTTATACTTGATTTCACAACCAACCTTTTGACACCCTTACATCTTTTTCCAGTTTGTTCATCATCTGTTTTATATGCATATAATTTAGCTCTCAAACCTACGAATTCTGTTATTTCCAATCCTGCTGTTTCATTTTTGAACATACCGATGACTTTCTTATTAACTCTATCTTTGATTCCGAGATGATCTTCTGGGTAGTTACTTGTATCAAATTTCACCTTAATATCTTCCTCAATATCTCTATAAAAACAGGGCCCGTGGTTTGATGCGGGATTTTTCCTGAAATTATGCGGGATTTTTTCTGAAATTATGCGCTAAAAATTCGAAATTATGCGCTAAAAATACGAAATTATGCGGGATTGCGCAATATTTTTTTGCAAGTGCCGTAACATATTTTGCTCTTTTCGCCTGTTTTGTTACGTGGATATAGCTGCTATTCAACTTTAACAACTTTTGTTTGTCTATAAAATGCTCTGTGATGAGTTCCAATCGCTTCGCTTTACTAACGTTATGACGCTACGTTTTCTTCCAAGGGAGACGTGTGTTTTCGCTTTTAATAAAGCTTATTACTTTCTTACAAAAAAACGTTACCAACGACCGGTAACTTCCGTTACACGGTATTAAAAATTTGTAAGTCTGGTCTTCTTTCGTTTACTTGTCTCAGACCAAGGCACACTTTTTTCATACCGCAAGGATCGTAGCAATGCACTCCTATCCAACCATGAACTAAACGGTCACAAGAGCTATACGCATACTAACAGAGCTATCGTTGCGATCTCTCATTATCACTGTTTGCCGTTGTTCTGCGCGTAATTATCAAAATTAATCCTGTTCGCGAGAGCGATCTGCACTATCGTCGGAGGTAGTGTAAAAACCGGAAACGTGCCACGTTATTGTTAGTGGTTTTTTTGTTGTTGTTATCGAGGGAGCTGTTGGTGTGCCTGGTATTTTTCGCGTTGTTGTTTGTGAAATGAAATGCTACTGTAACAATAACAAAGATCCATGAAAATGGATGTAATGTCATGTGATCAATGTGAACTGCATAAAGTCGACCGTGTTTATCGCGGTTAGCGTTCTGTTCCGCCTTGATCTTACTTTGTAAGATATCAGAAGCGCAAACATGTTTGAATCTATCTTGCTCAGCTGGAAATATGAGTTAGATGGCCAATTAGGCACGTTTTATTGCTTTTCGATATCAGTTCCCAGCGCGACGCTATTAGCATAGAACGCCTTGTTATTCTCATTTCTATCGAGTTGTTTTGACGTTGGACAGGCGATTTCAGAAGAAATGTATCACTCTTGTGAGAAAAAATAGGAAAGAAAGTTTGAAATTCACCAAGGAATGATGCCTTTTTGATGTTTTTCACAAATTTTGGGAAATTATGCGCGATTATGCGGGATTTGACGGATTATGCGCATTATGCGGAGAAAGCCAAATTATGCGTTTCCGCACCAGCGCATCAAACCACTGGCCCTGTAAAAATCCTCGGTCTCTACCTCATACATTAAACTATCAGTGTCTGTAAAAAGGAGTGATGATTTGTTTCCATATTTTGGCTTGATATAATTATAGTGGAAATCATACATAAGGTTTTTCGATAGATCTAAGATAGACATTCCCACATATATAGGTTTGTTGAATATCAATTCTGTTTTTCCCATATGTATAGCTACCAAGTTTTCTGAAAATATCGTGCGTTTCTTATAGTTTGGTTGGCATACTAATTTATTAGCTTGGTTTTCATCAGTTATTAATCTAATGTCTTGTCTGTTCCTGATGTTTTCCATGGTCTTGCCGAAGACGCTGTTATTCATCAGTTTGAAAAAGTCCTTCTCAAAATAATTTTTGGCTTTTGTTCGTAGATTAGTGTTGAGACTAATATATTCCTCCAGCCATGCAGACTCGGCAAATGTTATACATCTGTGGATCTTTCTTATTTTAAGTCCGAGACTTTCATATAGCTTTAGAGTCTCATGATGAAGCACATATTTTGTTTTATCACATAGGTTAGGAATAAGCTTCTCCACTTTATTAACCATTATTCTCTGAGGTGCAAGAGGATACTCATTATGGAAAATATGTAGTTTAGTAGGATATTGGAGGTCCACTTCTAGTATACATGGAGTGTTTCTCCAGTACTTAATCTCACTATTATCCATCCATCTAAAATCATGAGTAGGCAAATTCTGTGACATAGCCCAACCATATAGATTGTTAGCATCGAGGTACTTGATAAATGTTGACTTTTGTTTCTTATCAAATGATTTCATATACTTGTTGTTAGCTTTTGCATACCGTTTGCTAATCATACTTATTCCACCTCGAATACCAGACTCTATCATAAGTAGCATATCAGGGTCACTCAACAGCTCGAGGTCCACATCTGTTTTTTTCAGCATAGCATCCCATGATAGTCAAGGAGCCGTATAATACCATGCTGGATCTAATTATAATTCTTCATACACAGATCTCTGAAGGTTTCAAACGCATCTGCTAATAGTATAACATCACTCTTGAGGTATAAATCATGGTACTCCCGCATTGTCTTGATGTTAAATACCTCCCATACTTTTTGTGCATGTTTGTAATCATGATCTGATATATTAGTATTTGTAATGAACTTTGATTTAGCGCCCCTGGATTAGATTACTAATAGGTAATCTCGACATATCCCTAGCTACAATGCTAGATATAGAAATGTTTATGTTTGTTTGTATACTTTGAAATTGGATACATTAGCGTCAGGACGCACATATATAAGGAGTTTCGCGTCCCTTTAACCCAGTTCTACTGGTATATTCGTTCGGGTTTTTACAAGGATAATCTTTGGTCTAAATAGAGACAAGCGGGAACGATATGTAAGTACATCCTTTGTTATTACTATTAGGCTAGACGTTTGTGCGTGGGCAATGTACAAATATGTGTTCATGATGTTCTGCGTGGTGCTCGAGTTCATGACTTATCTACCATGTGGATGGTTCAACAATCGCTGGTCTGAGTAAACGCCCACTTAGGTTTAGAGAGCACCAGGCTCTACAATCTGGCCTTATGCCTTGAATATTTGTAACTTGCTTAAGTGTGCTATATACATGATCTTACGTTTAATTACTTTATTGATTAGCTTGGAAAGATTGTAAGAATTCTACATTAGGGCCGTAAAGGCAACGTAGGCTATGTTATGATATTATGTTTTTATGCACGCCGAAAGTTCGAATCCTTATGTCTTTCTAATTAGAAATTCGCTAAACTTGTATTTCAGTTTACGATCGTTCATACAATAAATCACCGTTAACCGTCGCATTTGGTTTCCCGTGGTTTGGAGTATTTTTCGACCAGTAAAGTTCGCCCCACCCCGACGACTGTTCAGTTTTCCGCTTTAATGAAGATCCTAGCAACTTCGCTTTTAAGCCGAAGCTAACAGCCGTTACAGTATTATTAAGTTTGCTATAGAAATCATTCTTTGGAGGTAGGTTTGACTCACTCAATTTATCCAGCGAGTTAACATAATCGTATGGATAGACACCTTTTCTAAGCAATAGGTCCAGCTTCTTCCCTTCATAGAATTTAGATAGATTCTTGAACTGATCTTTATTTAAATTACTGACTAGTGAATCTAGAGATGCCTGCATGAATTTGTAACTGTCTATGAATCTTATCTCACGTTTTACAGTACAAGATTTTCCATCTTTGTTTTCAAATTTGTCCACTATTATCTGCTTTTGAAAGAGATATATTTCTCTTCGTTATTTGGAATGCAGTCTATTTTACCTTTTGTAACACCAAGGTTCTTGATAAACAGATGTGCGTCGTATCCTGCTAAATTATGAAATATTACAGGTATATGCTTTGGCATCTTGTAATTCAGATTGCAGTCGTTATGTGAAGCTCCACGGTATTTACCAGTCAGATGGTCATGGTCTAATACCTTATCTCCATCTAATTCATCCCCACAGATATGACAGTGGGCAGCCTTTTTATAATTTTTATTATCCTTGTCACTCATCTTAACCTTCTTGTTGTAATGGAATTTTGAATATATAGATTTGACTGTTTTTTCTATGGAATCCACAAACAGTTGTCCAATATCCTCATCCTCAGACTTAGCTGTGTATCTGAATATTTTCGGTTCATATAGGCTGTCGTCATAGCATTTAACCATGTAACAATACCCTGATGGTTTGTGTTTTTGGTATTGTTCAGTGTATGATTTGTTATCATTTGGAGAGCATGATGATATATTCTCTGTGAAACACTCAAAGTCACCGTATATACAGAAAGGAACTCGTATCCCCTGCGAAACATCCATTAGAATTTCATGGATTTCCATGGAAATTGAAAGGAATTCCATGGAATAGTTCCATGAAATTCGATGGAAATTCCATGGAATTCCATGGAATGAAGGTGTTAATTTTCATGGTAAATTCGAACATAGAATTCCATGGAATTCCTTGGAATTCCAAGCATCGTTTTAGAGCTTGGAAATATCCGTAGAATTCCATTGAATTCAATGGAATTGAAATACACGAAATTGTCTGCCGTTAACTGTCTCATTTCTCTTGCAATTTAATAGAATCTTTGGAATTTATTTGAACTTCATTGGAATCTATTGGAAATTAATGGAATATATTTGAAATAAATAGAATCTTTCGGAAAACATGCCTTCTAATACCGATGCATTTACTTTTGGTATAAAACCTATATTATCTACGTAAATTTGCATTTCATTTTGTAAAACTTTAATAGAACTTGCCCTAGCAATTCCTCCGCAAGGCCAATTAGTCCATTTTGGATGAGAAAGATGCCGTGTGCACATCACAACGCCTTTTCCCGCTACACATTTAAGAAAAAAACAATTGAATGAAAGAAAGGCCATGTTGACAAAAATACATTTGTTCCTAAATTGTCTGGTGTTAAATTATCCTAACAGTTGCTACAGCCTGCCTACTCTAAGCCGACTTTCTCTTTAGCTATAACATAATATAAGTGTTTATGTTTGAGTTAATATTAACACCGCAGTAACTTAATCCATCTTAGCTGTTAATATTCTACTCACGCAAAAAACCTACACGTTCGAATGAAAAGATATTTAACTCCGCTGGAATATCCAACACACCTATCCGAAAAGCATTGAAATATTATGGTATAAAGTAGCATTTAGACGAAGAAATGCTATTACTTGCTATTTGTACTATTCGCGTTGAACGATTGAACGACCAGATCGACCCTCGCACGGGATGACACGAAAGTGAGGGGCCAGATACCAACTTAACGAATGGTAAATAATCCGAGAATGTCGAGCCACCGAGACCCGAGGTTTAAATTAGAATGCAAACATTGCTGTAGGGAAAGCACCAGTTCATATAGTTCGTCGCTTAAAATGTTTACGCCGCCGTAACACAAGATTATAACGACTAGCGCCCGTTAAGTCATGTGGTGCCACCTCTGTAGAATTAGCACAGCCAAAATACATCAACTCGGAGCCCCAAATATACTCTCCAAACTAAATATCAATACCAAAAGCGTGTAAAATATGATATGCTAGCATTTTAAGAGCTCTATAAGATTTGAAATCGTTCAAACCAGGCTTAAAGCTGTTCAAAACTCGAGGTATAATACATATTAAATGGCTGCGCCCGACAGCTAGTCTGAGCAGCCTTAGAAATCCGTTTACACTCAACATGTTCAATCCATTGATAAGGTACGTGCTCTCTTTACTTACCTGTAATATACAGGATATATTCCCACGTTGAACAATCCCATGATAAGGTCTAATGAACGAATGTGAACTTCCTAAACTCTCCTATACCTCTTTTGAGCCCGCCTTTGTGTTGCGTGTTTTCAACCGCCAAACATTGCATTCTTTGGTTGTTGAGTCTGCATTATGTTTCGAGCTGTCAAAATTAGTTTGGAATTGTTTGGAATTTGCTGGAACTGTGATTAGTCTGTTAATTAAGCCGAGAGTTCAACTATATTCCATTATTTTCCAAACATTTGACAACTTCCCTTAAGCATCCTTCTGGAATTGTATTGAATTCAAGGGAATTCCAGAAGTCTTTCCCTGACAGAAATAGGCGTTTGAAAACGCATTTTGGAATCCTTTAGAAAACAGTTGAATTCGATGGAATTCCATTCAATTTAACTGTTTTCCAAAAAAGCTTGGAATCCATTTCGCAGGGGATAGAATGATTCCAGTTTTTGAAAGAGATTGTTGTACCTTGTTATTTGTTGTACCTTGTTATTTGACCGCATCATGGTTCTTACAGTATTCTGAATGTATTTTGAGACTCTTTTCTGCTTTAAACGAGTTTAGGCATCGTTCACAAAAATATCTCTTATCTTTGTTTTTTGTTATCTGTGATTTTAACAGCCTGCTAAGATTTTTTATCCAACAATAGTGGTTGGTCTTATTATTTGAGATCATAAGCAGGTTAATCGTTTGTTCTCTACTTTTATTTTCACTAATTCTAATCGAATATACTTCATTTTTTTACCGTATACGTTTATCCCATATTTTGGATTATTCTTTTCGAAGATACCTATCTTATCCACTTGTACGGGGAATTCAATACCCTCCCAGTTGAATTTTTCAGAGTTTCATTTCATAATTTTGATGATCCTTTGTGGGTTTGCTTTTGCTTCATAAATAGCTGTTGTTTGCTTCATAAATAGCTGTTCATAAACAGCCCACTTAAAACAATGATTATCCTCATTTTCTGGGTTAACAATAGCTTTTTTCAGCTTGAGCTTCTGTGGGAGTTCAATCCAAGATTTTGCCACTATAGGCTGGTATTTATCGATGTGAATATCTAAGTTAGCCACTCTACTGAATATCCAACCTGATCCACTATCTTGAAAATTACTTACCTTTTCTAATATGACCCCTGTCAACGTTTTGTAAACATCTCCTAGGTCCGTTGCTTGTGTAATAATTATTATATTACTGTGAAAGTATCCATAGGTGTATACGAGCTCGTTATTAGGGTCCTTTTAATAAAATTCAACCTCTAGAAGAAGCTTCAATTTAATCGGTTTTGTTGTTGGTTAATCATTTCAATAGCCGTGCTCTTATATTTTTCTAGAAATGATTTAGGATCTATCTTATCCTCACCTTTGATTCTATAAGACTTGAGAAACCCCTTCAATGCAGACTCCTTATGTTGAATATTATAGACTGCTGGCTTCTTAAGCTTGTTATATATATCATTGACCGTCTCTTCAATGCTTCCACTCGTGAATTAACATGTTTCTTAACCTCTGGTGGAATATAGGATAGAATCCAGTCTGTGAATTCATTTAGTTGTTTTTGAACTGCATTAGCGGTGGATTTGATTGCGTTTTGACCCACCGTTTGTGCAGCTTTTATTGGTTTTAATATTGATACATTGATCTCTGGCACTGCTTGATCCATAATATTATTTGACATTGTATTACTAGTAGAAAGAGTTTTGCTCTTAAGTGTTTTTGTTAAAGACATTTTTTTATAATATATATACAAACTATTCCTTTAAGTCATTTTATATATGTTGAAAAAAATATATATAGAATTTAAGGGTATTCCCCCTCCTTATACATGCCTAGGCCTGCCCACAATCTCTGTTTTAAGGGGAATACCTGTATGGTGACGTCATGGCTGTATCCGATGCTATGTATCTGATGCTAGGTATCCGATGCTAGGTATAACATCTTTCTAGGTTTTTAGTATAACGACGTATCTAGGTTTAGGTTTAGGTTTAGGTTTAGGTTTAGGTTTAGGTTTAGGTTTAGGTTTAGGTTTAGGTTTAGGTTTAGGTTTAGGTTTAGGTTTAGGTTTAGGTTTAGGTTTAGGTTTAGGTTTAGGTTTAGGTTTAGGTTTAGGTTAGGGTTTAGGTTTAGGTTTAGGTTTATCCACCATCTTGGATTTTAAAGATTGTCTGCAATTTTGAATTTTAACGATTGTCCGCCATTTTGGATTTTAAAGATTGTTCACCATATTTGATTGACAGGCGTGGTTAAAAATTTGATTGACAGGCGTAATAAAACCAATCTGGGGAATCACCTATAAAATGTGCCAGAACCTATAATCCACCATTTTGGATTTTAAAGATTGTCCGCCATTTTGGATTTTAAAGATTGTCCACCACTTTGGATTTTAAAGATTGTCCTCCATATTTGATTGACAGGTGTGGTTAAAAAAATTTGATTGACAGCTCTAAAGTCACGTGATTAAAGCCAACAGGGGATTCCCCTACAAAATGTGCTAGAACCTACAATCCACCATTTTGGATTTTAAAGATTGTCCGCCATTTTGGATTTTAAAGATTGTCCACCATTTTGGATTTTAAAGATTGTCCTCCATATTTCATTGACAGGTGTGGTTAAAAAAATTTGATTGACAGCTCTAAAGTCACGTGATTAAAGCCAACAGGGGATTCCCCTACAAAATGTGCCAGAAACCCCCAATCCCTACTACTCCACCCATGGGGTGCGCGACCAATATGCGCGTGGAGCTACTAAGCTGCGCAAATAATGGAAGTGTTACATAGCACTCACAAGCAAATAGTAATTAAAAGTGAAGAAAATAAAGTAAAAGAAAAGGCCAAATTAGTTTAAGATGTAAATATCAGAAAATACAAACTACATCGGTAAATAATTTTAGTTTTGATTCAAATGATAATTTCCTGTCACTACACCTACGATGAGTTCGGCACACAGTTCGACAGCCGCAAGTCAGTTCTGCCTCTGGATCCTCGAGTATATATTTGACAAGCCCAGAAGGTGCCAATAGGTGGATTCCTTTCTTCTTTGCCATGTTTGTCGTATTAAAATAAAGAGTTCAAATTCGCTTTTCGCTGCTACAGCATCAACATTACACATGCCATAGTTCCCTTGGCAGCGGAACTATGGCATGTGTAATGTTGATGCTTTATGCAAGTTCTTGCTCGGGAGAGATTTTGTTTCGGCTTCATAGACGAAGAAACTCGGCCAACACACATATGTAAAGCAACGGCTTCTGTACTAAAGTTTTCTGTTCGCCTTTTGTCATAATTATTTTGTATTTTGAATGGAAGATATGCTCCATTTTAAGCCACGAATGTCATTTTAAAACCACTTCGCTTGCCGCCATCTCAGAAAACTTGCAGTCCGATCAGAGAGATCAGGCCCTGGTTGTTCAAAATCCGATTAACTTTAACCCAGAGTTAGGATTTAACCCTGGGTTATCTTCTCTAATCCAGGATTAACTAACTCGGGGTTAAAATGCTGTTTCTCGAAAGAAGGTTAAGTTAAAATTAATCCTGGGTTAGCTAAACCAGAGTCAACTCAATTTAACTCAAGATTAACCCGGTAAATCCAGTTTTACTGCCCAAAAAACTAGAAAAACACACCTGCTCGAGCTGAATAGTCCTAGAATAGTTTTAGTGTAATTTTAGTTTTTCGCAGTGGTCATTTCATCTTAGATATTTTGCACAAACAAAGTAGTTTTTTCAAAAGCCTGGCAATAAGACTTGCGCTAAATGAAGAAGTATTCCTTTTCAAAAACATGATAAACTAGGCAGCCTAGCCTTTTCATTATTGTCGTTTAGATGTCCTAGCAAAGTCCATTTCGTTCTTTAGTAAATCGACTGTTTCACTTGGAAATAACCTAATACGATCAAATGTACTGAATTCTCGCCTCATTTGAGTTAGTAGATAGAGTACTAATAATTTTTGTTGTAGAAATTTAGAAAAGATGCGGCCAAGTGTTTGAGTTTGAGGCACAGATAAACGCACTTTGCATTTCGAGTGAAAAAAGTACACATGTTTGCGACTCGAGCCTGATGCTTAGGTTATAATTTGAACCAGGGCCAGGCTTATGATACGTCGTTTATAACGATACTGCGTGAGCTTTTAACCATGTCGCTTTGTCCGCATTACCACTTCCGCATTACCTTAAAGGGTATGGATTTTGGCGGGTTCCTGAGGTCTGCGGTAGGGTATCGTTTCTCGCTTATTGTTTGGTTTATAATAGCAGAAGTCGCGTAGCTGCGAAAAGGCAAAAAGGCATTTGCCTACACAAATGTTTTGGCCAAAAAATGTCATCTCCACCTCACGAAAGAGAAAAAAGTAAGATATCCGTGCCTACACAAACATCTTAGCAAAGAAACTTGCCCTTTCTGGGCGTTGGAGATAGAGGACCAGCCTAAGGCACCACAGTGAGAGCGTTGATCGAGAAGAGTATTTCAACGATTGAACAGCTTTTATGTATGTTTTATTTTGGTACAGGCCCTGTAGTATCATTATGCACGAATGTGTGTTGTGTCCATTAAAAGTTGAAAATTCGTTGTAAAAGAAGGAAAAACCAAAACAGAAACGCAAGATTTGCCAACGTTTCGGACCTTTATTTCGGTCCATCTTCAGGGCGACTATAAAACACATTTCGATCAGAGTTGTGCCGCATTTAGTCATAGATTTTAGAGAATTTGGACAGACCTCGGCGGCACACCCTTGCCCAAAAATCAGTGGAGTACTCCCCCGAGCTGAAATATTATGTACAAAGGCGAGAAATACTATATTCCACAGTCTGTACAGCCTTGAACAAAATAATCCGTAATAAGTAAATTCCTGAACTGCGTGAACACGTTCATTTCGTAGCACTGGAGAAGGGTAGAAAACAAAGAGACCCCAAGTATCAGCAAAACAAATTCCGAGGAATGTTACTTGAAGCATTCAGCCCTAGGATAAGAAGAGAAGTAAATTCTATTTACAAGATGGCGGGCTGGAAATCAGGAGTCGCGGAAGTCAGAAGTCGGAAGTCAGAAGTCGGAAGTCATAAGTCGGAAGTGGCCCTTTTCGTCCATCGTAGAAAAGCTCTTTTTACGAGGTTAGCGCCAGATGGAAGCCATTTCGTGGTAATGAGGCCCTGTCTGGGTAAAGCATAATTAGCCAATCAGAAAAGACCAGAACGCAGGGCAAAGAAAATAGATTTCCTTTCGCTTTATTCAGCGAAAAATGGAAAGATTTTTATTATTTTTCTTGATTTAAACTGTAAAGGTGAGCTCCCTGTGGTTTGCCTTGGCTTTCGAGTTTCCAACCCGCCATCTTGTTTTACAGACAGTAAGATCCATCTTCGCCACTTTTTTGGTACGAGAAATGCTGGCAAAATAAAGCTAAATATATATAGTTACAGCTACAGTTCCCCTCTTATCTTTTCTGCTGGGAGAAATATAAGCCAATAAAAAGAAAAGCTATAATTTGTGTGGTTTTCTTTAGAAACACTGCCAGTTTCCAAACTGCAATCGTTTTGTGAGAGAATCACGTGTTATATTTTGGTTTCATGTCATTCCAAATTTGGAAGTGTCACGCAAGGGTATTATAGTTTGTTTTTGTTAATAGAGTAACGTTATAGCTTATCTTGCGATCGGCTGCAGACGACTTTTAAAAGACTAATTGTTCTTTAAAGTTCTTTTTTCCGGCCACAGTTATATAATTCTCCACCCCCTCTTCAAGTTTAGATGATTTGCAAGCTTTCAAAACAAAACAAAACGAAACAACTTATTTCATTACACTCGATAGCTTGAGGTCTCACAACTTTTCAGACCCAAAAAATCTCGGCAAACATGTATAAATACATTTTTTCAATACTAATTCATGGCCCAATAGAGTCACGTTGTCCTCTTTTCTAGTGTTACATTCTACCGCTGATAGCCCAGTTAATCCTGGATTAGCGATTTGAACCACCCCAAGAGGTGTGTTAAATTGAACCCTCGATTTGCCGTATTTTAAACCCGGATTAAAGTAAAACCACTTTCTAGCAACACCTCTAGCGCGCGTGCTCAAATTTAATCCTGAATTAAACCGGGATTAAAGTTAATCGGCTTTTGAACAGCCGGGGCTAGAGATTGACAAATCATGCGATAGAAGGAGCGCTCTGATTGGCTGATGCAGCCTTTTTATCTGTATGGAGAATTTAGATTCTCATCCGCTTCAAAAACTTACTATCTATATTCCACGCGCATTTTATTTTTGTAGATAATTATTTTATAAAACAAATAAAACACAGTTCCCGTGACTGCACAAGCTATGCAAACCTCCATGTGGTTTGGAGAATTCTCGAGCAGGTGCAAACACTCGCCTGCAGCTCGTGTTTCCACTGATCTGCTCTCGAATGCTCCAAACCACATCTCGGTTTGCATAAGCCTGTGCAGTCGCGGGAACTGTGTTTTATTTGTTAAATGTGCATCGAACGATTCTATCATGGACTTCCGGTTTGTGCATCCGTTCGTTCGTCCGGCGTCACACAGGCAACCCGCGGATATGTACTAGAATTGTTCACTTTTTGCTAAAAGCGCCATATTTGGCCCAATGATAGTATTTTAGGTGTTTTCAAAGACAGGATATGGTGCCATCGGAAATTATCTGTTTTAGAGCGATTAAGGGGATTTTTCAAAATGGCCGCCATGTTGAACCGGAAGTGCAAGGGTCGCTTCCACAAATATGCTTCAATAGTAACACTATGGCCCCAGATTGCAAACAAACCACCTAAACATTTGTTATGATGGAGCAAAACAACATTTTAGAGCTTACGAATAGAATCACTTTAAAAAATGACGTGAAAAACAAAATGGCCGCCCTTTATACCGGAAGTAAATGCACAATTACCGGAAGTAGAAACTAAATCGACTTTTTTGTTTCAAAATTTAATTTGCTGCCTTGTACATATTTAATAATGCTTCTATAATGTATTTAATAACGCGCTAGCTACTTCTACACGATGTTCTTTTGAATTTCAAATACATGTACACTAAGGCATATATTAGCGGAGCTCCTTAGCGGCCGAAGGCCGCAGAGCGGAGCACCATAGGTATCGCAGGAAGGACTCAATAGCTCAAAGTAGAACTGAGGTATACGATCGACTTCATTTTTCATCGTTCAGCGGTATTCCCACTATAGTATCGCTGGCGCGTCCGTGCGTGTCTGCGAGTCTGCGTGCCCCACCACAGGTAAACCAAGACCCTTCTCCGTTTATGAATCATAGCGGAGCTCCAGCGCGGGCCGAAGGCCCGCGCAAGCGGAGCACCATACCTAAGGGAAAAACGTATACCATCGAGTTGATTTTTGAACGTCACGGGCATTTTGGATCATTTTGATGACGTCATTGATGGCGTGAGGGAACGTGACTTTGGTGTAGAGTTCCTCTGATGGTCTTTGAAAGTTTGTCCAAGTTTGGCTTCTAGAGAAGCTTCCCTTCGGGAGATATGATTTTTTCTTTATTTTTCTGGTATTAAACCTATGGTTTAAACCTACTTGGGATATTTTGTCTATGCCACAAGGGGGGTGCTGTAGCACGGTCACGTGATGTGACGTCATCGATGACGTCATCTATGCTTGAAAAATGAATATCTCGTGAAGAGAAGACTCTAAAACAACCAAACTTGGGTAGTGTGGTCTAGGTCACCAGATGAGCGAAATGAAGTGGTCACGTGATGTGACGTCATCGATGACGTCATCTATGCTTGAAAAATGAATATCTCGTCAAGAGAAGACTCTAGAACAGCCAAACTTGGGTAGTGTGGTCTAGGTCACCAAATGAGCAAAATTAAGTGGTCACGTGATGTGACGTCATCGATGACGTCATCTATGCTTGAAAAAATAATATCTCGTGAAGGGAAAACTCAAAAAGAACCAAACTTGGGTAGTGTGGTCTAGGCCACCATATGATCGAAATGAAGTGGTCACGTGATATGACGTCATCGATGACGTCATCTATGCTTGAAAAATGAATATCTCGTGAAGAGAAGACTCTAAAACAAGCAAACTTGGGCAGTGTGGTCTTGGTCACCAGATAAGCGAAATGAAGTGGTCACGTGATGTGACGTCACCGATGACGTCATCTATGCTTGAAAAATGAATATCTCGTCAAGAGAAGACTCTAGAACAACCAAACTTGGGTAGTGTGGTCTAGGTCATCAGATGAGCAAAATGAAGTGGTCACGTGATGTGACGTCATCGATGACGTCATCTATGCTTGAAAAAATAATATCTCGTGAAGGGAAAACTCTAAAAGAACCAAACTTGGGTAGTGTAGTCTAGGCCACCATATGATCGAAATGAAGTGGTCACGTGATATGACGTCATCGATGACGTCATCTATGCTTGAAAAATTAATATCTCGTGAAGACTCTAAAGCAACCATTTAAACCATGTACACATGGGAATCCCTTTCATTCACATAGAAAATTTTATAACCAGGAGCTCCGCTTTTAGCCAGTGGCTAAATCTATATATTATCTCAGGAAGGGGGAAGCTTAGACAACCAAACTTGCGTTGGGAGGGGGCATTCTGTTAAGAGCAAGGGGGGAAGGGGGTGCAACTGGATGATCACGTGTCATGACGTCATCGATGACGTCATCATGGGAGAAAAAGAGTATATCTCGGGAAGGGATGAACCTCAGACAACCAAACTTGGGTGAAGTTCTCTTAGTAGCAAGGGGGTTGCAACACCGAAGTCACGTGGTATGACGTGATCGATGACGTCATCATAGGAGAGAAAGAGTATATCTCGGGAAGGGATGGACCTCAGACAACCAAACTTGGGTGAAGTTGTCTAAGTGGCAAGGGGGCTGCAACCCAGTAGTCACGTGGTATGACGTCATCGATGACGTCATCATAAGGGAAAAAAATATATCTCGGGAAGGAATAAACGTCAGACAACCAAACTTGGGTGAAGTTGTCTTAGTGGCAAGGGGGGTGCAACACCGAAGTCACGTGGTATGACGTCATCGATGACGTCATCATAGGAGAAAAAGATAATATCTCGGGAAGGGATGAACCTCAGACAACCAAACTTTGGTGAAGTTGTCTAACTGACAAGAGGGTTGCAATACCCTAGTCACGTGGTATGACGTCATCGATGACGTCATCATAGGAGAAAAAGAGTATATCTCGGGAAGGAATAAACGTCAGACAACCAAACTTGGGTGAAGTTGTCTTAGTGGCAAGGGGGGTGCAACACCGAAGTCACGTGGTATGACGTCTTCGATGACGTCATCATAGGAGAAAAAGAGTATATCTCGTGAAGGGATGAACCTCAGACAACCAAACTTTGGTGAAGTTGTCTAACTGACAAGAGGGTTGCAATACCCTAGTCACGTGGCATGACGTCATCGATGACGTCATCGTAGGAGAAAAACAATAAATTTGAGGAAGGGATGAACATCAGACAACCAAACTTGGGTGAAGCTGTCTAAGTGTCAAGGGGGTGCAACTGCCGTGGTCATGTGATATGATGTCATCGATGACGTCATCATAGGAGAAAAAGAGTATATCTCGGGAAGGAATAAACCTCAGACAACCAAACTTGGGTGAAGTTGTCTTAGTGGCAAGGGGGTTGCAGCACCGAAGTCACGTGGTATGACGTCATCGATGACGTCATCATAGGAGAAAAAGAGTATATCTCGTGAAGGGATGAACCTCAGACAACCAAACTTTGGTGAAGTTGTCTAAGTGACAAGGGGGTTGCAACACCCTAGTCACGTGGTATGACGTCATCGATGACGTCATCGTAGGAGAAAAAGAATAAATCTCAGGAAGGGATGAACTTCAGACAACCAAACTTGGGTAAAGCTATCTAAGTGTCAAGGGGGTGCAACTGCTGTGGTCACGTGATATGACGTCATCGATGACGTCATCAAACGAGAAAAGGTATAGATCTTTGAGCCTCAGACAACCAAACTTTAGTAAAATGGTCACGTTGTATAACGGTGCAAGTCTATATATGTACAATGGCGACCTTTTTCTCTAACTGACACAGACAAATGTGTAACCGCGGGGAGCTCCGCTTTTAGCCAGTGGCTAAATCTATATATTAGCGGAGCTCCTTAGCGGCCGAAGGCCGCAGAGCGGAGCACCATACCTAAGAAAAGAGCGTCCCAACGATGGCAAATGTAGCGCATGTATGATATCCACAGGGTACCCAAAGTATCACAGGCGGGAATGGGCGCAAAGGGATACGACTGAATTTGAACGTCGAGCGCGCGTGTGTGCTTCCTGAAGCCTGACGTCACAGGCGTGATATTATCCACAGGGTACCCAAAGTATCACAGGCGGGAACGGGTGCAAAGGGATACGACTGAATTTGAACGTCGAGCGCGCGTGTGTGCTTCCTGAAGCCTGACGTCACAGGCGTGATATCCACAGGGTACCCAAAGTATCACAGGCGGGAACGGGCGCAAAGGGATACGACTGAATTTTGAACGTCGAGCGAGCGTGTGTGCTTCCTGAAGCCTGACGTGAGTGGTGTTTTTTTTTTTTTAGACGGGGGGAGGGGTGATTTGTCGGGGTGGCGCCGCCGGTCGAGTGACGGGGGGAGGGAGGGGTGAGTTGTCGTGGCCGGGGGGGATAGGAGGTTGCTCAATCAAGAGTCTTTTGATCGAAACCATTCTTCCAAGCGACTGCAGAACTGTTCTACTGAAAAGTATGTTTACAAAAAGCCACGGACTACGAGTGTCTGAAGGAATTTCCTGTTATCTGACAAGAAGGCTTAAACTTTTCAGCGCAAATCCTGCTATGGGCCAGGGACTACGAGTGTCTGAAGAAATTTCCTGTTCTGACAAGAAGGCTTAAACTTTTTAGCGTAAATCCTGCTATTGCGGCAGAGATTGTTTATTCGCCCTTTCTTTCACAAAACAGTGGAATTTATAATGGTACAGAATTTTGTCGAAAGGTAAAAGTAACTGCGAGACGCTACATTTGTACATTACGGCAGTAGCGTGAGTCAAGAAGGTCATACTTTGAGAATTAATTTGTTTGGAGAGTCAATGGCGGCAAGTCGTTAAAACAATTCGATTAGTGGATCAAAGTCACTGCTGGATAAGAGCACTGTTTATAGGGAGATGGCAGGACATTCACAAGTTCCGAACAGATTTACATTCAGGTTATTCCTACACGGGGGAAAAGCTACTCAGGATGAAGGTAAAATTCCTAAAATTCGCTGTTTCTTTTTTCGAGCATGTCGACTTTTCTTGAATCTGAGTGATAGGTCGCGAGCCTAGTAACAACTCAACGTGTTTAGCTTATATGCGACCCTAACTAAAGATCTCTAGAATTCTATTATTAGTCCTTTAAGAACGACTTAGTCGTGTTTTCTAACAACGAAGGCTAATTAAGCCTTCTCAGCTTTTTGCAAACGAGATATAAAAACACTCCCAAAATCGACACAAGGAAAATCTAAGGCAAAAGTGCTGCAACCGGAAACTGGTTAATGGTATTGGAGTATTGGTGATCACCTTAGTACCTTGGACTTCCAAGCGGCAAGATATTGACTTATGGTACTGAAAAATTATTTTCTAGCAAAAAAATATGGTATTACAGTAAATTTAATTCTGTTGAATTGGCTCTAAACACTTGACTTTCAACATGCATGGACTGTGTAATTTACTACCAAATGGCAGTGCCAGTAGTAACAATAGGAAAACAAATGAATTAATGTATTTAGTATAGTACATGTTGTTTGCTAGAATTTCATTCGCTATTTACAAAGTCATTGTGATTAGTAGAAGTATGCCCATTCCCTGTGGAAAACAAAATTATGTTATACACTGTACAAACAGGGTTTTATTTAGATTAAAAATACCAATTGGTCATTGAGACAGTAAAATTTAACACCGAATTTTTCCATATGACATACTTTGTGTCTAAAATTTTTTGTACCTTTGGACAATTCCAGAAAATATATGTACCCCGGGGATGGCCAGCATTTGGAAATTCTGAATGGGAGGGGGGTTTTCAAGCTCAGAAATTCTGGATGCATGGGGAGGGAGGGCGGGGGGGGGGGGGGGGGGGGGGGGGATGGTCAAAACCTAGTGCCGCCTGTGGTGGGGGTACATATATTTTCTGGAATTGCCCATGATGGGTTATCAGGCAGTGTATCCATGGGGATTGAAAATTTTGTATTTTTCCCTCTTGGTCTATATGGCATACTTTGTGTCTAAAAATTTTTGTGCCTTTGGACAATTCCAGAAAATATATGTACCCCGGGGATGGCCAGCATTTGGAAATTCTGAATGGGAGGGGGGTTTTCAAGCTCAGAATTCTGCCTGCATGGGTTTTTTTTGAAGCTGGAGCTATTGTAGGTTAACCTCTCAGGAATTCTATATGCATGGAGGTGGGGGTAAGCCATTTTGGAAATTCTGGATGCATGGGGAGGGAGGGCGGGGGGGGGGGGGGGGGATGGTCAAAACCTAGTGCCGCCTGTGGTGGGGGTACATATATTTTCTGGAATTGCCCATGATGGGTTATCAGGCAGTGTATCCATGGGGATTTAAAATTTTGTATTTTTCCCTCTTGGTCCATATGGCATACTTTGTGTCTAAAAATTTTTGTGCCTTTGGACAATTCCAGAAAATAAATGTACCCCGGGGATGGCCAGCATTTGGAAATGAATGGGAGGGGGTTTTCAAGCTCGGAATTCTGCCTGCATGGGGGTTTTTTGAAGCTGGAAGCTATTGTAGGTTAACCTCTCAGGAATTCTATATGCATGGGGGTGGGGGTAAGCCATTTTGGAAATTCTGGATGCATGGGGAGGGGGGAGGGGATGGTCAAAACCTAGTGCCGCCCGTGGTGGGGGTACATATATTTTCTGGAATTGCCCATGATGGGTAATATCAGGCAGTGTATAATCCATGGGGATTGAAAATTTTGTATTTTTCCCTCTTGGTCGTATAATGGTTTCCATTGTGCTTTTGATAAAGAATTATCCAACTTCACTATTGCTTGGCTTGGATCTATTGTTCAAACTAGCATCTAAATAACACAGTATAGAGCCCCTTGATGGAAATCCGCTGACTCAATATGGTGTAGCCGGCCCATAGTGCAGTGACTACCCATGGAGGGGACTCAGAGCGATGGGCACAGAAAGAAGTACGTTAGAGAATGTTGGAAAGGTTTCCATTTCTCTTTGATAATTTTTAACTTAAGAACACACATTGAGAATTACAAAGTTACTCAAAGTAGTAAAATCTTACATATTCCATGCTTTGCCAAATGGTATACTTCAGTCTAAAATTTACCCCTATGTGTTTATCAGGCAAACCCTAGACTTGCTCAAAGTCAACCTCTCATAGGATACAAGCAAGCAAAATTTGAAGGACTTTGAGGAAGTCTAGGCATAACCCATGGGGGATTGAAAAATGTGTCTTTTCATTGTCAGTGGTATATTGGTTTCCATTTGTGTTTGACATAATTTTCAATGCTTTAGATAACAATTTTACCGTCTTCGCTATTGCTTGACTTGTATCTGTAGTACAAACTAGCATCTAAGGCTACATTCCATTTATATGGGGTGGGGGGGAGGGGGGGTGGGCAGGTGAAATTTTTAGGGGATACACACATCTTTCCGACGAATGAGGAGGATGCAACTAACTTGTTCTAAGTTCTGTTACATTTCCAGTCATATTGTAAAATTGAAATGTCAACAATTTTTCTTGGGAAGAATGCCCCCACAACCCCATTGAAGAATAATATAATTCCTACATGGTTAGAGCCTCCAATTGTAATCGGGTGACTCAAACAGGCCTGACAACTTAGTACCAACTGGGGGGGGGGGGGGGGGGGGTCAAAGCTGTAAGCTAGTTTAACCTCTCAGGCATTCTATGCATTCTATATGCATGGGGGTAACACATTCTGTATGCATGGGGGTAACACATTTTGGAAATACTGGATGCACGGGGGTCAACAACTAGTGTTGCCCATCCCCAGGGCACATATATTTTCTGGAAATACCCATTATTAATATCAGTGGGATTGGTGATTGGGAGCTCCGCTTTTAGGCAGTGCCTAAATCTATATATTATGCAATTCATATATGTGCATTTCGTCTGCAAATGTGCTTCCTATATACATATGAATCTGAGTTGACGTGTCCGAGATCATCTGTTTAGACCATAGAACATATCATTTAACTATTCAGCGATTTTCACACTCTGTTTGGCATCTGCAAAGAGCCATGCATCTCAGGTTAACCTTCCGACATCCACAGCCTCCGCGACATCCCTTTTTGCAGCTACACTTTACCAGCTGCTGACAAGACTTTGTGATCTCGGGCAATGCTGTCCAGAAAGGTCTCCATTTTCCGCCATCTGATATCCATACCCATTCTCGAGGGCTTTGGAGAGTCGGTTCTGCCGTTAATGCTTGTCCCCAGATCTGGCCGGCCTGGTAAGCAGTGCGCTTCACATGTTGGATTAGTGCGTCTCGTGTTGGGGGATGGCGTCAAACTTTCTCCCTTTTCGTGTTAAAAGCTCTTTCCTTGCATCGTTCACAGTAACGGATGGACTGGTTCTGTCATAAAGGAGAACAACGATGGTTCTGTCATAAAGGAGAACAACGAAGCGCTCTATGACAGGAAGCCAACCTTCGTCTATTTCCGTGGGAGAAGTAGACAAAGCCACAAAAATAGGTGTGATGTCAGGAAAGCTTCTCCATGTGTCTAGCGCCCTCCTCTTTGCCTTTCCAAGGAAACATGACACTGTGTCGCAGCCTGTAAAAGCGTGAAATGTTGGAAGGGCAGATGGGATGTTGTCGTTGAGTGCACCAGAGATTTCATGGGCTGCAAGAAAACGAAGGTGGGCGCCAGCACCAAAACCAACCCAGAGTTCAAGGACATTCGGTTCTGCACGCGCCTGTAACGTCTTCACCAAAGAGACTGCCAATACAAGAACATCGGTATCTACAGTGCGCACGATAATCCTGGTGAAGTCACACTCGACAGCATCTGCTGCATGTAGAAACATTCGTGTATCTGCTTCTTCGTGTGAACAAGGAGCTACTCTAGAGGTGTCGCATTGCAGACTACAAAGCACATCTTTGCCACATGTGGAGATTAGCTGCTTCTGACCTGTGTCAGCAGATGTAACAACCTCGGCTAGAAAGCGAAAGAGCTCCTGCTTATTACTGTTGTCTCGCAAGAACTCATTCCACTTTCGTGGGAGCTTGTTTGCTGAGGAGCTTTAGGTCGCTCCTATGACGTCACATTTAATGAGCATATCTTTCATTGAGATCTGTCAACAAGACGCTAAGCGGGAAGTACGAATCAGCAGAGGTGTTGCCTACTGCCCCGCATCTGTCAGTGAAAACTAGGATAGGATTGCAGAATCTATGGATTTGCATATTTTGATCGATAAATAAATGGCGGGATAGTGGCGGCAGTTCACGAGGTTTGCTACAATGTTACTACCGACACTACGCACAACAGGCGGTATTAGCTCGTGTAAAACATTTCATTGTAGCAGTGTGTGGTACGGTAAGGTTGCTATTCCCAAGTAAGTATTCCATTTACTCAAAACTGTCTTCCCTAGCATAATAGACAAAGCATGGCGGGAAAGCTAAGTACGTATCTTTGACTTTGGCGAAATGATCAATCCTTGAGATCCTTACTGAACCTGAACCTGAACCTGAACCTGAATCTGAACCATCGGTTTTCTCGTTTCTTTCGACTTCACCTGCACAAAGTATTTCTGTCTATAGCCTACAACATGGTATTGATACGACTTTTGCTATCACAAGTAAATAATGCAATAGTGTCGCTTCATACTGGGGCATTAGCTTGCCTGTATCCGTATTTTAGATGCTACATTTTGGTCAGAACATTTGCGCTGGTATACCAAAGTAATAAGCTAAAAGTTTAGCAAAAATGGAATTATAGTGTTGCTTCATACTGGGGCATTAACTTGCCTGTATGCGTATTTTAGATGCTATATTTTGGTAACACTTTTACACTGACTATATTTTGGTCAAGACATTTGCGCTGACATACCAAAGTAATAATCTAAAAGTTTAAGAAATAATGGAACTATAGTGTCGCTTCATACTGGGGCATTAACTTGCCTGTATGCCAATTTTAGATGCTATATTTTGGTCAAGACATTTGCGCTGATATACCAAAGTAATAAGCTAAAAGTTTAGAAAAAATGGAATTATAGTGTCGCTTCATACTGGGGCATTAGCTTGCCTGTATGCGTATTTTAGATGCTATATTTTGGACAAGACTTTTACACTGACATACCAAAGTAATAATCTAAAAGTTCACAGGAAAACATGGAATTATAGTGTCGCTTCATACTGGGGCATTAGCTTGCCTGTATGCCAATTTTAGATGCTATATTTTGGTCAAGACATTTGCGCTGACACCAAAGTAATAATCTAAAAGTTTAGGAAAAAATCAGAGGAATTATAGTGTCGCTTCATACTGGGGCATTAACTTGCCTGTATGCCAATTTTAGTTGCTATATTTAGGTCACGACTTTTGCGCAGCGTCAAAGCTTTGCCGATATATCAGTTATAGTAGAGTCTGTTAAGGGAAAAAATAGGTAAAATCGTGCACTTGTGCGTAAAGGCGCCAAATTTGGACCAAATGTTCCTTAGGTGAAATAAATCAGTTTTCGAGAGGGGTGCCATCATTTCGACCCAAGGGGGGTAGGGTAGGGGCAATTTGTCTATTTCCTAATTTCCCAATATTTCCTTGGTATTAAAGGGTTATAGATAAACAAGACCATGACAATTCTTCCTGTATGGTGCCCTTCACATTGGACTAGGTGGGGGTGCAACAAATGTCCGGCAAGGGGGGGAAGGGGGAGTTTCGGGTCACATTTTCGTGCTACCCTCAGAGATCATGATTTCATCGTACAATCACAAAATTCGACATAAATGTTCCTTAGGTAACATTTAACAGTTTTCGGAAGGGGTGCCACAATTTTGGCCCAATGGGGGAGGGCAGGGAGAATTTTGTCCATCACCTGATTTACCCTATATTTCAGCGGTATTTAAGAGTTATCAATAAACAAATCCACGGTAATTCTTCATGAATGGTCCCCTTCATATTTGACTAGATGGGGTGCTACAAACATTTCACAAGGGGCAGGGGTGAGTAATGGATGAAATTTACATGCTATGCGCTTTTTAATTGCAATTTGATTGTACAGTTACCAAATCAGACATGAATGTTCCTTAGGCAACATCTAACAGTTTTTGGAAGGGGTGCCACAATTTCGGGCCAAGGGGGGGAGGGTAGGGACAATTTTGTACTTTACCTGATTATCCCTATATTTCACCGGTATTAAAGAGTTATTGATAAACAACACCATGTCGATTCTTCATGAATGGTCCCCTGCACATTTGACTAGATGGGGGTGCTACAAACATTTGTCGAGGGGGAGAGGCGGGTGATGGGTGAAATTTACATGTTATGCTCTTTTTAGTTGCAATTTCATTGCACACTCGCCAAATCTGATACGAATGTTCCTTAGGCAACATCTTTCAAAACAGTTTTCAAAAGGGGTGCCACAATTTCGGCCTAAGGGGGGAGGGTAGGGACAATTTTGGTCTTTACTTGATTATCCCTATATTTCAGAGGTATTAAAGAGTTATTGACAAAGAAAGCATGATAATTCTTCTTGAATGGTCACCTTCACATTTGATTAGATGAGGATGCTACAAACATTTGTTGAGGGGGAGAGGCAGGTTACGGGTGAAATTTACATGTTACATTGTTTTTTATTATAATTTGATTGTACAGTCACCAAATCCGACATGAATATTCCCTTAGGCAACATCTATCAGTTTTAGAAAGGGGTGCTACAATTCTGGCCCAAGAGGGGAGGGGAGGGACAATTTTGCCCATTGTGATTATCCTTACTTTTATTAAAGGTATTAAGGAGTTATCTATAAATAACAGCATAATAGTTAGTACGATTCTCTTCGCATTTGGCTAGATTGGATGCAGAGTATCGATTACTCTTTAATACCTCTGAAATATAGCTGGATAATCAGGTAAGGTACAAAATCGCCCTTACCCTCCCCCCTTGGGCCGAAATTGGGGCCCCCTTTCCAAAAACTGTTAGATATTGCCTAAGGAACATTCATGTCGGATTTGGTGACTGTACAATCAAATTGAAATAAAAAAGCGCATAGCATGTAAATTTCACCCATAAAAACCCGCCTCTCCCCGCGACAAATGTTTGTAGCACCCCCATCTAGTCTAATGTGAAGGGAACCATTCATGAAGAATCGACATGGTGTTGTTTATCAATAACTCTTTAATACCGCTGAAATATAGGGATAATCAGGTAAAGTACAAAATTGTCCCTACCCTCCCCCCCTTGACCCGAAATTGTGGCACCCCTTCCAAAAACTGTTAGATGTTGCCTAAGGAACATTCATGTCTGATTTCGTAACTGTACAACCAAATTGCAATTAAAAAGCGCATAGCATGTAAATTTCATCCATTACTCACCCCTCCCCCTTTTCAAATGTTTGTAGCACCCCATCTAGTCAAATATGAAGGGGACCATTTATGAAGAATTACCGTGGATTTGTTTATTGATATCTCTTAAATACCGCTGAAATATAGGGTAAATCAGGTGATGGACAAAATTCTCCCTGCCCTCCCCCCATTGGGCCAAAAATGTGGCACCCCTTCCGAAAACTGTTAAATGTTACCTAAGAAACATTTATGTCGAATTTTGTGATTGTACGATGAAATCATGATCTCTGAGGGTAGCACGAAAATGTGACCCGAAACTCCCCCTTCCCCCCCTTGCCGGACATTTGTTGCACCCCCACCTAGCCCAGTGTGAAGGGCACCATACAGGAAGAATTGTCATGGTCTTGTTTATTTAAAACCCTTTAATATCAAGGAAATATTGGCAAATTAAAAAATAGACAAAATTGCCCCTACCCTACCCCCCTTGGGTCGAAATGATGGCACCCCTCCCGAAAACTGATTTATTTCGCCTAAGGAACGTTTGGTCCAAATTTGGCGCCTTTACGCACAAGTGCACGATTTTACCTATTTTTTTCCCTTAACAGACTCTACTATTAGCACTTTTGACAGTTATCCAGTTAATCTCCTTATACTATCCTTCAACAGTTTCTTTGTCTTGATACATTTTGTATCCCGGATGTGGTGCTCTGAGAGCACCAAATCAGTCGGGGGTATCGGCATAAAGCTCCTCATATGCCACCCTCTGCCGAACGCCAGTTCCTCGTTTGGTGCGCGTGGCTGCTTTCAAGCATCCTCAATATATTCATCCCAAACGAGATCCGCCCGTCTCACGTGGCGAAGCTGAGCAGCGATGTAGGGAGCAAATGCACATGATGCATAATCAGAAAAGGTTTTGTCCGTTACTCTTGGCTTCAATTGCCGCACCATCCAAAATTATGACATCGCTGTTGACTGGGGCTGTAACTTGATGGGTAGCGAGAACTTAAAGACAAGAGGTTAACTCTGTTTTCTTAAGAGGAAGACGCAGATTTCCGTTATCTGAAATTGAAGGGGGGCATGCCTGGTTTTCGTGTCTGACGAATTTATCCAGATCACCGTTTCTTGTCTGACATGTGATGAAAGGGCAGAAGAGCGATGGAAGAAAGCTGCTGCTTGGCTTTGGATGTCTTTTTCGTCACAGGAGTATCAAAGAAGCATAGCTTGTTTCTGGATATGGGGTCAGTGAGAGGTTTCTTCCGCTCAACAAGGCGTTCAGTGATGTAGGCAGCACACTGCGTTTTGCCAAGTTCTTCTATGTGTTTCATCTGGGTCACACCACCCTTGTTTACAACCACCTTACCATCTAGAACGATAAGATCAATACTTCCTTCTTCAAAAGGGTTTCCCAGATCTTCAAATCCCTGTGCGAGTGACTTGACATCTTTATGGAAGCTACCTGACAAGCTTTGGTAGCTTCGTGGTGATGACTTGATAACCTACTTGTCTCAGGAGCCATGAACCAAGCGTGCCATTCAGGTCCGGACAACATCCATCTTCTCAGTGCTGTGGCATTTTCTGTTAAGCCCACAGCCCCTCCGTCGCCTTTGACAACTGCATTGTTTTGCTCATGAGCCTGATCGATAGCTAGAGAGGAAAACCTTCTTTGGGTTTTGGTTACGGTGAACAATCCCCGCTTGAATTCCTCTGCCACTTGTGGTGCTTTCTCCTCAAGGGCTCACATATCCTTGACATGAATTGGAAGCCAGCGAGCATAGTGGGTGCGATTCATTGCAAAAAACCACGGTAGCATCTTGTAATATATAGATTTAGCCACTGGCTAAAAGCGGAACTCCCGGTTACATACTTTTTTAACGAGACAAAAAGGTTGCCATTGTACATGAATAGATAGCCTTGCACCGTTATACCACGTGACTAGGCACTTGTTCATCCAAGTATGGTTATCTAAGGTTCATCCCTTTAACGATGTAAACCTTTTCACGTTTGATGACGTCATCAATGACGTCTTACCACGTGACCATGCAGTTGCACACCCCTTGCCACTTAGACAACTTCACCCAAGTTTGGTTGTCTGAGGTTCATCCCTTCTTGAGATATATCATGTTTCTCCTATGATGCCGTCATCAATGACGTCATACCACGTGACCATGCAGTTGCACCCGCCTTGCCACTTAGATAACTTCATCCAAGTTTGGTTGTCGGAGGTTCATCCCTTCTTGAGATATATCATTTTTCTCCTATGATGACGTCATCAGTGACGTCATACCACGTGACCATGCAGTTGCACCCCTCTGCCACGGACGGACGGACGTAACGCTATACCTTTTATTCAGGAAGAAACAAAAAAATTCATATCTTAAGAAGAGAACCACCTATGGCAACCAAACTTGGACACATTCATCTTTTTGGCGATACCTTTTTAACGCCCTAGTCATTTGACTTGGCGTCGTTAATAACGTGAGCAGAATGAGCGATAAAGTCCATGACGTTTAAAAGTCAACTCCATACCTATGCCTGGACGTTATTTTCTTAGGTATGGTGCTCCGCTTGCGCGGGCCTTCGGGCCTCCGCGCAGGAGCTCGCTATAATGACTCGACATACATGCGGAAGTCTCCTAGGCGGATTGACTAAAGGAAAACAAGTAGAAGTAGCTCAAGCTGTAGAGCGGTATGCCAATATTGGAACTGTGGAACAGACTTCTGTTGTCTACACCAGGCATTAAAGGAAAGCATAGTATCGGGCGCTCCTTCCGTATACCTATAGTAAAAAGGTAACCAAAAAGGATTTAGAAAAATCAGCTTTTGCGGCTTTGATTAGACGTCAAAGGCACCTCCCAAATAAAGTTCATGCCGGGCCCTAGAAGTTGATGTTAATGCTAACAAGTAGCATAACTATTCAAGCTACTTCCAGAACTTCGCTGCGCAAGTTGGAAGAGAGTACTTTTTCTTACAATAACCAAAATGAATATATCATTGATGCATTGGGGGCAAGCGAGCATTCTTTTAGGGGGGTGCTACTTCTTTTAATCCTTGTTAAGTCAAGCAAAAATTCTGTTTTCAACTCGTTTAAAAGTGTACATTATTTGTGTACTCAAACTAGTGGTGTCAAGCTTCGTTAATAATTATTTAAATTTGTCGCCGATAATCACGGAGTCTTAGTCTTAGGTAACTATTTGTTAGTGTTATTGCTCAAGTGACAAGATTTTTAGAAGCGAACAAAGGGAAAATTCTCATAACAAACTCTCGCATGTACTCCTAATCATTAGTGATTTCAATGCTATAGTCATCGGTAGGTGTTTATAGTAAGAGAAAACAAATCTCTCGATAAAGCAGCACACAGGATTCCTGATCGTCATCTCGTCTTCGTCTCTTTCTATCGATATTTGCTTTGTGCGACTAATTGTTCAATTGTAAGTTAAGCTAGTTGTAACATATCTCTACAAAATGCGGTAGGAACGTGCCTTCATCGTCAGCAAATCAATCGCCGTTGTCTATTAAATATAAATATAAAAATAAATTTTAATTTAGGATTATCTAAAATTTTCTAGCTACCTCTGATATGCTTTCTGTAAAATAATAAATAGGGCGCATGCGGTTACTTGGTGGGCTCTTCGGGTGCGCGTCACGCTGGAGGCCTTCAGGAACGAATCTGCCGTACCCGGTGTAGTGATGTTAGCGTCTACGAGAACTGATGTCCAACCACTTCCGGCGAGCCAGTCTCCTACTACTCCAAGGAATCCCATCTCTATGTGCAAGCCAGCAAACACAATGACAAATTTGTCCTCGCCATATTCTTGTGGCCATGTCCACTGAATTTTCTTCGCTGCAGCAGAAAGGGGTTGATCGGCGGTCAAGGCTGGAACTTGTCCGGAGTTCAAGCGTTCGACGGCCAGCTTAAGATCTCTGGAAACCCGTGAGGGGTGTCTTCGGAAAAAAATCTCGTCGCGTCGCAATTTATGCTATGATAATCAGCTTTATATCATTTTAAAGCTAAAATATTGCTCTATCTTATGAAGTTGTTTAGTTTATCGAAGTTTAAATTTTTCTTGTATTTTTAAGACCCCGAACTAAAAACTACCTTGTTTACTTGAGAAGCTCCAGACCACTAGCGGTTTGTTGAACAGTTTCACACTTTGTCGGATTTTAATATCGGAGAAATGAAATGCAAAACCGTGTCAGCGATTTTCGATATTTTGCATATTTACGAAAATAATATATAGATTTAGGCAATGCCTAAAAGCGGAACTCCAATCATACACACCCCACGTCTTACTCACAGGGAGCTCACCTTTACAGTTTAAATCAAGAAAATTCATGTTACCATTATATGGCAATGATAGTATTAGCGCGTTCTGATATGCTAAGCATAACAAGTCGCAGTTCACGACCGACAAAAGATAATCTCCTTGAAATAAAAATGAAAAATAAGATTTTCAGCGAAATCCACAACAAAGAATACTTCACATAACTTAGTATTTGTCGCATTGTACTAACTAAATCTTACATGTGACAAAGGAAAATCAAGGATAGAACATTAGAAATGACCTGTTTACATAAGAATAAGGCAAAGCAGGGCCAAAAAATCAAGCTTACTCAAAACTATAATTCGAGTTTAGCCGTAGAAAAATAAACCTTGAGGGAGCCAACTATAGCAGCAAAACGTTAAAGTTACATGTTAAGTCAGAATTTTTTCATCAGGAATGCAATAAACTTGGAAGCTAAAAATATAAATAGCATAAGAAGCAATTTCAAGCTTTGTGCTTACCGATAACTGATAGTGAAGTCGTTTCTTTCCTCCGAAAGTCTCCGTCGTGTTGAGTTGAATTCATTCTTACTTGGCAAGCTTTTGCACAAAGCCAATTTTCCTAAATATATTATTCGGCTAAAACCATTGCAATTTTCTGTTATTGTCAATCCTGTTCAATCCAGTTCTGGCTCCCTGTTCGTAGATCTCATATGAGTATTCGAAGAACGAACACGTCGTTTGCAGCTTTTACGAAAGAAACTGTTGTTTTTCTTCAGAAGAACGCCGAAGTCTTGCTTCGCCGTGGGCCGGGTATTCTGCAATCTAGCCTTTGAATCTTTTGCAACCCTCATAGTTTCTCCAAAATGACTAAACAACATTATGAAATATCGGCGAAGGAATCGAATCCGAAGTATTTTGACAATCATTAGAGAATTCTTTTGAGCAAATTTGGCGTGGTTCGCACCCACGAGTTTGTCTTAGTTTGACTCAACAAAAATTTCATCTGAATGAACTCGAGTGACGCGGGCGCCGACGCGGGGGCGTGTTTTGGGAGTTTTTTCGGCGGGAAAATGATGGAGCGACTTCCGGACTTCCGGTCCGTGTCATCTGCCAAGCTGCGAAAGCACCCCAAAGCACCGCGGCGCTGTGCTGGAGGACAAACTGACGCGCGCGCTCATACCATCAGTGATCCAAGACGGACTGTGATTGGCTGTGTACACGGGTCGCCACTAACGCAAGTGCGCATGCGTAAATAAGAGCCCGCGATGTTTTCGTAAGCCGCTGAACGTATCGTTTTGGCTTGGATGGGTTGCTTTCTCATGTGACGTTGAATGATACGTATGGGGCTCCACTCCGTGCCTTCGGCACGGGGAGTTCCGCTATTAGGTCGCGAAGTTGAAAGTCGCATTTTTTACAGTTTGTGGCCGCAAATTTTATCAGAAAATCTTGTTCAAGTAAAAAAATAAAAATTCCCTCACACTGTTTTCTAGTTGTGATCATTTTCTAACGACACAGAAAATTTGAGGCCGATATCTTAAATCGTGCGGGGTCAGGAGCTTCGCGAAGGTGAAAATTTGACCTAAAATTATAAAAATGCTAGAAAAAGCGTGTAAAGTTAATTAAATTACAGAAAATGAGTGGCGGGCAATACAAAAGCATGGGCAATGGAATCCTAGGAAAACAGTTTACGCGTCATTTGAGGTTTTAGAAATATAATTTAGCACTGTATCAAATGAATTTCGGGAAAAAAGTCATTTTATGAATTTTTACATTTTTACCTTTCACGAGACCTTAACAACATTCATCGCGTGTCGTATCATAGCAACCGACTTGGCTTGATCAGGAAAGAGCGGCAGCAGCGCTGAAACTGCGACTGACGAGGGGGGCTCACATGATGACTGGTGTGAGTGGAAAGACGCCCAGGATACTTGTGTCTTGTCAGCTAGAATGTCTTGGGTTTGCACGTTTGTACTAGTCGCCTACAACCACGTAGACTCGTCTGTTAGTCCTCGTTCAAATGAGCACTTGCCCGGCTTTATCTCAGATTGCACAGCGGAAACTGGAGCTCTATTGGTTGAACAACTTCAGTGTATGACGCTGGAAGTTCCTTGACCGCTTTGTTATTATCAGTACCGCTCGAGATAACGATTGGAGCACGCTTATGACCGGGCTTATCTGGTGATACATGCTGGAAAGGAGAAATTCCAGTGACGTGAAAGAAGCCTTTAGCTGTCGTGGAGCTCGGATTGTGGTCGATATTGTCCACTGCAGCAGTTGTAAAAAGGCCTTGTCGAAGGTTTATTGGACACACTGCACCCTCCTCTTCGTAACGACGACATATCTGATAACCGAGTTCCGTGGAAATACTTAAAACTCTGTCGTATGAAACAGACATTCCTAACTTTGTGCAAGGTCTCTATAAGGTCACGGCTGCGAGTGCAAGGTCTCTATAAGGTCACGGTTGCGAGTCTTAGCGCGGACAGATATTCCTACATAAATTGGAAGTGGTGACTCGCGGGATTTATTTCGTCCTTCATATTTCATTTCCCCTTCACGGCGACGGAGGTAAGTATTGTATTGTATCAACTGCGCAATTGTAAGGGGTGACTGTCCTTTAGGAACGCCTTCCGTGGGATCAACGATTTTTGGACCATAGAGTACCATGTTTACAAAAGATAGTAAAGATGGAGGGATGGAAGTTAGCTGACAGTTATCTTGCAACGATCCACTAAAGCTATATTTATTGGAAAGGATGCCTTTGCGGATAATTACTGCCGCCTTAGTTAAGTGGGCAGCCTCGTCGTCAAAATCTTCGTTGTGGAACTTATATAGCGCGTCTCCAACATCTTCCTGAAAAGCCAGATAAACATCGCGCCCCTTATTGTAAGATTGAAGTTCAGGTATCTGGAAAAGAAGACGTTCTTTAAAGCGGGTAGTGTTAACCCTAGTAGTGCTCTCAATGCCGGGTTGTTGCAAGCATTTCATATACATTCTTGCTAGGTCTGAAAGTTTGAATATTGGTAGTTCTACCTTCTTTGAACGAGATTCTTCGATAAACGTAACCACTTCTGCTAGTGCAATGCCTTCTAAAAGAAAAGGCTTTTCACTTTCCGGTACGTTATCTCTCTTAACGTATTTTGCATTCCTGTAAAGGGTTACTAAACAATGGGCATGATAACACGCCTCCAGAGCGATCAGGTCTCCACCGCCAAGTTTAGTCAATAGCTTTTCGTCGTTAAGCACAATTGCGCATTCACGCACACGAGCATCGAGTCCGAAAGTAGAAGCTCTATGAAGAGGTTCTTTCTTAGAATCGCACAAAAAAAAAACAGGAAGGTTCGGCGTCCTTGGTATAAGCAGTGGTATTCGAACGCGTGAACTTTTCGCAAGCCAATGCTTCATCTTTCTGGACTCCAGACTTTCTCTTTTCAGCTCTTTTCAACTTTGTTGTGTTAAACTTTGCGTAGCAACTAGTTGTGATAGCGGGCCTTGTGTGCAAAGAATGTTGCTGCAATGCCATCACCTTCATCTAGTTTTGATAAGCAAATATCTAACGGCATGCATCCGAGCTCTGCGAATTTTTTATATTTTCTTCAAGTGTCTTATAGCTAGCACCTTTGTCTGGACGCTTCTATTCAGCTGGGCACAGAAGGGCCTCTTTGTTTGCACAAAGCACAAAGCCTCCAGTCAAGTGAGCTGTCCATGAAGCTGTTAACAGGAAATAAATAAACTTATATAACACATTTCTCGCATCTAGAACAACAACTGCAAAAAAAACATGCAAGCGATTAAAAGCATCATTCTCGGTACTTCATTTGGGTTGTAACTTCTAGGAAGTTATTGATGGTAAATGTACTCTAAACGTGGTCTCGTTTACGGTTCCCTGTGTTACAAGTACAACAAAAGATTTCTCAATTTATGTTTTTCCAAAAAATTGCATTTTTATCTAAAATAATGCCAGTAAGAAAATCGATCAGTGTGCGATAAAAGTTGCTGGTACTTACAGTCACTGTAGTGCAGGTGATGGTCTTATTTCTCAACAAATTAGTTTCTCGAGCAATAAATAACGTTCTTAACTTTCAATTACGCCATGTCCACTTGTATTTTGTAATAACTTAAAGTTAATAGATGTAAGATTATTCAGAGCACGAAGATCTCTATCGACATCGACAAAAACGAAATGGCGGATCCAATATGCAAATTAGCTCAAAGGCAATGTATCATGGGTAATAACAATAATACTCAAGAAACAGCCAGCACAAACAATCGAACAAACAAAAACAACATATTTTGCACCTGATGAATGCAAACGATACCACGTAAATGAGTGCATCTAATTAATTTCAAACGTAAACGGTAACTTCCGGTATACGAAATGGCTTCACTTCCGGTTTTCTTAATTCAGCCATCTGTTGCGTATTTTATGCAATTGGTTTACGTCATGTTAATAAAAATTGTCTGGAAAGGTTGCCACAACCAACATTCAGTCGATTTTTCTCATATTTCTAACACGTTAATGTACTTCATTTTCACTTCCGGTCAAAATGGCGGCTATTGAAATTATCCGTCGCAAATCCCCCCTTAACGGCAACATTTGCGATGACACCATATCACATTTGAATAAGCACCATGAGATACGCTTATCCTGAAAATTTGGTGCTTTTAGCAGAAAGTGAACAATTCCACCTAAAATCTGCACATATCAGGGGCAAATTAGATGGGGCGTGACTCTTCCATACTGTAATGTGTCACTTAAGGTGATTCCGTTGAAAAACATGTACTACCTATTTTTTTCAAACTTGGCACAATTGATGCCCATGCATAGGACATTCAAAAATGCAATAAAAATATGGGGTCACCATGCTCGTTTTCGCGCTGTTGGACCGTTATTTAGGAGATATTTGATTGTTTGATGAATTATGTTCGAAATTTAAAAATTACAAAAAAGTTTGCTTTTACTCGCCTGAAATAGTGATTAGTTGGTATTTTACCTTTGTTTAGGTAATTATGTAATATTCTCTCATGATTTTGATCGGATTGGGCTAACGCAGCAAGAAAATGGACCGCTAATTACTCAGCTGATACTCCAATCTTGCTCCAACGTACATCAGTTTTACGCACATTAGGCAGAAAAAATAATGTTCTACTACCTAACTTTTTTTATGCTTCGAATATATTGTCTGTAGCGGTATGATGTTCGATTTCCGAGAAAAAAAATTGAGGGTCACCATCCTTGTTTTTCTTTAATCGTCAATTACCGACCCCTCCCTGGTAGGTAATTTTAGTTAATGGAGCCTAAAGCGCAGTGCAGTCTAAAGAGCACATTGCAATTTAACCAGCGTACAAGGGT
Organism: Scolanthus callimorphus; assembly: GCA_033964015.1. Classification (NCBI taxonomy): domain Eukaryota; kingdom Metazoa; phylum Cnidaria; class Anthozoa; order Actiniaria; family Edwardsiidae; genus Scolanthus; species Scolanthus callimorphus. The sequence continues at coordinate 16,322,044 of CM066918.1, forward strand.
CACCTTATTTTACTGTAGCTCGTGCACTTAGTTTCCTGCGTGCAGTAATTTCACTGCCTATGTGCCTTCACCTCATTGGTTAGTCGGACACACGCGCTGTGAGTCATAACTTGCCTCAACACGTACACTGGTTATTCTATTGCGAGCTTGCTCGAGTTTACACCAATTTGCGCTATCAAAAAGTTTTCTACAATTTCTACAATGCCGAAACGAAAGTCCTCGAGTTCTCAGGCCTCCGGCTCTTCCGAGGACATGAGCAAGCTATCCGCGGAGGTACTCCGCCTCAGGCTTCAGGCCCTCAACCTTTCCGTACAAGGTTCGAAGGCTCAACTGGTAAAACGGCTAAAGGAGGCGACATCCGCCCCTCAAGCGAAGCGTGGCCGTTTCCGGGGCACCGAGGAGGTGGAAAACGACGGAGATCAGCCCGCGAGTTTCACGCCAGAGCAGCTCGCTCTCATCAAGGACACCGTTTCCCGGCACTCTCCGCGTGGCAACCGCCACAACAAGCTGCCTCAACCTCCAACGAGCAATCGTTGGTTACGAATCCCTCCGATACCGCCGCGCTGCTTGGCCTCGATCGCCCAGTGGACGAGACGCTGCGCCAAAAAATAGTCAAGGGTGAGTACGTAGACTTATCTCTACTGCTCCCGGACAACCTCCAGCATACTAGTCGTGATCTGCAGTTTGGCGTGGACGAGGGCACGCAACCGAATGTTAAGTTGTTAGGGAAGTGGTCAAAACATTTGTACTTGAACGGAACCCGATTTTATCACGGGAGGTTTTTTTCGATGCCCATTTTCTCTGCGCTCATGTAAGGGGTGATTTTATTCCATCGATCTGTTCCTCTCACTATAAAAAAGACGGTGCTGAGCCTATCGTTTGTATTAATTTATTACTTTACGAGATATTCGCATTTAAAAATGGCCATTTTTTCCTAAAAGAAGGTTGGTTGCGGCATACACCACCCCATCGGGTCCCATTCGAGTACAGATGTTTTGACCACTTCCCTTACGCCACAAAAAAACAGTCGATTGACTCATTTTACAAGTGGGTGAACGCTTACACGCGTTACGTGATAACCCTTCTTGAGGCCTTCCCGAGTCGCGCGCTGGAGCTCGTCAAATATCAGGCAATTATATCGTGCGCCGCCGCCAAGTACAAGGGCTTCGCTTGGCTAACGTACGATGATAATTTTCGTCGCCACGCCGCTCGGGACCGCACCATTCCTTGGGACCGGGTTAATCTAGAACTTTGGACGGTAACGTTCGCGGGACTTGCTAAGCCCCACTGCCCCTCTTGTTCCAGCCCCTTCCATCGCCAGGAGGACTGTCCCTCAGTGTTCAACTTCAGAACCGGCCGCGGGACTTCCTACAAGCGTCCCGTCTGTTTCGACTTCAACAAGCCAGCCGGGTGCTTCCGTCAATCCTGCTCCTACCGACACGCATGCCAACGCTGTGGATCCGATGATCACCCGCAATTCCAGTGCCGTTTCAGCACAGCTACTGGCCAGCGACAAGGCAACAGAGGCCAAGCTCAGGGTCGCTCTGCGGACACAAAATAGTCATCCAACCATAAGTACCCCTATACACGTAGATCTTTTAGAGCAGGAGTTAGCTAGTCACCCTAATCGTGAATTTGTTGCTTGTCTTTTAAATTCCTTACGTTTCGGCGCTCGCATCGGCTATCAAGGCACTCAGAAATCTGGAGTTTCACCGAATCCAATCTCAGCTGCTAAACACCCTGACATAGTGTCTAAACATATTGCAAAAGAAATTAACCTAGGCCGAATGGCGGGCCCCTTTACACGCCCACCATTGCCTGATATGCAATGCCACCCGCTAGGGGTCGTACCAAAAAACATTCCGATGATTGGCGCACTATTTATCACTTATCGTTTCCTGAGGGAGATAGTATAAACGACGGGATTCCCAAAGATCCTGATTCGTTGCAGTACGTTAGGGTGGACGATGCCATCCACATCATTTACTCCCTCGGAAAGGGAGCCTTCATGGCAAAAACGGACCTAAAATCTGCCTTCCGTCTTGTCCCTGTCCACCCACACGACTGGAATTTGCTGGGGGTTCTCTGGGAGTCTCGTTATTATGTTGATCTGTATTTGCCTTTCGGTCTCCGGTCCTCACCGTTCCTATTTAATCAACTTTCTGATGCGCTAGAATGGATTCTTAGGCACAATTACGGCGTAACTAACGTTATTCACATATTAGACGATTCCTTTATCGCGGAGCAATCGCGCTTAGAATGCCTGGGAAGTTTCACGCGCCTGCTTAAGTTCTTTATCTCTGTGGGAGCTCCTGTGGTCCCATCAAAAACACTAGGTCCTAGCACAGTTTTGGAATTTATGGGCATTGAATTAGATACAGTTCGCATTGAAGCCCGCTTACCTGCTGATAAGTTAGAGCGCCTTAGGACCATGCTCAACATTTTTGAACGGAAAACATCCGTACGTCTATTCAAGCTTCAATCCTTGATTGGCACATTCGCTTGTCGTGTTATCGTACCAAGCAGGACATTTCTGCAGCTCATAATTAATCTTACTCGCGGCATTTCCAATCGCTTCCACCATGTTAAACTTAACAACGGGTTTTTTCAGGACCTCGCTACATGGCAACAGTTTTTGGAGAACGGTAAAGGAACGGTAACGGTAAAGCTTTCTTTCTTGAGAATTCCATAAGCACTAGCCCCGATCTGCAATTGTTTACGGACGCAGCGGGGTCCATAGGTTTCGGCGGTTATTTCTCGGGCAAATGGTTTCAGGGCAAATGGCCCTCGCATCTTGCTATTTCTAAGAAGACCGGCATTAGCATCGAGTGGCAGGAGATTTTCCTCATAGTAGTCGCTTGTGTCCTGTGGAAGAAAGATTTCACCGGAAAACGCATCCAGTTCTTGTGTGACAACCAATCAGTAGTTCACATCGTCAATTCCGGTCACTCAAAAGTGCCTCGCATCATGTCACTAGTGCGCCGCTTAGTTAGTACGTGCATGGTTCATAATTTCTCCGTCCGTTGTAGGCATGTGTGTGGAAATTTCAACGGAATTTCTGACGCCCTATCTCGCTTTCAGATGGTTCGTTTCAGGGCACTAGCGCCGGAGGCAGACGAGATCCCTTGTACCATCCCGCCTTCGCTGTTGACTCTCTAGCAACTGAGGTCAAGCAATACGCAGCACGAGCCCTAGCTGTCAACACCAAGAGAACGTATCACTCAGGCGAGAAGCAGATTATTGACTTTTGCATCATGAATAGGCTGTTTGATTCTGCGGGGGAAATTCTCCCCGCTAATAAAAGTACTCTCATCTACTTCGTATCATTTCTCGCCCGTACGGTTGGGCATGCCACAACACGTACTTACTTGGCCGCAGTAAGAAATTTGCATAGTAAACGGTTTTCCAGACCCCACTACGGGTAGATTAATTTTACACAAGGTTATGCGCGGTATCTTAAGAACTCAGGGTCAAAAGCGGACCGCTCGGCAACCGGTCACGCCTCTGCTATTATGCAGCATCAAACCAGTGCTTCAGTCCTGGCTCAGTCAGCACGATATTCTTATGATCTGGGCAGCTTTCACTCTCGCATGTTTTGGTTTCTTACGCTGTAGCGAATTTACCTGCCCGTCAGTCCGCGTGTTCAACCCGGAATTTCATCTTTCTAAGGACGATGTACTTTCTACCCTAACTTAAACTCTGCGGACTATATGAAAGTAGTAGTCAAAACATCCAAAACTGACCCCTTCAGACAGGGATCCGTTTTGACCATTGCCGGCTCTTCGCATGAGTTGTGCGCTGTTTCGGCTATGCAACAATTTTTGCGTGCTTCGCCTTCCTCTTCTGGCCCACTTTTTAGCTTTCGCTCATGCCAATATCTGACCCGTTCGGTAGTTTCCCATCTACTCAGGGACTCAGCACGCACATCCGGCTTTCCTTTCGAAAGTCTCGAAGGTCATTCCTTTAGAATCGGTGCAGCCAGCTCCGCTACCGCAGCCGGTATTCCCGATTGGCTCATAAAGGTTCTAGGCCGCTGGTTGTCTGATTGCTATCAGTTGTATATTCGTACTCCGCAAAACGTTTTGCTTTCAGTCGCGCCTAAGATGGCCTCAGTTGAGCCCGGCGCTATTGCATAAGAATTAGTCAGTGCGCTTGGGGGATGCATTCTGCATCTGTGGCGGTTAGTTCTGTCTGGCGACTTTCCCCAAGCGGGGTTGGTTACTAAATCGTTATGCATTTGCTGCCATTGACGGACCAATACTCCCGTCCGATCCGGTCGCGTGTGTGACCGGGGAGATGGGTGAGGTCACGAAAGGTCACGTCACACCAAACTAACTCGCCCTCGGTCGGACTTGCCTCCCCCCACGTTATCTTGCCAAAACCGTATGTCGTGGTTACTTCCGTTTCTCTCGCGCGCAGAGCGACATTAATCGTCAATTACCGACCCCTCCCTGGTAGGTAATTTTAGTTAATGGAGCCTAAAGCGTAGTGCAGTCTAAAGAGCACATTGCAATTTAACCCGCGTACAAGGGTCACGTTATTTTACTTTAGCTCGTGCACTTAGTTTCCTGCGTGCAGTAATTTCACTGCCTATGTGCCTTCACCTCATTGGTTAGTCGGACACACGCGCTATGAGTCATAACTTGCCTCAACACGTACACTGGTCATTCTATTGCGAGCTTGCTCGAGTTTACACCAATTTGCGCTATCAAAAATTTTTCCCACCCACCCTCCGCTAAGCGTAGCAATGTTTGTAATCAGGTCACGTAGGCACATAGATAAATGGCATCCATGTAAACTATTATCTACTTGAGTTTAAGTACTTCAATAAAACCGGGGGAGCTCTCCGGCCGCCTGCGGTTAGTTCTGTCTGGCGACTTTCCCCAAGCGGGGTTGGTTACTAAATCGTTATGCATTTGCTGCCATTGACCGACCAATACTCCCGTCCGATCCGGTCACGTGTGTGACCGGGGAGATGGGTGAGGTCACAAAAGGTCACGTCTCGCGGTAAACATTGTCACATCATGCGCTAGTCGTCACGTCAGACTAACTCGCCCTCGGTCGGACTTGCCTCTACCCTCGTTATCTTGCCAAAACCGTATGTCGTGGTTACTTCCGTTTCTCTCACCTTAGGTGATTCCCTTGAATTGCATCGCGCATCTCTTCTGCGCACGGTCGCGCGTGCATTTTGTTCGAATAACCGTTGAAAAGTGCGTGCGCGATCAAAATAAGGTCAAACAAACAACACAAAAAGCGCGCGATTTATGGTTTTAGTGATATTACAGAAAAACAAAGATGGTGACCCCCCAATTTTTTTTCTCTGAAATCGACCATCATACCGCTACAAACAATATCTTTGAAGCAGAAAAAAAGTTAAGTATTAGAACAATGTATTTTTTTCTGCCTAATGTGTGTAAAACTATGTACTTTTGAACAAGCGTGAAGTATGAGCTGAGTATTAGTGATCCATTTTCTTGCTACATTAGCCCAATCGGATCAATTTTCTGATTTTATATTACATAATTATCTTAACAAAGTTAAAATGCCAACTATTGAAGGCGAGAAAAAACAAACTTTTTCGTAATTTTGAATTTCGAACACAATTCGTCAAACAGTCAAATATCACGTAAATAACGGACCAGCAGCGCGAAAACGAGCATGGTGACCCCATCTTTTTATTGCATTTTTTGAATGTCCTATGCATGGCCATCAATTGTACCAAGTTTGAAGAAAAGTTAGGTAGTACATATTTTTCAACGGAATCACCTTAACAAATAAAACACAGTTTCCTCGACTGCACAGGCTTATGCAAACCGAGATGTGGTTGGGAGAATTCCAGAGCAGATCAGTGGAAACACGAGCTGCAGGCGCGAGTGTTTGCACCTGCTCGAGAATTCTCCAAACAACATGGAGGTTTGCAGAAGCCTGTGCAGTCACGGGAACTGTGTTTTATTTGTTTTTTTAAATAATTATCTACACAAATAAAATGCGCATGGAATATAGATAGTAAGTTTTTGAAGCGGATGAGAATTTAAATTCTCCATACAGATGAAGAGGCTGCATCAGCCAATCAGAGCGCTCCGTCTATCGCGTGATTTGTCAATCTCTTTCTGATCAGACTGCAAGTTTTCTGAGATTGCGGCAAGCGAAGTGGATTTAAAATGACATTCGTGGCTTAAAATAGAGGCTTCTTCCTTTCAAAACACAAAATAATTACGACAGAAGGTGAACAGAAGACTTAAGTACAAAAGCCGTTGCATTACATATGTGTGCTGGCCCAGTTTCTTCGTCTGTGAAAAAAATTCTCCCGAGCAAGAACCAGCTTGAATGTGGCAGCGGAACTGCTTGGAAGAGCGTATTTGAACGCTTTATTTACGGCAAGCATGGAAAAGAAGGAAGTAATCCACTTATTTGAACCTTCTGGTCTTGTCAAACATTATACGAGGATCAAGGATTAGTTTTTGGAAGAACTTTTTTCAAGATCTGCAGAACGAGACTGAAGTTGTGACTGTCGAACTGTGTGCCGAACTCAGCTCAGGTGACGAAGCGAAAACAATGTTATTTCACAAATCTCATGCTTTATGTGAATTCAATGTGCTTTATCAAATGTATGTCAAAGTAATATTGACTTCTTTATAAATGATTTTGCCTAAAACATGTTACTTTTTTCTAAAAGCTATTCCAAATTACCGGCCCGAAGCTCGGCCCGAAGCTCGCCAGTGGGCGACGTTACAACTGTGTTTGCACAGGGAAATGCAAACACGGCTCTCGACCAATCATAGCGCGCGTACTATCTAAATTATTTTATAAATCGAATTAGAAAATAACACCTATTTTATATGGTGAATGTGCGCATTCTGATTGGTTAAAAGGAGTGTTTGTAAGAGACCTGAGAAACACGATTGTCACGCAACGCTGTCGCGCGTGTGTATGTTATTTTCTAAAAGCAATAAAAGTACTTTCCGCTTGCTCTCTGGTTTCTTACAAACACTCGGGGAATGTTGGTCGAACTGATAAAACTTGAAAGACACTCGCCTGCGGCTCGTGTCTTTCAAGTTTTGATCAGTTCTCTCAACATCCCCCTCGTGTTTGTAAGAAACCAGAGAGCACGCGGAAAGTACTTTTATTGCTTAATTGGTTTATCAATCTATTTTTAGATTAGATCCCGCGGGATTCAAATCCCGCGGGGAACGGGATTTGTTTTCTCCGACGTCCGCCTCAAAAACACCCAAAGATGGCGACGGTTATGATCTACAACTTTTTGTATTTTGAATGTTTACTATAGTATTGACTTCTGATATCTGTAACTTGAAACACATACAACAATGATCATGTATCCCTAAAAGAGAAAAACAGAAAACGACATTTTCTGAACATAACAACACACCCCGAAAGCAAACGCGGACGAAGAAGCGGGAAACTGCGGTGAAGAAAAACTTTCAACAATCCTCAGCCAAGCAGGTGCAGAGAGAAACTAAAAACCCTGGACTTCCATGCACAGGGGGGTGAAGGGGGGGTAGCGATCACGAATCACGGACCGATTTTTCATTATTTCACGGATTACGCAGTTATGAAAACGCTTTTCACGAATCACGAAAGTAAAATTTTAAAAACGATTATGCAAGTTGTGTTTTAAGTAAATATAGTAATAAGAGTAGAAAAGCAGAACAGATACGCCAAAACAAGAGGGTGCGTACTGAGCGGAGTAAGGGGTGTCCAAGGTCGCGCTTACTGAAATGGCGCAGTAAAGGTTAATATTTGCTGCTCTATGTTTTTTCCCTAGAACGAGTGACTGTGCTCGATTTTTTTCCTGATATTTCTTTTGATGGTTTGAGATATCACTTAAATTATGTCGCCATCAAAACGACAATTGATCACAATTCAATGAAGTACAATTTCAAGCTCTCCTGTTATTTTAACATTTCGCGAAATTGCTTTGCTCATAGCATCCAGATCAGTTGAGGTTTTTGGTCACTGGATTTGGGATTTTCGCTATAAAGCCTATGAAGATGTTGGGATCAGTACCGAGTCTTGCTTCCATGTTTCTAGATGCGCGAAGCGCACTGCGATTTTGAAGATCGAACTACGCGGTTAATGAAATTCTTATCTGGGACACGAAAATCATGCCGAAGAAATGGAGTCACGGAAGAAACATAATAGAAATTTTCCAGAATTAAACATAGCCCAGTACGATGTTTTAGTTTCTAAATGCTACACCAAAGTATCCTCTTTATGCGCGCGAAGCGCGCTGCAAATTTTGGACATTTAAGTTGAAAGAACAGGAAAAATCCAGGAGTAAATGAGAACTTGATGTTTAACAACTGCGCTTCCTGACGGGTTGCTAAACCTTTATTTACTGTTTGCTGATAGTAAATTTACTCAATTTTCAAAAGGCATGTTAATGTTGTAGATAGCGAGCGCGCAGCGCGAGCCGACCAAAAAAACAATCTATTTATAAGGACGTCAGGTTCCATAAAAAGCAGCCAGGAGAGAATGACCTGCTCGATATTGGTCCAAATGGTCCCGTCCCTAATGACCAGCTTTCACGTTTCACGAATCACTAGGCCTGTAATCACGAGTCACGCAAGAGAAATCCGTAAAATCACGGGTCACGAGGGCATGGGATTTCACGGATCACGGCAATAATTTTCCTCTTTTCACGAATCACGGAGCAAATTTTGGGCCTTGGGGGACTTCCGATGTCGCTCGCCCTAAAAGCATGTCGTTCGGGCACAGGTAGGTGCCGTCATCGGGATCATTCGGAACTCGGCCGATCGGGCGCTGGTTCACAAGATTTCCGGCTTCTAGAAGGCACGTGTACAATTCAAACGGCGTTAAAACTTGTTCTCCGATGGCTTTCTTCAGTGCCTTCTTGCAAGTCTTGCCAAGCGCTTCCGCGCATCCATTCTGATGTGGTGCAGCTGGCGTAATAAATATCCACTTGCGTTCCCTTCTCTGCGCAGTACTCCTTCGACTGCTTCTCATCCAAGTCCTGGATCAGCTCTCTTAGCTCTCTTTCGGCACCAACGAATTGGGAGCCATTATCGCTTAGAATAACTGCTGGTTGCCCTCTAATAGAGAAGAATCTGCGCAGAACTTGTAGAAACTCCATGGTAGAGAGGTCAGTCGCAAGTTGTAGATGTACTGCTCGAGTGTTGAGGCATGTGAAAAGAACTCCATAATGCTTGTCTGTCTTGTTTCTTCCCACTTTGACAGTTATCGGTCCGAAATAATCGCAGGCAGTATAGTGAAACGCTGGTGTATGGGGAGCGAGACGAATTTGAGGGAGTGGTGCCATAAGTTGCGTTTCTGACTTGTTCGCAATCTTGCGACAGAAAACACAGCTTCTCTTGACCTTCTTGCTTAATTTGTTGCCTTTGAAAATCCAGTACTTCCGTTGCACTTTGGCTGTGGTAGCAGCAACTCCATTATGGCCGTACTGGTGCACATGACGGGTAATCAAGATTGATATCCAGTGCTTGCTTGGGAGCAGGGCGGGGTGCTTGACCTCGTACGAGACAAGGGCTTTGTCAACTCTTCCTCCGACTCTTATCACCCCTTTCTCGTCGATAAACGGACTCAAATCCTTGAATTCTCCTTTAGCCATTTGCCCGTGTACATTCTTCTGCGCATCTTTTATCCAGTACAGCTCTACGCCTTGTAGTTCTTCGGGGGCTAGTGGTCCTTCTCTACTCGCTTGATCTTTCTTCCTTAACCTCATTTTTTCTGCCAGTCGACGGATACTTGTTGTCACTCGGACTAATTTTCTCCAGCTTGAAAATGATGTCGGGTCGATTACGTTTTCCGTGACGCTTGCCTGTAGAACAGTTGCTATCTGTCGTCGCTCTAAATTTATCTCTAGGGGCGCCTTTGGCGTGTCTTGCAGTGGCCATTCGTGTTCTGGTAGACGCAAAAACTCGGGTCCATTGCTCCATCTTTCCCTCAGCTGATGCGCAGGAATACCTCTCGATACATCATCGGCAACGTTTAGCTCTCCCGGAATATGACTCCACTGGCTCGGATCACTGTTACTTTGGATTTCCCCTACCCGGGCGGATACAAAGAGTTTGAAGTTGCGAGATGGACTCTGGATCCATGCTAGGGTTATGGCGCTGTCAGTGAAAAATTTCACTTCTCCAAATTTGATCCGTGATTCCTGTTGTATAGCCGTTGCTAGGCGCGTTGCTAAAACAGCTGCTTGCAGCTCTAGGCGGGGTATCGTTAGCTGTTTTAGTGGGGCTACTCTTGACTTTGCTGCTACGAAGCTTACTTGCACCGTACCATCTTGTTTCACTTGGCGAATGTACGCGCATGCCCCAAACGCTTCCTGAAAACACACACAGCATTGGCGCGGAGTCTGCCCCATCAGCGGCAAGCAAGCATCGTGGTATCGAGACATTGTTGATTTCCTTCATTTCGTCGAGCATATGCTTCCATTTCTCAGTGATGTCGATCGGTAACTCCTCATCCCATTCAACTCCAAGCTGCCACAATTCTTGAATACCAATTTTCAGTCTCATGGTAAATGCGGCGGCGACGGGGTCATAAATTCGCGTCTTCTTCAGCCGTTTTCCTGAGCGCGATCTGAGCTATGGCTGGGGCTGGCTTATCCCCAAACGTCAGTACTGTTTTCACATAAACATCTGGCTCTTTGTTGTCGTCTAAATTCCGCCAGAGGAATCGGTGCACGTGCTGGTCACTCTCTGGGATACTAATACGATGGTACACTTTGGATATGTCTCCTACTACGGCGGTTTCTCTTTCTCTGAAGCGCAGGATAACTCCAAACAGGTTATTCAGCAGGTCTGGACCCTTCATACAGTAGTCGTTCAGCTTGTGGTCTTGAAAACATGACGATGAATTAAAAACTTTTCTCAAGGGGGTGCTTGTGCTCTCTGGTCTTAATACCATATGGTGTGCAATATAATGCACTAGTCCTTCGTAGGCTTCGACTTTCTTCTTCGTCAGTTTTCTTGAAAATTTCATTTCTTCCATCTGTTTCATTTGCTGATCATAAGCTGCAGCAAGTTCTGGTTTCGACTTCAGTCTTCTTTCGATTGATTGCAGCCTATACACGAAATTAAGGTTATTGCATACTGCGTTGCCATGGCAACGGAGTTAGCGTTGTTTAAAGGTGCAATTTGTAAAGTTCCCAAAGATAGAGCATGTGATAAAATTCCTCTCACGTAGGACTTATGTATCTTGGGATATCAAATTTCAAAGATTTCATGAAAATACTCGAGCCATAAGGCAGTGAATGAGAAAAAATATTTGCTCACAAATAAAGCAACCAGTCTTGGCTTATTTAAGGTATTCACTGCCAATAAGGTTTAAACTTAACATTTCTGCTAATTTTACACTGACTGAATGTGAATCATGACCAGAGAAGGTACTTTTGTAGTCTCGTTCCAGTGAAAATCTTCACATTTTCTATGTTGAGCAACGAAAAAAATTATTTTGTTGTCATGGCAACAGCCAATCAGAATCTAACAACTTGTACCGTGAGTTTATGGCATATTCATTATTTCCTGAGAGTTTAAACCAATTTGATTGATATTTACTTGAGATATCAGCTACGCATATCTGCCGCTTTAGCAAAGCTGACAAATTCTCCCAACCCTACCCCCCGTAAAAACATCCCCACAGCTCATTATAGCATTTGTTTCAGAATTGTAAACAAGTGGATTCGTAACATATAAGTAAAGAGCTTTCATTTGATACCAGTTTGACTATGTCTACCGGGGGGTTCTACGGAATCTCCATTTTGAGGGGCCTGGTCCATGGACAAAAGCTCTTTATTGTCGGGTAAATGTGTGGGGTCTACTTTCCATGGATATGGCACTTCCCATTGTTTTCCTTTCTTTACACATGAGTTGCGGCCTAAATATGTCAATCAATGTCAATCACTAATTATTAACAAAACTTGTCAAAACATACCCTAGACTAATTTTTTCAGTATTTTTCGCATTGTTTTGAAAAACACCCATGCCTTTAATATACCTGAGAAAAAAAAAATGATTTGCTCGCGAGTTTATGCAGATAGTGAGAATTAAACTGATTCATGGCAATGAGAGATCTTATTTCAACTCCAATGGAAACCTTACAAGCGTATAGGAGAATGTTAAAACTAGAAAACTCTTCTGATATGCTTTAGTTTAGTTTCAATGAAGCGAGTCATCTGAATCAAAAATGATTTTAGCGATTAATCCAAAGGCAGCAACCCAGGGAGAAACTCGCAGGGGAGTTATTATTTTTGTTCGGTTCTTTCAGAAGAGCTTATGAGCTCTGATATTAGGGTGAAATTTCTTCTCCATTCAAGTTTGTTGTGATATCCTCTCTTTTCTTGTGTTGTCGTGAATTTTGTCGTAAAGTTTTGTCGCCTGCTCGTAAGCTTACTACTTTTCCTTCAAACAGTCTTCCTCGCTGCAAGATTCTTCAATTCCATCCATCTCAATCGCCTTCATGGTCGCTAAGATCATTCGATTCAGATGACTAGCTGGATTCTCTGAAATCTTTGTTAAAACTAGCGCAAAAGTAGAGTGGATTTCTCCCATTGCAAACTTTGAAAAGGCGCGAAGGGCAGAGAAAGTGCTGCATTCTCATTGGCTAGTTGTTCCCGGGCGCTCATTGGCTGATTACTGCGGGATCTCGCGGGATGCAGTTTCTAAAAATAGATTGATAAACCAATTCGATGTGACAGGTTACCATATTTAGTATCACGCCCCTTCTAAATTGCCCCTGGCACATATCCGCCAAGGGATGAGCCTCAGACAACCAAACTAGGGTGAAGTGGGGGTGCAATGGCTTAGTCACGTGGTATGACGTAATCGATAACGTCATCAAACGAGGAAAGGTTTATATCAATGGGAGGGATGAACTCCAGACAACCAAACTTGGGTGAAGCTGTTTAATTGGCAAGGGGATGCAACAGCGTGATCATGTGGTATGACGTCATCGATGACGTCATCAAACCAAAAAGGTATAAAGTTTGGGAAGCGAAGAACCCCAGAGAACAAAACTTGGGTGAAATTACCTAAGTGGCAAGGGGGGTGGTAATATTTGGTCACGTGGTATGATGGTGACCAGCTTTGCGCAATATATGTAACCGGGAGCTCCGCTTTAAACCAGTGGCTAAATCTATATATTTTTATTATAGGTCTCTGTAAACCCGCGAGGGGTGTCTTTGCAAAAAAATTCTCGTCGCACCGGAATTTATGCTATGATAATCAACGAGAGCGCATTAGGGTGAAAAAGATATGGTCACTGAATTTCGGGCTAAATTTCCAATTTAGACTCGAACGTGCTCTCAAAAGCCGAAAGGCTTCTGAAATTATCTGAAGGCATATAGCGAAATACTTCTTATTGCTGTAGGAAAAAGCAGCATATATTTTTAAACACCCTAGAAATGCTTTCCGACATTTTTCGATACGATTTTTTGATAAATTTCTATTTTCACTTAGATAGATAGATAGATAGTTTATTTAAAATCACTTTGCAGCCCGTGGGCTGAATTACGTAATTTGTACAAAATATATATAGATATTTACAATAATAATAAGTTATAATGATTTATTATATCCATTTTGAAATCACTGTCAATCCCTGCAATCTGATTGGCTTACAACAGTGCGATTTATTCCCAAATCGCATCCTTTTGAGTCTAAATCGCATCTTTTTGTCAGCCAATCAAAATGAAGCACCAAAATCAATCAGCCAATCAGATTTCAGGGTTAAAAGGCACTGACCAATAAGATTACAGGGAAATAATGACAGGAAAACCATCTTCCTGCAATTTTTTGGGGAAATTCTCCCCTTTCTTCTTCTGCGTGAAAAGAAAAACAAGAAACAAAGACAAAACTATGGATAAAACTTTAAATATTTACAGTACCTTTTTATCTGTCGATTTTCCAGAGTATGATATCAGTTTCACGACAATATGTATGATTTTCAAGGGAATAATCCAGCACGTCTGGTGCAAAATTCCGGTCCCGAGTCCAGGAATCCGAGTCCACCGAAAAACAAACAACAGCAAATTCCACAAAATGAAAATATGATGATTTTACATGCTTTCCGGTAGACAATGTGGTAGAAGAGCTGAAGTCTAAAGTGATCAATAAGAACACTTCCCAGTTAACACAAAGCTGGATGAAAGTGTTCCGCAGATTCACAGCTGATAGTGAAACGATGCCGCCATCTTGAAAATCACCTTTGCTCATACATATCTATCAAACTCCACTCTCTTCAAACACGAAGAACACTACCATCCACAGCCAGATGCAGCAAGCGATGAAATTTAGCAATACAGCTCATGGCTTCCAAGCATAATCTGCAGTCAAGTTTTGGTTTTTATGCCATCGCAAGTCAGCTTTCACCCAGCAAAATCAGTTCCATCGCAAAACTTCAATATTTCTACGTCTCCAACTCCACTTTTCCACTCCATCTCCAAGGCCTCAATAAAAGCGACGAGCATTCCTTCCTTGTGTCAGACAATGACAATTACTTTGTTGAATTTGATTTTAAACATGAGTGATCTCAACTCTGAATGAACTTTGCAGATGAGTGATCGAAATCGTTTCTGCATATAATGAGTTCGATTTGCATATAATGTTATTTTTAGGCATTTCCGGTTTCGAGAAAATAAAATGAAAGAATCCTCTGGGCCTCTAGAATGTGATTTCAAAATGGATATAATAAATGGTAATTAAACTTCGTGTCGTGCAATTTTGGTCTGAAATCATACTTGTGATTTCAAATCAAACTCGCGCTACGCGCTCGTTTGATTTTGAAATCACGCGTATGATTTCAGACCAAATTGCACTCCACTCAGTTCAATTATCATTATAAATTATATATATTTATAAGTTATATAAGAAAATATATGTATATACAGTAATAATAAGTTGTAATGATAAATTCTAATATAATACAATGATATAACAATATCTTGATTTGAAAATTATAATAATTACAATGACAATAAAACCGTCTACATACGGTTGTATTAAAAAATGATCTACGAGAAAAAACAATCAATAACCTTAGGACTTTGCATTCGCGCTGTTGGCCATCGCAAGCGGAAAGGAGTTATTTGCCGTTCTATTGGTACGAACACGAGGCATTACGAAAGGGCGACTTTTCCTGAGATTATACCTCGCATTATTGGATCGTGCTGGCAGTAAGCTGTAAAGTTTGTGAGTAGGATCCGATGTTATCTCGTCAAACAGCTTACTGCACAGCATGCTATGGTGCTCGGCGATAGGCACAATACCCAACAAATTGCATGCACTGCTGTAGCTCGTGCCGGGCAAAATAATCGATAGTGCCCTTTTTCGATATACATGAGCTCGTTCTTTAGATACTGCGGAAGGGCATTGTAAAAAACTGGCACAGCATAGTCTACAGTAGATCTTACGCAAGAAATATAAAAGAGAACTAAGTCAGAGGGAGGCAGTCGTGCTCTTTTCAGCTGAACTAAAAAATATAGTTTCTTACTAGCTTTCTTGACTACCTCATGCACATGCGCATTCCATGTAAGGTTGTTGCTTATGGTTAACCCTAGTAACTTGGCACTGCTAACTAGCTCAAGCTCATTACCGTCGATAGTTACAGCATCATAGTGCTCAGGATTCCGAGAGAAAGAAATCGTGAGCTCTTTGCATTTGTCGGGATTAAGGACGACTCTGTCTACTGATTTCCATGAAAAACATTTAACACAGCTGGCTTAACAACGTCCTCCACCACGAATTCCTCAGCCACCTTTGACACGCAGGGTGTTAATGAAATTGGTCTAAGGTCCTTTTTCAAGTCAAGCACAGGCTTCTTTTTCGGTAGAGGGGGGACATCAGCCATTTTCCAGATGGCAGGCAACCGCTGCTCTTGATAGGAGGCATTGAGGATTTCCGTAATAGGGAAAGCGAGGATGTCTGAGTACTCCTTTAGAAGCCAACTACAATAGGTACTTTATCCGGTCCGGACGCTTTGCTCGCGTTAAGTTTGGACAAAACCTTCTGCACGCGTTCCTCAGTAACACTTAAAAGCTCAGGAGCGTTATCCAGGGGAAGGTGCACAAGCGACTCTTGTAATCTGTACGCTTCAAGAGGTTCTAGGAATGCCGAGTTTATGGTATTGACTTGCTCTTGTTCGGAGAGCCAAGAAAATGCTCAACGTTGATTTGGCTAACCAGGTCGCCATTTCTCGACTTGGCGCTACTAACCCGCTTCACCTCGTCCCACCATTTCTTGGGGTTTTCAACCTTTAACTGTTGTACCTTAGATTCATAATAACGGGCGCGGCAGACTTTTCTTTCCCTGTTGACAATATTCCTAAAGTACTTGAACTGGATGGACTCGGGCTCATGGGTATTGAATGCTTTTTGTCTCTTTAAGATAAGTGATTTTACTCTCTGAGTCATCCATTGGGCGTCAGCTGTACAAAAACGATACTGCTTGTCTGGCATTAAGATGTCAAGCCCGGTACACACTACTTCGGAAAAACAGTTCTACATCTCCTCGCAGCTCTCCAGAGGGGCGAATAACAAGGACCAATCAATGATGTTTAAATACCTCCCCATTGCTGCCTTGGAACTGGCTTTTAGATCACGCTTGGTTATAGTTTACAGTTTATAGTTTTAAGTTTATACAAGAGCTGCTCTTATAGCATTTTCTTCATTCGCCAATGTAAAACCACTCAGCCAAGACCTGTGGCGTAATCTAACCAACCTACGTATTTCGCATTTCCAACCAACACGAAGGGGCAAACGAGCTGGACAACGGAAGCAAAGAACTATCCCTGTTTCTATAGGGAAAGGAGAGAAAAGGAAACAGGACTTTCCTAGTTTAGCGTGTTCTTTCTTGGTTATGAACCCGAGATCCAGGAAGAAACCATTTGCTTAAACTAAACCACAACCGTCAATTAAATATTCAATTTGACACCTCTTCCAGCAGCAAAGGCAACAACATTGAAATTAACTGTTCGAAAAACACTGGAACCGGATCAACACCCGCAAGGGTTCCAAACTTGATTGTGTCAAACGTCATGTCTCTCGTCCCCAAGATCGATGAAGTGCGGGAATTTATTTTTCGCAAAGAAATCGATCTTGCGTTTATTACGGAAACTTGGTTAAAGGAATCCGTGTCAGACGGAGTTATTGATATTCCCGATTTCTCGGTGGTGCGCCAGGATAGAAAGCGAAAGGGAGAGGTCCATGGGGGTGTGTGCGCCTACGTCAGAGAGGGAGAATGCAGATATTATCATCTAAAAGATCAGAACTGCTGTGACGAACACGAATGTTTGTGGCTTTATTTAAGACCTAATCGTCTCCCCCGAAGGTTCTCCTGTATTATTAGTGCTGCAATATACCACCCACCAAAGGCCGATGATAGATCTATTCGGGAGTATTTGTTCCGATCCCTTACTTTGGTGGAATCTAAGTATCCCAACTGTGGTATCCTAGTAACTGGCGATTTCAACCGCTTGGATATCAGTGGCCTGTTGAGACATTTCCGCCTCAAACAAGTTGTGAAAGTGCCAACTCGGAAGGACGCCACCCTAGATCTTATATTAACGAACATGCACGAGTATTACACTTCGCCACAGGCCTTTTCGCCTTTTGGGCTGTCCGACCACAATACTGTGGTGGTGACTGCGTTAGATGGTTATAATAGTGTAAACTTAAATGAAAAACCAGCTATGATAACTCCATGATGTTTTTCAAACTGTTTTCTTTTACTGCATTTTGAAAATATCATTAGTCAAAAACTACGGCTAACAAGTTAAACAAAATACTAAAACAAATATGAATAAAAATTAAGCAGAAAAATTGCAGAAATATAGTGTTTTGGTCAAGAGAAAATGATCTCTTGGTTTTGGTATAAATTCTGGGATGCTCTCTTTGAATCCCAAACGCACACGTGCACCACTGTTTTTATGAATTAATTCGAATTTTGATTTTCGATAACAACGTGATCGGACTAGTACTTGCTATACTGGCAAACAATATTATCAAAGAACTACACAACCCTAAATGCCTTGTAACAAGTTTCACCCCTTGTCTTACTTGGCCACTTTTGTATTTAGAGGGTCTTAGATTGATTAAATACAGATAAATCGAATCGTAAGTAGGTCATTCAACTCGCCTCTTTACGTAAAAATACTTCGAACGCTGGCAATCTGAAAATTTGTTTGCTATATTTTTCAATAAATTCTATCGGCTTTGAAAAATACAAGTGGAAGAATCATTTCTATGAGGTGCCTTAATCACTGACATTGAATCATTTGTGGAACAAGCAACAGAAAAGTGTAGAGATAAACAAATTTTGGCAGATCTACATAAACTGGAAAGTCAAAATTTGATAGCTCGCAAATACATAAAGCATAAATACAAATTATTGATAAGTATTAATAAGTTGTAAAATCAAGAAAGATGTGCACTTGCAGTGAACACTGCACGAGTTTTATGCGTTATTACCAATAACGCACTCGCCCCGTTTGATGTCGCTAGGTAACGAAAACTCACGTGATCAGTTTTAACCAATGGGGTCCGCGCATTTTGTCTAGGGTGAACGAAGATTGTATATTAATGCTTAAAAAATGTATGGTTACAATGTTACCTTCTTTAAATAAAGATTATTGTATTGTATTGTATTGTAACCGAACACGATTGATTGAATAAAATTAGCATAAACTGCCTGTTTAGCATAAAAAAAATTGGAACTTAAATACATTTTTTCTGCTTCAATATTAATGTCATTATTCCAAAATAAGTCCTTGTCGGATGGGAAAAAACATATTCTTTATGTTACTGTACATTGTTATGCACTTCCGACATAAAAAGGGCGAGGAAAATATAGTTCAGTTTTCACCCCCTTTCCTCGCTGAGTTGCCATTTGATCATGCTGGAATGCAGTCTCGCGATTTTTGGTTGTGCGAAACTGACATAAAGATGTGACATAAAACTGACATAAAGATGTCAGTTTCGCACAAACGAATAACACGAGTCTGTATTCCAGCATGCTTCAAATGGCAACTCAGCGAGGAAAGGGGATGAAAACTGAACCATATTTAGACTGCCTACAGTCCCTTCTTCGGCGAACGTCCGTAAATCCAGGGAAATGTTTTTTTTTTTACCCGCGGCGCGTTTTCCCCCCCGTGGCGCGTCTCTCCCTCTCCTGAGTACTCGACACTGTAAACAAATCGAAGCGTGCCGCGGGTAAAAAAAACATTTTCCTCGATTTAACGGACGTTCGCCGAAGAAGGGGCTGCAAGCAGTCTCAACCATATTTTTCTAAAGATCAAAATTCAGTCGAAGCCAGGCACACGATAAATATTTGTATTTGGTCTCTTATTCCTTGGTGCAATAAAGTCTGGAGGTACAAATTCGTATACGAATACCCGGCGTAATCAATCGAACGTTCGGCAATCGAACTCAATCGAATACCAATCGTTCGATTGATTTTCGACTTGTTCGGCAATCAAACACAATCGAACTCACAGCAAAATCTTCACAATCGAACAAAATCGAACGTTCGGAAATCGAACTTTAAACATAATTAGATTTTTCTCCCTAAAGGTACCAAATTGGGAGTGGTTTTATCTGATTTTGACTCCAAAAAGGTACCTACAAGTCCGAATATAGTGCAGAATTTTTAAAAGGCCTGAGCTACTAGACGTTTGAAGCTACAATAGCCTGTAAAAGATTATGTGCTGAGACAATACACCAAATGTTTCACTCCAAAATATGCTACCCTAACTAGCAGAGGCTTTTCCTCGGTAACTCGCTCTTTCGTTTTGTTGCTAGCGCTCGCGGTTTTGCTGTCGTGCGTTTTCATTTGTTATCTCGCCCCCGGCCAAAACAAATAGGCGAATGTGTGACACGTGACTAACTTTGTAAAATTTTAAAAGACTGGACAGAAGAAAGCACTCATGCTCGCAGGTTACAATGTGGTAAAACATGTTTCTTTTTTACCCCCCAAAATGTACCAGAGGGCCCAAAAAATTACATGAACCAAAAACATCCCCTCCCCAAAGCTTTGGGAGTCCCCGTCTTTCTCCGGGAAATCCTGTCACACATTATTCATAATTACCGAACAAAATCGAACAATCCAATCTGTTCGATTGGTTGGTGTTCGATTTTGTTGGAAAATCGAACTCACAGCAAAGCTCGCGTTCGATTTTGTTCGAGTGCCGAACAAATCGAACGATTGGTGTTCGATTGCGTTCGATTGATTTTTTGTTCGGATTTGTTCGATTGATTACGCCGGGACGAATAGTGATGTATTTCGGGGTCTTTCGGTGTTTCTGTCGATGTGTACAGAAATGATTTTAGACGCAAAGGCGAACTTTTGTCGAGTGTTTTCTATACGGAATAATCTTACTTTGTACAAAAAGAGTTTCTACAAAGGATATTCGATAAAATGTCACATACAGATTTCATTGGTGTTTTGTTTTCTCCTGCGATATTCAGATACAAAGTTAACTGTGCTTCGTGGCTGGACACTGCTAAAAAATACCGCGTGTCCAGTTTGTTCAAAATTTTGCGAAAGCGGAGGAGTTATTATTTCAAATTTTCAACAGTTGGACAAGAATAGTAACTAAAGCTTTCCTGTAAATCTCAGCTCTGTACTCTATTCTTAAGATATTGTACCAAAAATCAGAATTTAGTCAAGTCGACGCTGTTCTTGTCGCTAAATCTTACTGCTGTGAATGTGTGTTCGTAATTTAAATTGCTGGAATGCGATAGCTAAACCCTTATGCTTGCTCGCTATGCTTTTTTTTTCTCCTTCAAAATACAAGCGATGAGCGCAGGAGATTCATGTTTGTCAGTAATTTTGGGATCAAAGCGTCATCGGTTGTCAAGCTAAAAATGGCAACGGACAATGGTTATGCAAATTTACATCCAGAGTGTAGAGTGCCAGTGAGGTATGGATTGTTCACGGTGGTCGGTTGCTAGGGCTTTTTCTCCCACACCTCTCAAAACTGAGAGTTTCCGGGCATAGACAGAAGTAGTTTGCATCGAATGTGACGAAACTTGGCAGGAAAGTAGATTAATAAATTATCTTTCAATTTGTGTCATGTGATCCCATGTGACTGCTATTGTGACGTCATAATTGATGACCAAATTTGACATTAGTATAAAAGTTTAGGAAAGAAACAGTCAAAATCATATATTAGTTTTCTTTATAGAATGTTATGATTTATGGCGAAAACCGCATCTCGATTGGATAAAATGGCGTGAAGTTACAGCTAATGAAAGAATTCAAAATTCCCGCCTAATGACCAATATTGGTCAATGGTCAATATTGAGGCTATTTAAACGCGAGGAAGAATTAATGGTTCGACACAGGAACAAGGACAGTGTTGTATAAAATTGAAATTGTAGTTTTTTCAATTTGAGGTATGTGGGGCTATGACGCGTTTTTCGTCACGAAATACGTCATAATTGGCCATAATGGCGTCGTTATGACGTATTTCGTGACAAAAAACGCGTCATAGCCCCACAAACCTCAAGTTGAAAAAACTACAATTTTGATTTTATACAACACTGTCCTTGTTCCTGTGTCGAACCATTAATTCTTCCTCGCGTTTAAATCGCCTCAATATTGACCATATATGGTCATCAGGCGGGAATTTTGAATCCTTTCATTAGCTGTAACTTCACACCATTTTATTGGATTGAGTTGGAGTTTTCGCTATAAATCTTATTTTTGTGTAGCAAAAAAGTTTGTAACGTTTTCAACACTGCTTTACAAATTTCCGATGTTGTTACTAAAAATAGGAGTCACTTATGACGTCATATTTTCAATAAAACACGAAAAATACCTTTACAATTGTACAAAATTGGATTTTTTTCCTTGAGTAAGATATTTAGTATTGTTTTGCTTCATTTGCAATATAATCTACTCCTCTTTGAGCCTAAAATTTAATTTAAGTAGCTTCCGGGAGAAAAAACCCTAGCAACCGACCATCGTGGTTAATATTTTGGTGCAATTTTAATTAGCCAACGCCGTGGCACAGCTGTTTCTGACTAATCATAGAGTTTGAGCATGCGCATCAAATACCCTCCTTCCAGACCAACTTTCGGCCGAGTGCGTTCGGTCTCCCTGTGGTGGCAAGAAGAAGGCCTGGTGTTTGACAAGGAAAATCGTGGCATTCGCGCGTTCGATTTCAGTTCGAACAGGTTTTGGATGTTGTCAGAGAATTAATCTCACTGTTCGATATGATTTTGTCCTATATTTCTACTGTTAAGGCAATATTTTGTCTTCTCCAAGTACTGGTGTCGATTTCAGCTAGTTCCAAAAGTCGAATTTTCGACAAGAAACTGTGAGAATCCTGAAGTTTTCCCAACAACCTCGCCAACTGTTCTGGAATCTTCAATCTTTCTCCGAGAGATACCGACCAACTTATCCGTGATACGCCGACAGAATTTTCTGCAGGTAATTTTTGAAACTACTGTACTTTACATATGCCAATTCAGTATTATCTTCTTGCAAATTTCATGTCATTTAACTTGTTTGTTGTTCCAAACTTCTATCTACAATTTTGCCCTCTGGTCACGCTTTGTTGTGCTGTGGTTTAAGTTATTCCTGTATTTTCAGTTTTTCGGACGTTTAGCTTATTCGCTTATCTTCAAAATTGGACTTATTGCATGCTTGCAGTGCTTCCCTCCTGATTGTCTTGACTTGGAATTTTTGTAGCAACTTAACCAATTTTAGGGGAAGCTGTGAGAGTATTTCTGAGATAAAATGAATTTTAGAATTGTCATGAAAGTTTATAATTCATTTACAATTGTTTACAGTAATATGGCAGCCAAATCCAAGACCAGACTAATGTGATCTGTCATATGGTGCAACTTGGGAAATAATTTTTCTTCTGGCATCTATTTTTGGTATGTAGCCATTAATGTCAATGCAAGTTTCTAGAATTTTTCTTTTCACATTGTGGGGGAATTTCCACAGAGCAAGGCTCCAATTAATTCCCAAGTATTTGTAGTAGGTTAGTGTGGGATTCCCAAGTATTTGTAGTAGGTTAGTGTGTTATGATGCATTGAGGGTACAGTGTGAACTATTACAGGACTACCTTTCTGCAAAGAAACTCAAGCAGTCGCTGAACAGTCTGAGTTCGATCTTGTATCCACTGCAGACAAAGTGGATTGTTTTCTGGGGGTATCATTATTTTACTGCTATATGAATATGCATGCTGGATGTGATGAAAGGTTAAGCAGGGTCTGAGTTTACATTTACAAATTTATTTGAAAACAAAAATAATTGAATGGAAATTTGCCTGTTTTTTAAGTACCCTATATCAGGAATGGTCTCTGGAATAGAGCATATTCCAGATGGCTGTCATAACTCACAATAACTATGCAGTCAATCATATAAATTTTTGTTTAAAATTGGATTTAGTTTCACTACTGCATCACATGAAATCAGCTCTACACCCGTATGTACTATAATATACTGACTCATTGTATGCTTCCTTCCAGGTTGCTGGAGCTGTCAGCTACATCCTGCTTCTGCTGATTAAATTGGGCCAGGGACAATATTGATGGAGATAGCAAACACCTTTGTAGACTTTCATAGATAGTGAATACAAACATAATGCCTGCTGCATTTGGATGGGGTTGGGGGGACATTGAAACTTTCATGTTCCCTATCCTTTTGCCACCCAGCTTTATTTAAATGTTGTTTTTAGAAATGGTTCTATAGTGCCATGGCAAGTTATCTAGCCTGAATCAAAGATAAATTGTATGTGTGAGCTAGCTTCTTTTACAGTAAATATATCAAGTCATTATGCACCAAACCAATGAGGACTTTATTGTGATACTAAGGCCACACATGGGCATATTATATTACCCGTATCAGTCTTCGAAGGAGTGAACGAACAAAACAGACACCCCTCTCTAAAATCCTGGATTTGCCTCTGTACTGTTTACAGTACTTTACACACAATTATTGTAATACTGTAGAGACGTAAGCACTTCTAGCCAGGAGGACATACACATTGTAACCCACTGGGATTGGAATCAAGGAGCAATTTTCAATCACTTTGTAATTACTCTTATAGGTTTTATTTGAATTGGGGTAATCACTTTGTGATTGTTTTCACTAAAAGTCATATGAAATAGACCTCCTCGGCTTGTGCATAGTGGTGTCCCATTTCAGATTACGTTGCATTCATTTGAATAATCTTTCTTTGTCTGGGCTGCTTTCATATTCATATATCCTATGGTGTGCAGCAGAAAAACAAAGAAAGAATACTCATGGGAATGCCACGTGATCTGAAATGGGCAAAACAAACAGGCAAGCCAAGGAGGTCTATTCACTCCAACATGTACATTTACATTTCATGGGCATCTAAAACTTATAGATAATTGTGGGAAGTTCATCAAAGAATGCATATGGTGTACGTTTTATTTCACTCTCATTATCTTGTGCTTTCTATGCACCATTGGTACTTGATACTAGGCTACCATAGCTGCTGAGCCTAAAATGTACACCATATGTATTGACTGTAATACTGTACAGTCCTACTTCTAAGCCCTAGGCTTAGCCATAGGGGCTACAGTGGGAGTTCTAACATTGACAGGAAAAAGTATACCATGTTTAAGTAGTAACAATATTTACACAGCATTTTGATTATGGCTGTCATGAATTTTTTCAGAAACTTGAAATGCCTAAGCACATTAATCCCAATAGTATAATTACAACTGAAGGGGTTCTTAGTGTAACCAGGGAGGGTTTGATAGGTTTAGCTCATAACTTGGAGGGAATTGTAGGAAATTTTGCTTACAGCCAGCAGGGCATATGCATTTTTCATGTGTGTGTGTGTGTGTGGGGAGGGGGGGGGGGGGGGGGGGGGGCATAAGTAAAAATGCACCACTTGAAAATGTTCATCCAATGTTTTCACTATAATCACAAGGAAAATATCATATTCTAGATTTCCTCTGATTTTCACATGCCGTTTAATTGAGCTCTCCTCCTGTTACGTTAGTGATTCCTATAGATGTCTTCCCCTCAAATTTGTCTTTAACAAGTACTGGGGGGCGCATTTTTCATGGGGGGGGGGGGGGGGGGGGGGCATAAGTAAAAATGCACCAGGGATTAGGGGGCAGAAATATGTGGAATGTATAAACAATCTCAATGAAATATAAGTTGACATTTTATCAATCATCCATATTTCATTTAACTTGCTGAGATATTCAGTGCATCTGTGACGCAGATGGCTCGGTTGATTTCCGCACAAGCGACACTACGCATGTAATAAAGTGACGTGTTGTTCTATGAAGGCGCTGCATCGTAAGAAAGAAAAAAATTATTTTAGGAAATCCAGTCGGCGTATCATAAATTTTTCAGCTCGCATGTATCCTTAAAAGCCTAAATTATATTCTCGATATTAGCGTTGTTTTCAGAAAACTTCAGAACTACCGAATGAACTTGCTTTTTTCTTCCTTGATCAATAGCGCTAAATAGTAACGCGAAATTCTGCGCTCCAAACAAAGTGCGTTCATAATAGTTTCTTTTCATTATCTGGTCATGTATTTTGCCCATATGAAAGTTTAAAGACTTCCCTCACTGGGGAAATAAAAGAAAATACGAGAAAACAGCGTGAAATATTTTTTTACTCGCCTTTTAGTGTCAGCTTCCCGCTAGTCACAAATCAAAACTCCCGCCATCTTGAAAGCTTCTGTGCAATGCCGCTGGTTATTTGAGCCCGCAAGCGCTACGCATGCTCAGACTCTAATAACGAAAATCCCGGTCCCGAAACAGCTGTGGAGAACGATGTAAAACCGCGAGCCGCAGGCGATTGTTGTTACAACGGCCGAGTGTCTTTCCCCGAATGTCTCTCGTAAATGTAAGATTAACCAGTAGTTTATCGGTGAATAATAGAGTATAGATTTGAGTATAGTACCAATTCGATCGCGCGTTATGTCGAAACTCCTTTTCCGTAGCTATATTATAAAATGTGATAAACGCGCACGAGGAACGCTTGAAACTGGAGCCGTGTAGGCGAGTGACTTTCAAGCTTTTCGAATGTCCACCCAACATCCCAAGTGCGTTTATCTGTTATCCAAAAGAAATTAAATGTGTTTTATTGCTTTTTATACTGTAATATGATTTTCTCACGTGTCTCTACGTAAACCACAGCTCTCGGTCATCATAGCGCACGTCCAATCGGAGCTATTTTTCAATGGGCTCTTTTCTTTTTTATACATGTCGCGGAGGTTCTGCCATCGGAGAGTCATTTGCTTATCATTCTTGTACCCATCGCTCCCCGCGGGCTTGTCTGCTCGCGAAGGAGGCTCTGGGGACATCCATTTCCATCGAGGGCCTTCGCTGATTGGCTGATTTTGAACGTTTGGGCATACGCAGAAAGTTGTTTCTCTCAACGGCTCTGTATCAAATTTCGCGCATGCGTAAATGCCTGTCACCAGATCTCCCCGCGAGGTGACGAGCCAGAGAGCTCTGGGTTCGAAAATGTTTGCTCATTGGCTGATTTAGAAAGTTGGGGTATGCGCAGAAAGTTCCTTCCTTAAGCGGGTCTGTATCATTCTCGAACCCAGAGCTCCTCGGCTCGTCACCTCGCGGGGGAGGCTCTGGTGACAGCCATTGACGCATGCGCGAGATTTGATACAGAGCCGCTGAGAGAAACAACTTTCTGCGCATGCCCCAACGTTTAAAATCAGCCAATCAGCGAAGGCCCTCAAATGGATGTCCCCAGAGCCTCCCCTGCGAGCAGACGAGCCGGGGAGCTCTGGGTTCGAGAATGGGTCTGTATCAAATCTCGCGCATGCGTCAATGGCTGTCACCGGAGACGAGCCGTATAAAGCTGAGTATGTTGGTAAACTATTTTATCCCTGAATGAAGTTCTTAAATATATTTTTACTTATGAAATAGCTCGTGTCATATTGAGTGAGTGCGGTTTTAAAAATTTAATAAACAACTCCTTTAGTGGATAAGACGGTTTACAAATGTGTTTCTTGCAAGCCCACTCAGAAAACTGTAGGCAGCGCCACCAAACAATGAAAGTTCTACAGCTAAAAACTTGTATCCTATGTCTTAAAACTTGTATTTCGGTGCTAGGGGCATGTTTCTCAAAACGCCCGGTATATCGGGTACGAGCAAGTGTTCTTAAAGCTCTCGCTAACCTCACGGTAGTTATCGGGGACCCAGAATCAAAATTATAATCTCTAGTCTTTAAATATACTTTGCACAAATAAACTGAAAATAAATCCTGAAAAAAAAACTCCCTATGAAGATAGTAGCCCCCTCCACCGCTAAACAATGATGTGTCCATTTCCATTTTATATATATATATATATTTACAATATCCTATATTTCAAGAAAATGACCGATAAGACCCTTGGAAAGTGGTTGATCTCTCATATTACCCGAATAACAAAAGGTAACAAATATCGTAATTAGGTTCGGTCCTATCACATTTTGCGATTATTTTTTGGAGGAAATTGAATTTGAATGCCAGAGGTAATAGTCGAGAAATAATACCTTTATAACAAATATAATTTATAATTTGATCAATTATAATTTATATTTAGTCTATTCCAACAATTCGGCGCGACACCAGCCCACCCTTTGCCCAAACGATTCAGATAAAATAGTAAAGAAATTGAGAAGCAAAACTAACCACTCTTTTCTCTCTGAAGTCGATACCAATGGTCGGGACAAAACGTGGGTTGAAATGTCCATCGGTGTACTGATATAACAGACTTGTCTTTCCTACTCCCGAGTCTCCCAGCGCCAAGAACTTGATCAAAAATTCTTTTCCTTGGTCTTCTTCTTCATCTGATATTTCTGCCATTTCTGTTTATCTTAGGATTGATATTATTAGAAATCGGTTGTTAAGATTGTGAGTTTGTTTGTTGTCGTCTTTGGGCTTATCTTAGATCACACTTCGGGTTTTCTATTTCTAGAAGTGATTTTAGGTCACCGCTTAAAAAAAAAAGAATATACCTCAATGGAAACAAGGTTGACCCAGCAATAAGATATTTATTAATTTATTCCCTTCAGTTCAGAGAAATCGTAGCATTCCTCGGAAAGGGGCGTTCGATTCTATAACGTTGACTCAGTGTTGACTTTTTACGGTCGTTTGCAGGTAAACAAAAAGCAGGTTCTACAGGCGGGAAGTGTGATACGAGGTGCGAAAATCCGTCAAACAAACAATGTAACCACAAGGAGCCTTCAAATTCTAGGCCATTCTAGCTTGTCGAAAACCATTGACTGGAACAAGTCTTAAACGAATGTTTTATTTTTTTCATGTAATACGGACAGATATTTTAACAGTTGCGGACGTATTTTTCTGAGAAAAATCGCGAACAGCGACAAAAACGTTAGTTTCCCGCGCAGCCCGTTCTTTGTGTCAGTCACGCAACGCTTCCCTCCCCACGAACGGCTGCTCACATCCGAACCACACGTGAGCAGCCGTTCGTGGGTAGGTAACGTGCGAAACCGGTTTCCTACAGTGTAATACAGTTTTCAACCTGTTTTAAACGGCTTGCACTATTTCGAGATACAAGATACGAAGATACGAAGATACAGAGATACGAAGATACAGAGATATAAGGATATCAGGTTTCCCAAAAATCGTACGTGACTGTAACATGACCGCCTGGTCAACCTAGACAGAAGTGACAAACGCCGGATGCGACTCAAAGCAAGAAGCATGTTCCGAGATTTTAAAAATATATCATTGTACCATCTAAAATTATGTTTATCAATGAATGATTGCCAAAGAGAGCAAGAAGGCGATACTGTCTCGGAGGGATGTTGACGCTCGCCTTGAATGTACATAAACCAACCTCATAATCATCACTCCTCAGAATTCGCTCCGGTAAGCCCGGCGTAATCAATCGAACGTTCGGTAATCGAACTCAATCGACTTCCAATCGTTCGATTGATTTTCGACTTGTTCGGCAATCGAACACCATCGAACTTGTAGTGTTGTACTGGTTTAATATCGGCTCAATAAAACAAAAAAACAAAATAAAACACCAAGAAACACTATTAAATTTCCTTGTCTCTATTCAAGACCCAACTCGGTTACAATCACAGTCACATGTATCTTATCGCTATGCGCGCGCATGTAGCCACAGGCTACCCAATAATACGCTGACACTACAGAACTCACACAGCAAAATCTTCAAAATCGAACGTTCGGAAATCGAACGTTAAACATACTTAGATTTGTCTCCCTAAAGGTACCAAATTGGGAGTGGTTTTAGCTGATTTTGACCCCTAAAAAGTACCGAATATAGTGTAGATTTAATATATAGATTTAGGCAATGCCTAAAAGCGGAACTCCAATCATACACACCCCACGTCTTACTCACAGGGAGCAATGACATGGCAATGATAGTATTAACGCGTTCTGATATGCTAACAAGTCGCAGTTAACGACCGGCAAAAGATAATCTCCTTGAAATAAAAATGAAAAATAAGATTTTATTTTCAGCGAAATCCACAACAAAGAATACTTGACATAGTATTTGTCTCATTGCACTAACTAAATCTAACATGTGACAAAGGAAAATCAAGGCTAGAATATCAGTAAAGATTACTCAAAACTAAAAATTCGAGTTTAGCCGGAGAAAAAGAAACCTCGAGGGAGCCAACTAAAGCAGCAAAACGTAAAAGTTACATGTAAAGTCAGAATTTTCTCATCAAGAATGCAATAACTTGGAAGCTAAAAATATAAATAGCATAAGAAGCAATTTCAAGCTTTGTGGGCTTGCACTATTTCAAGATGCAAGATGCAAAGATGCAAAGATGCAAAGATGCAAAGATGCAAAGATGCAAAGATGCAAAGATGCAAAGATGCAAAGATGCAAAGATGAAAAGATGCAAAAGATGCAAAAGATGCAAAGATGCAAAGATGCAAAGATGCAAAAGATGCAAAGATGTGCAAAGATGCAAGGGTATCAAATTTCAGCACTAGTGAAAATTCCTAATACAGTGTTGACAGCCGCAATGTCTCATAATAAATACATTAGCGGTTGTACGCGAGAGCCGAGTATCGATTTATTTAGCAAT
This sequence comes from Scolanthus callimorphus, assembly GCA_033964015.1. NCBI lineage: Eukaryota > Metazoa > Cnidaria > Anthozoa > Actiniaria > Edwardsiidae > Scolanthus > Scolanthus callimorphus. The sequence goes on from CM066918.1 coordinate 16,352,085, forward strand.
TTCGCAGATTAGTATACGATCTTATACCAATTTTAGAAGCTTCACGATGAAAACAAAAATACATAGAACTCAATTGCCCAGGACACCTCTTTTACTTCGAGCTCTCCAAGATAATTTATTGAACTCATATCATAATTCAAACGGAAAGCGCGAGCCGAAAACAACGAGAAAACGTCATTTGAACCAGAATGGCGTTTCTACCAAAACAAAAATCGTTCTGTTAATTGTAGCCAGCTATAAGGGGAAACTTATACTCTGTATCTAAAATTGGTATAATAATGCGAACTTGCTAAGGGGCTGACCATTTGACTTTGGGGGGGGGGGGTGGATGATTTTTTTGGCAAGGTTTTTTTTTACGTCTCTAAGATATTGTAGGATATTTATTTCGTAAAATTAGTTGAGGATTATGACCAATATGCTGTGCAGGAAATTTTTTTCGGCCCTTCGGGCCGTGCAGGATATTTTTTTCAAAATCATCCAACACCCCTCAGAAGTCAAATGGTCAGCCCCTAAATAAATCGATACTCGGCTCACACACGCGTACAACCGCCAATAATGTACTTATTATGAGACATTGCAGCTGTCAACACTGTATTAGGAACTTTCACTAATGCTGTAATTTGATACCCATGCATCTTTGCATCTTTGCATCTTTGCATCTTTGCATCTTTGCATCTTTTGCATCTTTGCATCTTTGCATCTCTACATCTCTGCATCTCTGCATCTCTGCATCTCTGCATTTCTGCATCTTGCATCTTGAAATAGTGCAAGCCAAGCTTTGTGCTTACCGATAACTGATAGTGAAGTCGTTTCTTTCCTCCGAAAGTCTCCGTCGTGTTGAGTTGAATTCATTCTTACTTGGCAAGCTTTTGCACAAAGCCAATTTTCCTAAATATGTTATTCGGCTAAAACCATTGCAATTTTCTGTTATTGTCAATCCTGTTCAATCCAGTTCTGGCTACCTGTTCGTAGATCTCATATGAGTATTCGAAGAACACGCCGTTTGCAACCTTTACAAAAGAAACTGTTGTTTTTCTTCAGAAGAACGCCGAAGTCTTGCTTCGCCGTGGGCCGGGTATTCTGCAATCTAGCCTTATCTTTTGCAACTCCCTCATAGTTTCTCCAAAATGACTAAACAACATTATGAAATTTCGGCGAAGGAATCGAATCCGAAGTATTTTGACAATCATTAGAGAATTCTTTTGAGCAAATTTGGCGTGGTTCGCACCCACGAGTTTGTCTCAGTTTGACTCAACAAAATTTATGAACTCGAGTGAGCCGACGCGGGCGGGCGCGTGTTTTGTGAGTTTTTTCGGCGGGAAAATGAAGGAGCGACTTCCGGTCCGTGTCCTCTGCCAAGCACCGCGTCAAAGCACCGCGGCGCTGTGCAGGAGGACAAAATGACGCACGCGCTCAGTGATCCAAGACGGACTGTGATTGGCTGTGTACACGGGTCGCCAAAAACGCAAGTGCGCATGCGTAAATAAGAGCCCGCGATGTTTTCGTAAGCCGCTGAACGTATCGTTTTGGCTTGGATGGGTTGCTTTCTCATGTGACGTTGAATGATACGTATGGGGCTCCACTCCGTGCCTTCGGCACGGGGAGTTCCGCTATAACACACCTGAACTACTAGAGGTTCAGGGCCGTAGCTAGCGGAGGGGTAGAGGGGGCAGTTGCCCCCAGCGAAGCAAAATTTTTAGTGTCAACATGTGGGGAAAACCTTGCTTGCCCCCCCAACAAAAACAAAGGATGACCAAGGCTTGTCCCCCCAGTCAAACATTTCTAGCTACGGCCTTGAGGTTTTAAGCTACAATGTTAAGGCAATAAAATAAATGTCGACATTCTATATAGGAACTCAAAACTTAACAGTCTTGTTTTTTCATCGAAGACAAAAAGCCCTTGTAAATGCGGAATTGCTCAGTTTCGAATGGAAAAAGGTGGCACTTTTTCCTAGCCGGGAAAGCTTGCAATAAAAATCCGTGGCACAAACCGGCAATTCTACTTTCCACTTGACTTTCACTTCTGATTCCAGAAAATAGCATCTTTTCCTACTTTCCATATTGTCACTTCTGAAATCCATGAAAATACCGGACCTTATTCAGATTTTCTCTTTCAAAAAAATTCTCGGAAAAGGTCCACCTTTTCCAAAAAAAGTCCACTTTTTAACTTAATTTCAAGGTTGATCAAAAACAAGAAAAAACCCTACAATTTCTAGTTTTTTGTAACCTTTTCCGGCTGGGAAAAAGTGTCACCTTTTTCCCATCGAAATTGACCAATTCCGCATTTACAGGGGCTTTTTTCTTCGATGAAAAAATAAGACTGGGGATGTCGTCGGCAAGGGGATGCAACTACATGGTCACGTTATGTGGTGTCATCGTTAACGTCATCAAACAGAAATAAACAAATATCTCAAGCATCAACCTTCCAAACTTATGCTCGGTTGATCTCTTTTAATAGCAAATGGGAACAAGTACATAAGTCACGTAGTCACTTCATATGAATTGAAACTTGGTGTATGTCGTGTATTTAGGGACGGACCATTTGATACTTTATTGGGGGGGTGGCTGATTCCCAAAAAAAAATTCGAGCAAGCCTCTGACCTAGAAAAAAAATATCGCGCAAGCAAAGCTGGTGGCGAAAAAAAATCGAGGCAAACTCACTCTAAAACTCTGTCCTGATTTACCGTTTTTAGGGGACCTGATGTCTTTATAAATAGAGGGATTTTTTGGTCGGCTCGCGCTGCGCGCTCGCCATCAACAACAATTATAAAATGCTTAGTATTTGTTTTCAAATTTAAATAATTTCAGAAAATGATAAGTAAGGTTTGCTTACTTTCAACTGATATGTCCAAAATTGCAGCAGCGTCGCGCTCATAAAAAGCGTAAGCTGTGGTGTAGTATTTACAAACTATAACATCCTACTAGGCATGCATGATTAATTTTTGAAAATTTTTATGATGTTTTATTCAGTACTCCATTTCTTCATCATGATTCTCATCTCCCAGGAATAAGAACATCATCAACCTCGTAGATTTTCAAAATCGCGGCGCGCTTCGCGCGCATTGATAAACATACAAACTTATGAGTTGTCAGCCCTCGTTCGTAAACCCCGATTTCGCGAAATGCATAACAGGAGAGTATGAAATCAAACTTTTTGAAGTGATCAATTGTCGTTTTGAGAGCGAAATAATTTAAGTAATGTCTCGAACCCGAAAAAGAAATATCAGGAAAAAAAATCGAGCACAGACACGTTCTAGGGAAAAAAATTCGAGCAGCAAAACTGGACGCAAAAAAATATCGAGCCCAAAAAAATTAGCCACTCCCCCCATCAAATATCAAATGGTCCGTCCCTTAGCAAGAGAGATTTAACTACATGTTCATGTGAAGCGACGCAATCGATGCATACATACATACAAGCAAATTCGTTTCCAGAGACTGTACCCATGTAATGGGCCGGGGGTGGCTAGCTAGGTGGGCCAATATTCAGTATAGAATCCTATAGAATCCCATGCTATGACTCTATCTCGCGTGCTGATTGGCTGAAATCGAGGGAGATTTTTTGTGGAATTACATGGCTGCAAAAGTAGAATTCAATGAAAACACAGGACACCCACGAAATTCAATTTCTACACGACAAATTTACAATTTATCAATCGAGAAAGCAAGAACAATTACTTTCTAAAGTTTTAAACTCTGTCAAACACTGTATGTAACGCCTTTTCGCCAACGAAGACGCTTCGCTAGCGAGATTTTCCTGAAATTGAAACAATTTGGCAATGGCTTCCTTGTAAATTATTAAATCAATAAAACCTCCGGCATGGGATTCAAAGAAAATCCTTTATAATACCCGACTCAGGAATTCCACACTAAATCTCACTTGAAAAATCGATATTGCCCTTCTATAGAAGCTTCCCTTCGGGAGATATGATTTTTCTTTATTTTTCTGGTATTAAACCTATAGCGTACGCCGTCCGGTGGTGTCCGTCCGTCCGTCCGTCCGTCCGTCCGTCCGTCCGTGTACACATGGGAACCCTGTGGTATGTAAAGAAAAAATCATATCTCTTCAAGGGAACATGCTAAGAGAACCATACTTGGGATATTTTGTCTATGCCACAAGGGGAGTGCTGTAACACGGTCACGTGATGTGACGCCATCGATGACGTCATCAGTGATTGAAAAATTAATATCTCGTGAAGGGAAGACTCTAAAACAGCCAAATTTTGGTAGTGTAGTCTAGATCATCAGATGAGCGAAATGAAGTGATCATGTGATGTGACGTCATCGATGACGTCATTTATGCTTGAAAAATTAATATCTTGTGAAGGGAAGACTCTAAAACAACCAAACTTGGGTAGTGTAGTCTAGGTCACCAGATGAGCGAAATGAAGTGGTCACGTGATGTGACGTCATCGATGACGTCATATATGCTTGAAAAATTAATATCTCGTGAAGGGAAGACTCTAAAACAGCCAAACTTTGGTAGTGTAGTCTAGGTCATCAGATGAGCGAAATGAAGTGGTCGCGTGGTGTGACGTCATCGATGACGTCATCTATGCTTGAAGAATTAATATCTTGTGAAGGGAAGACTCTAAAACAACCAAGCTTGGGTATAGTAGTGTAGTCTAGGTCACCAGATGGGCGAAATGAGTTGGTCACGTGATATGACATCAGCGATGACGTCATCTATGCTTGAAAAATTGCTATCTCGTGAAGGGAAGACTCTAAAACAATCAAACTTTGGTAGTATAGTCTAGGTCACGGTCAGGTTAGCCGCGAAATAAAGTGGCCAAGTGATATGACGTCATCGACGACGCCATCTATGCTTGAAAAAAATTTCTCTTTATTGCACTTTTGAATCATTGCATTTGAAGGAATTAATACCTTAATTTCTGAAGGAGGTTTTTATCTCACTTGACAGGATGCTTATTTTCCTCCCTGTATTTGTATTGTGTCAATGTAGCAACATACCGAAGAAAACACTCTGTTGTATACATATCAAGAGACATTTTTTCTGAAAAAGCCTATAGTATAAACCATGTACACATGGAATCATTCGCACAGAAAATTTTATAACCGGGAGCTCCGCTTTTAGCCAGTGGCTAAATCTATATATTAATCAAACCATTGAGATAGTGACTGAAACAGTTTGCATGCAAAGTTTGGAGATTAGAACCAGACCTGTCAACCCCTCAGAAGTCAAAACCTGGAGACGCCATGAAAATCCTGGAGATTGGGGTCAAAACCTGGAGATCAGCCAAACGGCTGTACAAACCAATAAAAGCATTTTTTTCAAACCCGGGCCCAAAAATTTAGAGCCCCCCTAAAATGCAAGCCCAAAAATTTTGACCCCCCCCCCCCCTCAAATGCTAGCCCCAAAAATATTCATTTCCAAATATTTCGCTCGGAAAACACTCGTTCGGACTCAAATTTACCTAGGAAACATAATTTTGTGTCTTTTTACAGTTCTATTGAGTATACAGCATTTCAAAGTATATTTGGAGAGATAAATTTAGTCACGTGACAACTGAAAACCAAGAATATTGATTGTTTGGGCAGACAAAATGGCGGCGGAAACCGTGATATGGCCTATTGAAATCGCTTCTATTTAACTCCAGGCAAAAACAATGCCGAAACAATGAAACAATAGAGTCCTCAGCGGTAAATAAGTATTGTAAAGCTGTGGCTAGTTGTGAGATGGTACATTGTGAAATTTTCGTTATAAATCCTTCATTACACGGTGGGTCTAAACTTTGATATTCCCTAACTTTTAATTCCATAGACCGTTTTTGACCAAACCTCGTATATTTGACAAGCCGTGATGACAGACATTTTTGACGAATTGTGACGTCAGTACCGTACTTAATGACGTCATCATCGATTACGCAATAGTTGGACCAGTTTTGCAATGCAGAACCTCAGTGATTTTTTAATGGTAATGAAAGACCTTATCAAGAGAAGTTGAAACTCAACAATCGTTTGTTAATAGCATAAAAGCTTGCAAAGTTATAGCAATTCTAATAACTGCTACAACCCCTCCCCAAGACTTGTAATATTTGCAAGAAACATATAGGAAACAAACTCCTTGGTTAAAATTTTGGTGATCTGACCCACCGTGTACGCATTAGAGCACAACTTGTATGACTTCATCTTCATCAACGCGTGAAGTTGGTAGAGGCACGAGAAACGTTGTAAAATCACGAGCCGCATTGGAGAGATTTACAAATTTTTCGAGTGTCCCTCCCACCACAGCTTAGCTATATTATAGCGGAACTCCTGTGGAGCACCATAGGCTAATGCACGAAAAAAAAAAGATAAATTCAAAAAACAAAACTAACCCATCGAGCTCAATTCTGATGGTTTCCTGCGTGGGCGTATCTGTGTTGCCCCGGTAATGGACAGACACCAGGTGTTTCAAAACTCCGCGCGTGACAAAAACTAACGCAAACTTAAAGATGATTTGCATACGGACGTTTTTTTGTCGATCTCGAAAGTTTGCAAGCAATACTTCGACAAGCTGCAGAAAAGGGCGGACATTTCAAGCCATTTTCTACAAAATCGGACATGTGGCGAACAAGATATTGTATCATTTCATCCAAGAAGGAATTACAAGCTCAAATTGAAGGGCATGTGTAAGCATATTCGCCAAAAGTTTCCGAGATGAACATTATTTGCCGGCGGCAGCCCAGCCACTCGTTGCAAAAGTATAGTCCAGTCAATCTGTGAATTTTTTGGGGTCAGGTTCGAACAAATTGCAATAGAATTTTTTTCGCCGTGGAATGAATGAGAGAGGTCACCTAATCAACATACTAAAAGTTCTAAAAAATTCTCCTAGCGCATTTGCTTTTACAGAGCATTTCCTAAATCCAGCAAAAACCACAGGGTACCCGCGCCGAGAAAATTTTTTTTTCTTTAGTGCTGTTTTCTGCCGTTTTTAATATGCGTATTTTTACATAAGCTATCCGCAAGAAAATGAAATATATCTTTTATTGTCAAGCTAGTATTATTAGTTATTTTGTGTACCAAGCGGTATGTATTGTACTCTGCGTTACGGCCAGCGCTGCAGCCGCTGGTCTTGGTAAACTAGCGGTCTTGGTAAACAATTACTTTTCTATGACTTCTTTTAACTTTAGAAACATTTTGCGTGTTTTTTTTTCACAATGCACTGATACGTTAGGTAAGTCATTTTTCAATTGCTTTAACGATGGAAAGCTGCGCATGTCTAGCCTTGAGTCTACAGTGCCTATCTACGTTTTGTAAGAAAGTCCCGTGAAGCGGTTTAGCTTTGTTAGGTTTTCTACTCTGTGTTCTTTCTAGTGTTCTACTATTTTACATGAGTTTAATTTAATTTAAATTGGTAATCTGCCGTGCTGTTTTCTCAATATGCAGCTCTCATTGAAATTTTCATTTATGCTAATGAGGTCGGACTTGGGACTGGATAGAAATACACGAATGTATCGGAGCAGGTTGCAAACATTTTATATGAATCACATTATTTACATTGCAGCAAGGTATTTTGTTCAAGATTCATTTCGATTGGTTTTTCTCTGCCGTGTTGTTTTCCTGCAGTTCTTATCACACATGTGTTCTCGTTCCCGCCAAAATCACGCACTTAATTATAGTAAATGCAGCCTGGATGCATATTTTTTAAATATGATATTGATTAATGAAGGCGAAAACTGCAACATGAAAACCAATCGACAGCTAATTGTTCATTTTCGGAGGGGGGCGTTAGAGTGTGTGATTCTTAACTCCTTTTCGTCTGTTTTCATAAGCGTAAAAATGCTTTTACTTCCTCAAGTGAGCGGTGTGCTTGTTCTACATTTCAAGGCTTGGTCTATGGAAACATGCTGCATATGCAACAACAGTGTCTCAGATGGCCTGACGTCTGTTTTAGGCAAAAAAGGAGTGGAGGGGATAGAGAGAGCCAGTGGGGGCGCAATAGTCGCTCAGGTTGGAAAACGGGTCCATGTCAAATGCCGTCAGAATCTACTTCGAGATGCCTTAAATTGTGAAAAGAGCAAGGCGAACCAAGATGCCAATAAAGTTGAATCTCCTCCACAGTCGTCCGACGCTCCATTATGCCGCAGCTTCGGTCAAATTAGCACTGTATCTTTTGTGGATTACTTGTGAAATATGACGGTAAAAAGCGGGAATATGACGTGATACCCGAAAGAACAATAGATTTCCAAGATTCAATCGCGACTATTTGCAGAGAACGAAACGACGAATGGGCAGGAGAAGTAAGAGGCAGGCTAGAGTACGCTAGGGATCTCCATGCCGCTGACGCTATATATCACAACCAGTACAGTGTGAACTTTAGAACCTTCAAACAAGTGCCACAGCAGTACGTGAGCAGTACTAGCGTAAACGTGTCGAAACGACTCCGGTTGGCTGGACGGCCCGCGGATGATACCAAGTTGGCGGCTTTTTTTGATGGGGCGAAATTTGTAGAAGAGAACGACGACAAGCAAGTTACCGTAACAGATCTCTGCGACAAGATGCAGGAATATCTTGAAGGAACAAAAGAGGGGGGCGTAGAGTGCGACGTATATGAAGACTAAACTTCAAGAACATTTTAGGACCGAATTGTGATCACTACGATAAGAAATCTAGCAAATGTAGTTACGTTTCAGAGAACAGCAGAATCTATTATAAACGAATTCTACTGCGCACCAAAGAAAGAAAGCTGTGACGAAGAAAAAGCTAGGATTATTACCACTGCGGCTCAGCTCCTTAAGAGCGACATCAAAAACTTAGTTTCGTCAAGCGATGGATATTACCCCAGCATAGAGGAAATGGCGTCAACTGACCACGCCTTAGCGTTCGTACCTGATCTGCTCGAACTCTTTCTACATAATAATTTAACTGGGAAAGACGTTGAATTAAAAGTTGCATCAATTGGGCAAGCGATTATTCAGGGAGCGAGACCACGGGCAATTTTGGCGCCATTACAGCTGGGATTAGGTGTCCAAATGCACCATCACTTTGCGCCAAAAGTTTTGATCGAAACTCTTAACGCTCATGGTTTTTGCTCGTCTTACTCTGCCGTACAAAGCTTTGAGAAATCAGCGGCAGTCAGTCAAGGCACGGAAATAACTGGCTATACCGCAGATAAATTCATACAGTTTGCAGCAGACAATGTGGACCATAACATAAGGACTTTAGATGGAAAGGGCACATTCCACGGCATGGGCATCATTTCCACAGTTACACCAGAACTGGGAACAATTAAACCGGTCCCTAAGAAATGCCCATCTAAGGAAGACATTGCCAAAGTAGGCACGATAGCTATCAACTTACAGTGAACTCGCATCTTTGTACGTTCAGTACGTCCAGCGGAAGTACGGTCAAGCTACTGTAGTGTTTGATGGTTACCAAGAGGGGGCAACAACGAAAGACTGCGCTCATCAGAGACGGTCGAGAACCCGTGGGCCTACCGTCACTTCCACCCATAACATGAAGCTAACATCTAAGAAAGATGACTTCTTGGCAAATGAACACAACAAGCAAAGGTTTATAAACCTTCTAAGTGAGCACCTAACAGCAGCTGGATGCACTACTGTCCACGCGATGCGAATCTGCTTATTGTCCAATCAGCCCTGAAGGCGGCAGAATCTGCTTCACAGTTTTAGTAGGTGATGACACAGATCTGCTGGTACTTTTATGTTTTCACGCAGATACGAATGTTACACACAGCCTGTTTTTGCCCCGCAACAAAGACAAAGGTCCACGCAAGCTAGACGGGTATGGAATATTAAGGACACAATAAGGGGTCTTGGCCGTGACGTTTGCAAGAATATATTATTTGTACATGCCATCCTGGGGTGCGATAGTAGTATATAGGGTGGATATACACTACAACTTTATACACTACAACTTATACACTTCAACTTATACACTACAACTTATACACTACAACTTATACACTAAAACCTATACACTACATCTTATACACTACAACTTTATACACTACAACTTATACACTACAACTTTATACACTACAACTTATACACTACAACTTATACGCCCCACTTTATACGCCACAACTTTATACGCCACAACTTTATACGCCACAACTTTATACGCCACAACTTTATACGCCACTACTTTATACGCCACAACTTTATACGCCACAACTTTATACGCCACAATTTATACGCCACAACTTTATACGCCACAACTTATACGCCACTACTTTATACGCCACTACTTTATACGCCACAACTTTATACGCCCCACATTTATACGCCCCACTTTATACGCCCCACTTTATACGCCCCACTTTATACGCCACAACTTTATACGCCACAACTTTATACGCCCCACATTTATACGCCCCACTTTATACGCCCCACTTTATACGCCCCACTTTATACGCCACAACTTTATACGCCACAACTTATACGCCACAACTTTATACGCCACAACTTTATACGCCACAACTTTATACGCCACAACTTTATAACACAGCACTTATAACACAGCACTTATAACACAGCACTTATAACACAGCACTTATAACACAGCACTTATAACACAGCACTTATAACACAGCACTTATAACACAGCACTTTATAACACAGCACTTTATAACACAGCACTTTATACACTAGCATTTATACATTAGCATTTATACACTAGCACTTTATACACTAGCATTTATACACTAGCATTTATACACTAGCATTTATACACTAGCATTTATACACTAGCACTTTATACACTAGCATTTATACACTAGCATTTATACACTAGCATTTATAACCTAGCATTTATGAACTAGCATTTTATCTATAAAAGCTGGTGTGTGAGGGATGTGAGGTATTCACAAAGATGCGCGGAACTCAATTTGAGCAAAGAATGGAAGCTTCGTAGTCAGGTTGGTAGACTAATTATAAATTCATAAATAATATGTAACCTAAAATTTCGAAAAAAAAAAAAATGGAAGGTCTTCGGAAGATCTTCGGAAGTGCTCGGAAAGTTTTCGGAAGGCCTTCGGAAGTGTTCGGAAGGTCTTCGGAAGTGTTCGGATGATCTTCGGAAGTGTTCGGAAGATCTTCGGAAAGTTTTCGGAAGGTCTTCGGAGGTGCTCGGAAGGTCTTCGTAAAGTATTCGGAAGGTCTTCGGAATATCTTCGGAAGTGCTCGGAAGGTCTTCGGAAGTGTTCGGAAGTGTTCGGGAAATGTTCGGGTGATCTTCGGAAGGTCTTCGGAAAGTATTCGGAAGTGTTCGGAAGATCATTGGAAGTGTTCGGAAGGTCTTCGGAAGTAGTCGGAAGGTCTTCGGAAAGTAGTCGGAAGTGTTCGAAATATAGATATAGCATTACACCGTAGTTTCAATGCTTTACATTTCAGTGCTTTACATTAACGGATAACTCATCCTATAGAACCAGCTTTTATAAACATGAGTGTGTGTTAGCATTGTGAGTTCTGTGACACTGAGGTTGGGCAACTTCCGACGGTCCTCGTGGTTCTTTAACGTCCCTCTGGTTCCGGTTAGTGTAGTGTATGTGAGAGACGGGGCCTACGGTTTAACGTCCTTGTCCGAGAAGACGCAAAGATCATCGGAAGTGTTCGGAAGGTCTTCGGAAGTAGTCGGAAGGTCTTCGGAAGTGTTCGGAAGTTCTTCGAAAAGTGTTCGGAAGATCATGGGAAGTGTTCGGAAGATCTTCGGAAATGCTTTGGAGATATTCGGAAGTGCTCGGAAGTTCTTCGGACAACTTCAAGCAGGAAGTGTTCGGAAGATCGTCGGAAGTGTACTAGCTGACCTGTCTGTCCTACCTGGCCTATTTGTCCTATGTATCCTATCTGTCCTAGTAGTGTCCTAGTAGTGTCCTAGTAGTGTCCTAGTAGTGTCCTAGTAGTGTCCTAGTAGTGTCCTAGTAGTGTCCTAGTAGTGTCCTAGTGGTGTCCTAGTAGTCATAGGACAAGGCTAGAGATTAGGGTCCAAAGGTCAATTTACCAGCGGATCGAAATCCACCAATCAGAAGGCTAGAATCACGCAACCAATCAGAATGCGTGCTTAACGCACCAATCAAATTACAGGGATTTCGATGACGTCATCCCACTATTATAAAAGGCGAGAACTCAGTTTGAGATCACAGTGTTCCTCTGCTCATCGTTGTAGGAGGAGGAAGAAGAAAGATGTCGGGAATAAGTGAGCAAGATGAAATAGAAGAGGCACTCCGAATATTGAAGAAAATGATGGAAGAAGAAGAAGAAGAAGTAATGGCGGTGAGAGAACAAGAAACATCTCTTGGAGATATGTTGGAAGGAGAACAGAGGGAATTGTATGATATGAAGGAGGAACAACAACCTACCTGGATAGATCAGTTTGAGTTGGGAGAACTACCACCTCCATCGCCACAAGTGGAAGTAGAAGAGGAAGGGCATGCTATCGATGTTATCGATTGGATCATGCAAGATGATGGTGACGTAGATATGACACAAAGTGTCGAAGAGCTCTTTGAGCATCATTTAAATGACCAATCACTGCCACCACCACCGCCGTCGTCGCCACAAGTGGAAGTAGTAGAGGAAGGATTTGTTGATGATTTTATCGCGTGGATGATGCAAGATGATGTTGATATGACAAAAAGTTTTGAAGAGCTATATCAACAGTATTCGGATATGACGGCCCATAGACCACAAACACCAGGGCCATCACCATCACCGTCACCACCAGAAGATGTTGACAATCAACCACTGCCATCACCACCACCACTACCATCACAGCCAATACCACCACCACCACCACCATCACCACAAGATGTTGAAAATCAAATTGGAAGAGGTGTCAAGCGTACCCATGATGAGCAGGAGGAGGAGGAAGAGGAGGATGATAATGATATTTCGTACCAATTGAATGAAGTCCACAGTCGTCATTCGCGTAAGATGAAAACCGATTGTACTGATTACGATTTAAACATCAATCTACCTCTACGGTCAACTGTCCAAGAAGCCATGCAAGATGTAGAGCGTGTTCTTGACAGTGTGTTAGAAGAAACGCTAAAAGGTGTACCTAACAAGGACTTTGCACGCGTGACGTTGAATGCTCCAGCTCTGAAGAATCCCATATCGTTACCGTTTATGCTACGGGAACAGTTGACACCGCAAAGGATTATGGGACAGATTGAAACCATTGTGCAATCTAACGAGGAATTTGTTCTTAATGGACAGTTTCAGTTGCACGTGATACGAGCACGTACACCCCGTGGTGGCCATGGTGGATATGATGATGATGATGATACTACTGATGATGATACTACTGATGATAATGATGATGACGATGATGATGATGATGATGACCAAGCTGGTGAGAAGAAGAAGAAAAAGCACTCTAAGAAGAATAAGATGACCTTAGATTGTGCGGATGCGGAGACATGGGCAAAGATGAAGAGATCTATAGTTCGAGTACATAATCAGGATGATCTTTGTGCTGCACGTGCGATCGCGATTGGAATCGCCTTCCATACCGGAACAAAACAGGAGTATAAGAACATGTAATATATAGATTTAGCCACTGGCTAAAAGCGGAGCTCCTGGTTATAAAATTTTCTATGTGAATGAATGGGATTCCCATGTGTACATGGTTTATATGGTTGCTTTAGAGTCTTCCCTTCACGAGATATTAATTTTTCAAGCATAGATGACGTCATCGATGACGTCATACCACGTGACCACTTCATTTCGCTCATCTGGTGGCCTAGACTACACTACCCAAGTTTGGTTCTTTTAGAGTCTTCCCTTCACGAGATGTTAATTTTTCAAGCATAGATGACGTCATCGATGACGTCATATCAAGTGACCACTTCAGTTCGCTCATCTGGTGGTCTAGACTACACTACCCAAGTTTGGTTGTTTTACAGTCTTCCCTTCACGAGATGTTAATTTTTCAAGCATAGATGACGTCATCGATGACGTCATATCACGTGACCACTTTATTTCGCTCATCTGGTGGTCTAAACTACACTACCCAAGTTTGATTGTTTTAGAGTCTTCCCTTCACGTGCTATTCATTTTTAAGCATAGATGACGTCATCGATGACGTCATATCACGTGACCACTTCATTTCGCTCATCTATAGTCTAGACTACACTACCTAAGTTTGGTTGTTTTAGAGTCTTCCCTTCACGAGATATTATTTTTTTAAGCATAGATGACGTCATCGATGACGTCACATCACGTGACCTCCTCATTTCCCTCATCTGGTGGGCCAGAACTACACTGCCCAAGTTTGGTTGTTTTAGAGTCTTCCCTTCACGAGATATTGATTTTTCAAGCATAGATGACGTCATCGATTACGTCACATCACGTGACCACTTCATTTCGCTCATCTGGTGACTTAGACTACACTTCCCAAGTTTGGTTGTTTTAGAGTCTTCCTTTCATGAGATATTCATTTTTGAAGCATAGATGACGTCATCGATGACGTCATATCACGTGAAAACTTCATTTCGCTCACCTGGGGCCCGTTTCTCAAAACGCCCGGTAATTAACGGGCCCGTAAAACTTATCGGGAGAGTTTACGGGGAAGTTTATTGGGTACGAGCGAGCGTTTCTCAAAGCTCCCGGTAACCTCCCGATAGTTATCGGGGCCCCGGAATCAAATTTATAATTTCCCGATATTACAAATACTTTACTCAAAAAATCAATGAATTAACGAAAAACTCAGCAATTTGTCGGCACTAGATTACAAAGTGTACCACTAAGTTTGTATTTCCAGCGAAAAAAGTAAAGAAATCAGCTAAAATGTGCGAAAACAAGAGCAATTTGTAGTGAAATTGTGCACTGAGATTGAACATTTGTTTACATTCTTGCAATCAACACGTCAAACTGATTGACAGCTAAGCTGTCAAACGAATCGTTTTGATTGGTTAAGAAGCGAGATGGTCGCATTTGATTGGCTAAAACTCTCCCAGTTTATCGGAATGGCGGGAAAAACACTCCCGGTAAGTTTACGGGAAACCATGGCACTGCGAAGCGAGAACTTTTCGAGGCAAAACGAGACAGGCCGGAAAATGGTTAGTTTTGAAGGAAAAAGAGTAAGTTTTCGGTAATTTTAACTTTGCAGAGTCTAGTTGAATAACTAAGCTTTACCTAGAGTGAAAAAATTCAGAAAAACAGGTCTATTTTCGACCTTATTTTAAGACTTCAAAATGCTTCCCGGTAATTAACGGGAGGTCAAGAGCTCCCGTAAAAAATTGGCCGATTTAACGGGAACTTTTACGATTTCGAAAACAACGGGAGTTTTGAGAAACAGTCAAAATATATCGGGAGGTGTTAACGGGTAGGTTTACGGGTCCGATAAGTTACCGGGCGTTTTGAGAAACGGCCCCCTGGTGACCTAGACTACACTACCAAAGTTTGGTTGTCTTAGAGTCTCCCTTCACGAGATATTCATTTTTCAATCACTGATGACGTCATCGATGACGTCACATCACGTGTCCGGGTTACAGCATCCCCCTTGTGGCATAGACAAAATATCCCAAGTATGGTTGTCTTAGCGTGTTCCCTTGAGGAGATATAATTTTTTCTTTGCGTACCACAGGGTTCCCATGTGTACACGGACGACGGACGGACGGACGGACGGACGGCGTACGCTATAGGTTTAATACCAGAAAAATAAAGAAAAAATCTCCCGAAGGGTAGCTTCTATAGAAGCCAAACTTGGACAAACTTTCAAAGACCATAAGAGGAACTCTATACCAAGGTCACATGCCCTTACGTCATCAATGACGTCATCAAAATGATCCATAATGCCCGTGACGTTCAAAAATCAACTCGATAGTATACTATACGTTTTTTCCTTAGGTATGGTGCTCCGCTTGCGCGGGCCTTCGGCCCGCGCAGGAGCTCCGCTATCAACAGTGGTCAGGAGACAGATAATGGTACTCAACGTAAAAGAGCGAAAGAGTTGCACCAACAAGCTGGCGTCCCTGAAGGAGCGTGTGGTATTCCAGAACTGAAAAAGTTCCAAACGTATTTGGCTCCACAAGGGATTAAGTTCTACCTGTCTAAGACATCAAACCTCGTAAGACATTCTTCACACTTGTGTATATTTTGACACTGCGACCATTCCTTCCGATTATTCGCGGGACCATGCTTTTTCACGCGACGATGGTTGTCAAAACATTGTTGGGTACGGAAGTAACGGTTACAGTCGGTACAATGTTGCCAGTTCCATCGTTTGGTACCATCATCATCGACACTCTGAGGAGAACAGTTCTCTTCACCACAAGCACGACATCGGATATTGCATTTGTGCTTGCCTTGATCTGAGTGACCCTTGTTACATTTGATACAGAAGTAGCTTTTTCCCAGGAGACCTTTCATTTTAGTGATAAACTGGTAATGGTTTCCTTCAAGGCACAAATACAAATGATATTTAGGCTCCTCCTCCAAAGCACCTTGCCAAATAATACCATACATATATTCTCTGGACACAAGGTAGAGCTTAATCCCTTGTGGAGCCAAATACGTTTGGAACTTTTTCAGTTCTGGAATACCACACGCTCCTTCAGGGACGCCAGCTTGTTGGTGCAACTCTTTCGCTCTTTTACGTTGAGTACCATTATCTCTGTCTCCTGACCACTGTTGATACATGTTCTTATACTCCTGTTTCGTTCCGGTATGGAAGGCGATTCCAATCGCGATCGCACGTGCAGCACAAAGATCATCCTGATTATGTACTCGAACTATAGATCTCTTCATCTTTGCCCATGTCTCCGCATCCGCACAATCTAAGGTCCTCTTATTCTTCTTAGAGTGCTTTTTCTTCTTCTTCTCACCAGTTTGGTCATCGTCATCATCATCATCATCATCGTCACCATCATCATATCCACCATGACCACCACGGGGTGTACGTGCTCGTATCACGTGCAACTGAAACTGTCCATTGAGAACAAATTCCTCGTTAGATTGCACAATGGTTTCAATCTGTCTCATAATCCTTTGCGGTGTCAACTGTTCCCGTAGCATAAACGGTAACGATATGGGATTCTTCAGAGCTGGAGCATTCAACGTCACGCGAGCAAAGTCCTTGTTAGGTACACCTTTGAGCGTTTCTTCTAACACACTGTCAAGAACACGTTCTACATCTTGCATGGCCTCTTGGACAGTTGCCCGTAAAGGAAGATTGATGTTTAAATCATAATCAGAACAATCGGTTTTCATCTTACGCGAATGACGACTGTGAACTTCATTCAATTGGTACGAAATATCATCATCATCATCATCATCCTCCTCCTGCTCATCATGGGTACGCTTGACACCTCTTCCAATTTGATTGTCAACATCTCCTGGTGGTGACGGTGGTGGTGGTTGATTGTTAACATCTTCTGGTGGTGACGGTGACGGCAGTGATGGCAGTGGTGATGGTTGATTGTCAACATCTTGGGGTGGCGATGGTGGTGGTGTTTGTGGTCTATCGGTAGTCAAATGCTGTTGATGTAGCTCTACAAAACTTTGTGCCATATCAATCTCGTCTTGCATCACACAATCGATAACATCATTAGCATATCCTTCCTCTTCTACTTCCACCTGTGGTGGTGGTGGTGGTGGTGGTGGTGGCGGTGACGGTTGGTCATTCAAATACCGCTCAAAGAGCTCTGCAAAACTTTGTGCCATAAAAACGTTACCATCATCTTGCATGATCCAATCGATAACATCGATAGCATGTCCTTCCTCTTCTACTTCCACCTGTGGTGACGAAGGTGGGTGGTCTTGAGCATTCAAATACTGCTCTTCCACACTTTGTGGAACGTTAGTAGCATCATCTTGCTGGATCCAATCATTAGCAGGTCCTTCCTCTTCTACTTCCACCTGTGGTGATGGTGGTGGTGGTAGTAGTTCTCCCAACTCAAACTGATCTATCCAGGTGGGTTGTTGTTCCTCCTTCAAATCATACAATTCCCTCTGTTCTCCTTCCAACATATCTCCAAGAGATGTTTCTTGTTCTCTCACCGCCATTACTTCTTCTTCTTCTTCTTTTTCCATAATTTTCTTCAATATTCGGAGTGCCTCTTCTATTTCATCTTCCTCACTTATTCCCGACATCTTTCTTCTTCCTCCTCCTACAACGATGAACAGAGGAAGACTGTGATCTCGAACTGAGTTCTCGCCTTTTATAATAGCGGGATGACGTCATCGAAATCCCTGTAATTTGATTGGTGCGTTAAGCACGCATTCTGATTGGTTGCGTGATTCTAGCCTTCTAATTGGTGGATTTCGATCCGCTGGTAAATTGACCTTTGGACCCTTATGTCTAGCCTTATCGTCCTCATAGGACACTAGGACAGAATGGACACTAGGACATCAGGGGCTCATAAATAGGGGCGTTCCTCTCTGATATTGCCCTATGGATAAGGCATTTTGACACACCTAGTTATTTTTAGAACAAGTTTCCCGCCAATTCGTAGGAATTAGCCAATCAGAATCATGGAATCATCACGTGACACGGTCGCTTATTCGCGCGTAAATCATTTTGTTGTAAAACGTGGCGAGAAGAAGGGAGGCGAGTTGAAGCTCGAATAGTAATACGCAGATACAGACATAATGGAGGTGGAAATTTTCGAAAGTGGCGACGATGATAGTGAAAGCTGGTCGTCCGTAGACAGTGATAGCTGTGAAGATCCAGTCACTGAAGACACGTAAAATAGCAGCGAGGAAAGTGATGAGAGAAGAGATGCTGCATTGACTTCGAAGATGAAAAGGGGTGGGAACCTTCGCTCAAAGTCAAAGAGTAAAACAGCTAATTCAAGAAAACGAGCTAAAGATGCAACAAAGAAACCTTCAAGTTTTCTGAAGGAAAATGAAATGTCAGAGCTTGCATCGTGGATTTTATCATCGGAGGAAGCGGCAAGAGTAGAAGAAACTGTGAGTCGTGTGAAATATTTTCCCAAAAGAGAATTGGTTGCGAAGGAAATGCTCAATAAAGCAAATTTTAGCTTTCTGATTATTGGCTTTTGTAGGAAGTTTTCCACTCTTGCGACTGAGTTCTTCAAAGTACCCTGTAAAGACAGAAAAGCTGCATTTTCGGTGTCTTGGATGAAAGTAACTTCCAGATTGGCAAATGTCAACGCAAGAGCATCTTATTTTGAACAGATTTTTTTCCCCTACTGATCATTTCGAAGCGGACGATGTCCATCGAATCGTAAGCCTCGTTCATGAGATGGTCTATTCGACTATCTACGGTAACATTCAAACTCGAAAAGCCAATGGTGTCGTTACTGAGAGCGTTGTGATTCAAGGAGTCGAGGACGATGAAACTCTTTATAGACTGGATGGTTTCGCTCTTTTCAAAACGATTAAACTCAGGAAGGAAACATTGGAAGGTAGACAGGGCAGAATCAAGGCAAAAAAAAGTGCGGAAAGAGAATATGGAGGTCGAGTTAGAAATTCTGGAGGATCTGAAGCTAAAAAAGGACAAAGCAGAGCTTCCTAGCTCGATAAGAAATTTGGACGAAGGCAACCTAACATTTCCTTGTGATGATCTCCTTCCATTTATCAGAGACAATGTCAGAGAATGTGCAACAGACTTGAATTTGACCAGATACCCTACCAAGTTTGTTTCAATGTGCCAAACTGTGGTGTTAGATAATGAAAAGCTTGAAACAGACTTTAAACTTCTTGTCGCTTCACTTTCTTCATCAAAAGGGGCAAATAATGATACAATTGTGTCAAATATTTACAAAGATCTTGTATCAAAAGTTGCCAATACCAGGATAAACGAGTTCATGAATGCTAGAGCAGAAATATGCCTAAGAAATGAGGGCAAAGTGGTTGGTGCAGATGAGATGCTACGTGACAAACTAAAATCTTTCTCTGTAGCAACAAAACGCAAGTAGTAGTAGGTTGATGTATTACTGTAAACATATCAAGGTCACTAAACCAGTCACTAAGATCATGGGGCTTACAGAATGTGCCAAAGGCCAGTTTCAGACGTCAAACTTTTGCCACATCAAATCCAATTCAGCAGACTGGTTTTCTCCATTTCATAATGTTATAGTTTTATTTAGCTAATGTTTGATGAGCTACTATGTGGATATGCAAACATTATTTCATTATTGGGGGGGGGGGGGACCCCCCTCGCTTCTGTTCTGGACCGACTTACTACTAAAATTGTAAATATTTAATAGACAACAAATAAAAGCTCCAATAAAATGTAGCAAATTTCTTCAAACGCTAGTTTTTCCCCGACATCAATATTTTTGGCTGGGTTTCCTGTGGCGAGAACGCAAAAAAACACGTCCGATCTAAGTGAAGTTTTTTGTTTTTGGAATTTTGGAACCCCCCCCCCCCCTCTCATAAGTGCTGGCTACGCCCCTGGCTCACAACCAATCAGAGAGTGCATACTGCTACTAGGGATCTCACCGAACTCTCGCATGTTTGAAATTCATGCTGCTACCACACCCACAAACGACAATTTTGCCTACATTCCTTTGCTCACACAAATTTGAATGTTTGCCGATTTCACAGGATTTTCTTTGAATGTTGCAAAAGCACAAAAGGAAACAGTGCCAAATGAACTTATCAAGATGTAAATTAGCTGGAAATGCAAAATTTATATTTAACTATAAATTACTAAGATTGTTGCCTAAAATAATGTCTTGTTTGTGGCTTTTCATTCATTGTATATTCCTGTCAAAAAACTGAGAGCACAATCTAGAAAAAACATGGATGAATGTAGCCAGAGTGGAAGACATTTGTGGGTGTGGTAGTGGCATGAATTTTTAAGGCAATGCGACAGTTCGGTAAGGTCCATAGTATGTAAAGAAACAAGAAACAAAATACAATTGCATGACAGCACAAAATGCTTTATAAATATTGTCCAATAAATATAGTTTTTAATATTTACACTGTAATCTACTGTACTTATCTGAATAAAGGGCTGAATTCAGATGACTAAAACAATTTTGTTCTAATCCTATTTGTGTATTGGCATACAGGTTGCTACGTGAAAAAAAATTCCATAACCCTACCAAAGAGGAATTCACCAAAGGGCCTCTGGAATTTCCTATTAATTTTATAGTAAATTTTACAAATCACAAGTTTATGCACTTGAAGGAATCCCTCTTTGATTTCCCTGTGGCATAGCCAGGATTTTTAATAAGAGGGGGCCCAAGGGGCCCTTTGTCAGGCATTTTCCCTAGACTGTAAACAGTAAAGAATGCCCCATACATTTTAGTGTATTTTTTGTTGCAAGAAGGGGGGCCTGGGCCCCTCCCCCTGGCTATGCTCCCGTTTCCTATAATAATATGCCCTACGTGGTAGAAGTATATGGATCTTTCCTGGAATTTCACAATTGACCTTACATGCACATTGGTAATATTATACAGCTTTATTATATAGACACAAGTGTTTTACTGGGAAATAATGCACTAGTCATTTGCTTCCACTGACCCCCAACCCCCGCGACATACGGCGATTTTGCCAGGCAATAGTGGGAGAAATATCAGTGGTTTGTCTTGTATTCGTGCCCCGATCCCCAGGGAGTTTACTTCAAATTTGCTATGGCTCAGATAACCGGCCGGGGGAATGGCGGGGGAAACAAAACATCTGTCTTTTTCATTTCGGAAAAGACACTAACTGGTTTTGATAGTATTAGGAAAGTTTCTTGTATCCATCTTGTGGAGGGTGGAATTGTCCCTTGGGTGTAGGAAATGTTTCCCCGGGGTGTAGGGAATTGGCCAAGGCGTTCTTCCCTGATAGGCGGTGGAATTATTTAAAATTTGACAACATCTGTTTCATATTCCCCTGCTATGTCGCGGGGGCTGGGGGTCGGTGGAAACAAATGACTAGTGCATAAGCCACTCGTAGATCTCATACGAAGCCACATCCGGGACCTGACAGTGGCTATTGTCCATATCATCAAAACAAAAGTGCTTGGAAATCAATTTGGAATATTATTTTTTCTGTTTTGTCTATATAATAAAAAGAAAATTACATGGTGGTTTGAAGGTACAAGTTTGATTGTCTTGTTTTCAAAAACATATTTTACTCTTATTATATATTTTTTTGTTGTTTTTCACAAGTCAGAAGTTGCTGTGAATGGCTGTAGTCGAGAAGTTGTGATTCTATAAAATATTCAACTCCTCAGGGGGTTGTAATTTCCAGATTTTGGTCCTAATTTTAATTTTCAAAAGGTGGTGTAGATATTTTCCGGATAAACACAAGATAAGAAACATGCAATTTTAGTTGTCAAAATGTTGGGTTACCAATGGATTACATGTATGTATGTCAACTAAAATATTTTGAAGAATCTGTGATGAAGAATGTCATAAATATATGTTATTTACCATCATCGAGTGTCTTTCTCTTCTCCAAGGCGGCTGTCGCGATTTCCTTGATAATTATTACACTCTTTATATTACGTTCCATATTTTGCACGAGGCTGATTGAAACACCGAGCTGTTATCCGTCTCCACCACGCACTTAGGAATGTATCCCAATGATTCTTTGATGTTTCCCAATTCAAAAAGTCCTGGGCAAATGCAGTGATTTTTCGAAAATAGCTTCTGTACAAGATCTATCACCTCGAGTTCACTGTTCATCTGTCCTTCGTCAAGAAGTTTGAAACCAAACAAGGGGCAGTCAAGTCTCCACGTCAAATCCGGAAAGAACACAATTCTTGCTGCATCAAAAGGACCGGAACATTTTGAATAACTTAAGCATTCAGAAGGAAATACAATAAGAGTGCTAGCTGAGGTGCATCTGTAAGAATTTTCCAGGGAGAGAGCTCGCCGTTGGAGTCGTTTAACTCATTGGCAATATCCCGCAGCAATCACGGCTTTTTGCAGCCCTTCAAACCGCCTTTCTTCCTGTGCAGAACTAATCTTTGCATTCTCTTCTCTGTGCCTTTTTTCTGCACGAGATTGTAGCCGTTGGCGAAGCGCATCTTTTACCGCCGAGGACGAGATCGAACGTGCAGCAGACGGATGGCCCTCGCATTCGAGCTCGGCGGCGCTGTTTTTCGTGGCACTAATAATCGTGCGGCACGTTTATCCCATTTTAGAGATCAACTTTTGGAAGACAAAGATTCCAGTAAGACATTTGGTTTAGACATTCTCCTAGTACTCCCCTAGAAGGAGGAGGAAAATATATTACAGTAAAAATAAAGTTCGGTTTGAAAGTCAAACAAACGCGCCGTCACAATACAAAGCTGCCTGAATCACAAAGCTGCCACCAATCAGCACTCAGCTAAGCAAGTCAATTGTATTATGGGATGGTATTTCGCTGTACATTTGGAATCGGAACTATGGACTGCGGATAAAAGAATTTCCACTGATCATGGGTTCTCTACACCAAGGCAAGAGAGACCACTTTCGCGGTAGTGTAGTTCCCCCTTTCCGCCATTTTGTTTTGAGCTTGAATGCGGACGTCAATGGAAACACCTTGTTTCGAATGTTTCTAAAAATAACTAGGTCTGTCAAAACGCCTTATCAAGAATATATATCAGAGGAACGCCCCTATTTATGAGCCCCTGGGACATATAGGACAGGTAGGACACTACTAGGACAAATAGGACACTAGGACTACTAGGACAAGTAGGACACTAGGACACTACTAGGACAAGTAGGACACTAGGTAGGGAACTAGGACAGACAGGACAAATAGGACAAGTAAGACAGATAGGACACTACTAGGACACTAGGACACTACTAGGACAAGTAGGATACATAGGATAATTTCCGAACACTTTCCGAACACTTCCGATATCTTCCGAACACTTTCCGGAGGTCTTCCGAACACTTTCCGAACACTTCCGAAGATCACCCGAACCATTTCCGTACACTTACCGAACACTTCCGAAGATCTTCCGAGCCCTTCCGACGACCTTCCGAAGACCTTCCGAACACTTCCGATGATCTTCCGAATACTTTCCGAAGGTCTTCCGAACGCTTTCCGAAGATCTTCCGAACACTTCCGAATACTTTCCGAAGACCTTCCGGCGACCTTCCGAAGACCATCCGAGCACTTTCCAAAGATCCTCCGAGGACCTTCCGAAGTTCTCCCGAAGACCATCCGAGCACTTCCGAATGCTTTCCGGAGACCTTCCGAACACCTCCGAAGACCTTCCGAACACTTTCCGAAGCTTTTCCGAGCACTTCCGATGATCTTCCGAACACTTCCCGAAGACCTTCCGAGCACTTCCGAATACTTTCTGAAGATCTTCCGGGTACTTCCCGAACACCTTCCGAGCACTTTACGAAGATCTTCCGAAGACCTTCCGATGATCTTCCGAACACTTTCAGGAGGTCTTCCGAACACTTTCCGAACACTTCCGAAGATCACCCGAACACTTTCCGTACACTTACCGAACACTTCCGAAGACCTTCCGAAACACTTTCCGAACACTTCCGAAGATCTTCCGAGCCCTTCCGACGATCTTCCGAAGACCTTCCGAACACTTCCGATGATCTTCCGAATACTTTCCGAAGGTCTTCCGAACACTTTCCGAAGATCTTCCGAACACTTCCGAATACTTTCCGAAGACCTTCCGAGCACTTCCGAAGACCATCCGAGCACTTTCCGAAGACCTTCCGAGGACCTTCCGAAGTTCTCCCGAAGACCATCCGAGCACTTCCGAATGCTTTCCGAAGACCTTCCGAGCACCTCCGAAGACCTTCCGAACACTTTCAGAAGCTTTTCCGAGCACTTCCGATGATCTTCCGAACACTTCCCGAAGACCTTCCGAGCACTTCCGAATACTTTCCGAAGATCTTCCGGGTACTTCCCGAACACCTTCCGAGCACTTTCCGAAGACCTTCCGAAGACCTTCCGATTATCTTCCGAACACTTCCCGAATATCTTCCGATCGACATTTTAGGTTACATATTATTTATGAATTTATAATTAGTCTACCAACCTGACTACGAAGCTTCCATTCTTTGCTCAAATTGATCCCTTGCTCCCAATAATGGCATCTTGGATTTGTGAATTCCTCACATCGCTCACACACCAGCTTTTATAGATAAAGTGCTGCGCTATGAAGTGCTGCGCTATAAAGTGCTGCGCTTATAAAGTGCTGCGCTATAAAGTGCTGCGCTATAAAATGCTGCGCTATAAAGTGCTGCGCTATAAAGTGCTGGCCATAAAATTGGTGGCCATAAATTGGTGGCCATAAATTGGTGGCCATAAAATAGGTGTCCATAAATTGCTGGCCATAAAATTGGTGTCCATAAAATTGCTGGCCATAAATTGCTGGCCATAAATTGCTGGCCATAAATTGCTGGCCATAAATTGGTGGCCATAAGTTGATGGCCATAAATTGGTGGCCATAAATTGGTGGCGTAGAAACTTGTAGTGTAGAAATTTGTAGTGTAGATCCCAAGTGTGGGAGGACTTACTTAAGTCCTACTTAATCATCATCATCATATCAACCATGACCACCACGGGGTGTACGTGCACTACATCCATGCTCTACATCATACATGGCCATTTGAACAGTTGTCCTATAAAGTGAGGCGTATAAAGTAGGGAGTATAAAGTGGGGCGTATAAATGTGATGCCTATACCGGCAGCCAAAAGTGGTGCGTATAAATTGGTGGCGTATAATTGGTGTCCATAAATGGTACCCATAAATGGTGTCCATAAATGGTGTCCATAAATTGGTGTCCATATCCCCGACCACGTGGTTAGTAGTGTAGATCCCGACCCTACACTACTGGTAAATTATCGCCAGTTATTGATTTTATTTTTAAATATTTAAGTTTTGAATAGTACTTGTATCTGTAATACTGAAAACTCTCACATTTGCGGGTTGTAGAGGTTTCTAAAATTTCCGTAAAATCTCGCAAACGTAAAAACCAAAACATAACTTATTCGCCTGTGATAACATGCGCATTTTTTCCTATAGATAAAAGTGCTCAACTTTACATGGCCTTGCAGGCGTATGATGTAGAAAAAAACGCAACAAGAAAAAGAAAAGAGTTCCACGACCTTGGGAAGCGCCAGCAGCAACGGCTTACTAATGAAGTCAGGTATTATGAGAAGCTTAGTCACACTCTTTACAAAACCTAGATTTCCAACATTTTGTTATTTCAACTCATTTATGCCTTTACAAGGTCTAAACTTCTAAAATATACTTGTAGCGGAGCTCCAGCGCGGGCCGAAGGCCCGCGCAAGCGGAGCACCATATCTAAGGAAAAACCGTATACCATCGAGTTGATTTTGAAACGTCACGGGTAATTAAATTCATTTTTTCGTTTCATTGATGACGCCATGCCCAACTGATTAGTGCGTTGAAAAGCAATTACCCCATAGATAATTGTGTCAAAGTTTGGTTGCCGTAGGTGGTTCCTTTCGCGAGATATAATTTGTTTTCTTTTTTTCTGTATAAAAACCTATAGTGTCCGCCGTCCGCCGTCCGCCGTCCGTGTACACATGGGATCCCTGTGTTATTCCTTTAGAATTTAATATCTCGAAAAGGGTAAAACGTGAGAAAACCATTCTTGGAGAGAATTATATAGAGAGCAAGGGGCACATAATGCCTGGCTGACGTGACATGACGTCACTACCAATGCCGTGAGACTACTTTTGGCGGGAAATGTCGAGATCCGGCGGGCGCGCCTGCTCATCTGGGGGACTGGGGACTTTTATTTTGAAAAACATTTTTCTTCGGCAGATCAGAACAGAAGCGACATTATTTCTCTTTGCTTAGTAAGCTCGTTTCCATTGCTAGTATATTTTACCATTTACCTGTGCTGAGGTTAGAATTCTGAGCTTTTTCGTATGCATTTTACAATCAAAGGGAGATGCAGTCAAGCGGGATTAACTCGGAAGGAAAATGACGTGAAAGAAGGCGAATTTTGACAAGTTTGAAAGCATATTTTATCGCTTGTCAGTTTTCTGGGCCGTGTCACAGAAATGGATTCAACAAAGCTTAAATTATATCAATATTTTCAGATGTCGGTATGGATATTAATGGCAAAGGACAAGGTTGTAGAAAAGACTAAATGAGGGACTCGTGGCTGTCTTGCCGACTTTTTAAGGCATGAACTTTTTATAACTTTGGTTGCTAGAAGAAGAAGTGCTTTTGATTTTATGCCTTACTAATAAGTAGTATGGATTGCTGATACCACGAAATCCACTATACCTCGAGGTTTGGATTTGAAGTTCGTCTTTGGGATTTGAAGTTCAAGGAGGAACGTTGAAATGGAATATGTTTTTGTGAAATCCAATGCGGACCTCGTGCAAGATTTGGCTTTTTCTCATGAACGAGTGAGAAGCTCAATCGGCGTAACAAAAACTCATCTTGATTTAATAAATAAGACTTTTATACTTCCCCGTCTATAAGTCGTAGAGTACAATAGAAATGCTTTTGATTTTGAAGCCATTTTACGACAGCAATGGGAGGAGAAACTGACTGGGCATGAATCACTGAAAAGCTCCTCCTGGATTTACATAAGCTTAAACTTGTGTGGAAAGCATGAGCAACACAACTGAATTCTACAATTTAAGGTACTGGAAGTGTTTAAATTTCTGTTTTTAGATATTTACATTGAATGGGTAAAGCAAAAATTATAGATGATAGAGACTTGGAATGACAACAATTAAAATAGCTTATATTGAATTTGAATTTAGTTTGGATATAATTAGTCTATAATTGTGTTCACTCCAAAGTCTGACATGAGAAATCTTATTATCCCCATTAATGGTAACCTGCATGGGTTTGGGGAATTGTTTTTCCTCTGAAGCCTTCAAAGATTAAGAATGGTTCTAATTTAATTGTTACTGGGATTAAAATTCACCTGCTAGAAGTCCCATGTTCCCCCCTCCCCTTTTTTTTAGTTCCTGGATCAACTCCTGCAAAATACCAGTCTAGGTTTGAGAAATAGCCCTTTAACTACAAAGAGATCATGAAGGTAGGCTTTATGGACCTACCATGAAAGTGAATGGAAATGGGAATTTGACAATCTTGTGGGGTCACACCCAAAACACACACACAAAAAAACAATCAGATTCAGTGCTCTTTTCTCAAGGTCCCGGATTTCACTCCTGGGTTTTGGCAACATAAGTTCATGGATATAGGAAATGATCGGCAGACTGATTGGATTTGAGAGTAGAATGGACAAGTATATTGGAAGAATTCACTGTTACGATGTACATAATGAGTTCTAGTTATTCTGATTGTTACACAGTATTTTGTAATTTTAGGCCTCAAGGCAACCAGAAATGCATGAAAATTTGTGAATAATTTTTGTACTCACTGAAAAAATGTCTTGAAAAACACCCCAAACCCACCAGCTATGCAGATGGGGCATCCCATAGCCAGAATATTCTCAAAAGGGGTGGCAGGCTTTTTTGTTGCTATTTCATCTATACATTTAGAATGTTTCCCGTACTTTACAGTATTTTTTGGCTGTGCTCCTAGAGGCTATTAAGAATATTAATATTATGTCAGTATATAATATAGATAAGTTAATCAGGAGCATACTAGTGGAGCCTTTCAAAGTAATGAAATACATAAAAAAATGCTTTCCTATCACTATGTTTGCATGCAATGATGATCTAAAAAGCATTTATAAATACTGTAAACTTCCACAGGTTTTTTATGTTATCAAGCTTTCACAAAATCAGATGCAGTTATTGAAGTTATGATATCAGATTACAAAATATATTTTTCTAAACCTTGATACCTTTTTTCATTTGTTATAATCACTAGGAGCTCCGCTTTTAGGCAGTGCCTAAATCTATATATTATCGTTTATAGGAGCAAAGTTGAAAAAGCGCTGTGGTTTGCAAAGACGTACGGGCTTAACCTGAAATCTGTGGAAATGGAGGGTAGCAAACGACAGTCATCTCTTCATTTTGATTTAAAAAAAAAGGTAAGTTGTTAAAATGCCAAAACCCCGGGAATGGGAAATGTAATGTTACCATTACTTGCAGGGGGGGCATGCCCAGATTTTTTGAAGGGGGTCCACTTTGCCATTTCCCCGTCCCTACCCATAAATTTCGGGAGGAACTCTATAGTACCAATTTTGAGAGTTAGAAATCAATTGAGTTAAAACATATATAGGGGGTTCCAGAACATTGTATATTATTATTGATATGGCTCTGTGGGTTATAACTAAATTTTTTAAATATTTATTTGTCTTTACTAGGATGCGACAAAGAAAACCAGACTGACCAAGATGACCAACAAACTCCGGCTGAAGCAGGTTAGTAACATTAATGCCATATAGTGCTTTAAATCTGGAATCGGATTCCTGGAATCGGATTCTCCTGGTCAGCAAGACAGTGCATGTCACTGTAATTCTTGATAATTTTTTGCTTGAATAAATCCAGATTAGTCCTTGTGGTATTACATAAATAATGTTTCTGTATACTGGTACTTGATTACTTTAGATACCCCATATGAGGAGCTTGAAAAGGAAGAGCAGGAGAACTTGAAGACCATCCTCTATATCATGGACCGGTTCTCCATATCACAAGATGGCTACCATGAGCCATAAAACCGTAAAACTAGTAATACCATCAATATACGTAATATTTGAGTTATGAAGTATTGAATCCCTTGTGAACTTCTTGTCTTTAACGTTTGCCACGAATTCTTCGAAATTCTGTACGAGCATGTTGCTCTTTTAAACTTATTTCTAGCCAGATACTTTTCTAAAGCCCCGAATACTACCGCAAAAGTACTTTTTTACTGTTTCTCGGTGTTTTTCGGACCCCGCAGCGGTATTTTTGTCAAGGGGTTTCTAAAAAAGTAATAACTGGGCGAACCCGATTAATAAAGAAGATGTAGAACGAAAGTCTTAAAATGCATCGAATTTACTGTGTCTTGCCTGAACACCGAATTTACTGTGGCTTGCCTGAACATCTAAATGTATTGTATATGGTATCAGGATTTCAATCGTGTCAAATTACCATATCCTCTACCTTCCGAAATTCTTTAACGAACTTTGAGATTTCTTAAAGAGCCCTTGTCAGCCACTCCTTTGTTATTGTTTTCAGTCGATGTCAGACAACGAATTACGTGTAGAAATCTTGAAATAGTCTTCTAAAAATGAAGTTTTATTATTCATTTATCGAATTCAATCGCAAATATTGCACTACATTCCCTAATTCAGCCGATGAAAATGGAGGCTTTCTCTGTCTCGGGATGTTACTAGGCTGACAAAACGGAGGGTGACAGAGGCTCTTTAACGGCCTCTGAGATTTCTTAGATGAAAAATTTACTTTGATTGACAGCAGTCAGTCATTTACAAAGAGCCAATCAGGACACAGTCCGAACAATGCTCTTATAATCAGCGCTGAACTCACTGAGGCACATCCAGCAAAACAAGATTTCTTTTGTGAGGTAAAACTGACGCTTTAGACAATAGAATTCTGCGCGATGGTTTGTGTCCTTCGTTTTGCGATACAGCGTCAGGATTTATACTTAGAAAATATTATTCATGGCTTTGTGGCATTTCGCCTTAGCGTGCTTCCAGAAAGCAAGGCGGTGTACGGCGGTGTACGTTTGTTCAAACTTGAATGAAAATTGTTCTCAGCTTAAAGCTTTCGAATAATAATTATCCCTGCACATTCCTGCAAGTAATCTGTGACAGAACCATTTAGGTTTAGATGACTACGCCAAATTATCACACACCTCGTAAAAGATCCCTGTCACCAACTGACTCATCACAGTCTCACCGCTCTTCGTCCAACTCTGATTGTATTTACGCATCTGGTTTTGCTGCGACTCCTTCAGTTTAAGACGCTCTTGCACCGCCATCGCTTCGGCTGCACTTCCAAGCATGCTTTTAAACTGCTCTCCAATTTCAAGTATCGCATACGTCTTCTCATTTCTATCACCCGCAGCGTGCTCCACAGACATACTGCCAAATTCATCCTCCACGTAACACACAGCTGTCTTGGCCGACTTCATCACTTCTTTCCACAAATCCGCTGCCATAAAATGTCCTTAATCTCTTCTTCTCCTCCTTCAC
Source organism: Scolanthus callimorphus (assembly GCA_033964015.1). Classification (NCBI taxonomy): domain Eukaryota; kingdom Metazoa; phylum Cnidaria; class Anthozoa; order Actiniaria; family Edwardsiidae; genus Scolanthus; species Scolanthus callimorphus. The sequence continues at coordinate 16,383,018 of CM066918.1, forward strand.
TCTTTTCACTTTCTTACAGTACTCTGTCTCAGCCATATCGCCTTGACGTATGGCCCATCGTGCTACGTAATGAGCTAAACGGTGAAGGCACAACGTACGATCCCCATAATAGGGAGTTTAAGCACTACAACGGCAACAGGAACGACGACATCTTACTGCAATTCATCTACTGGTTTCCTCACATTTCTCAATATTCATCAATAGCTTCCAATTTTCTTTTGCACTTTAACCTTGATAATAAAAATTTCGCATTCATTCTCAATCATATCAAACAAAATACATCAAAATCGTCATCCACGTTCCCGCTCTCACCAGAGCGTAAAACATGGCATTTCACGTCGCAGTTTAGAAGAAAACGGTTGAAATGCATTTAACTTAAAAGATTTGCACGTGCAAGCATTGTACTCTGCAATCAAGTGTATTGTTTTTTGACGTCGTTCCTACCGATACAAAATCGGCAAGAAACACTTCATCGAGCAAAATCCAATAATCTTTTGGCTTCAACTTGCTTGTCAACAAGAATGGACACCCAATGCTTGCATTATGATAATGTTCACAATAGCACATCAAACTCCGAGTAAAATGCTGCATCTCCCATTGCAGCTTCCATTCTTGCTCAAATTGATCCCTTGCTAATAAAGGCATCTTGGATACCAATGAGTTCCTCAACGTCTCTTACTCCGCTTTTATCAACCCAAAGCCAATGGATAATCAATCGATAATGCTAGCGTAGAATGCCATTTGCAAAATCAATTATCAAAAGCCAAGGTCAAATATCGATTAATTGCTAGTGCTAGTGTCACTGCCCTCTACTTACTTCTAACATTAGTCTCCCTCGCATCCGGCCTTTGTGTCAGTCACGCAACGCTTCCTTCCCCACACCCGGCTGCTTGCTATTGGATTACATTCCTTTGCCCGATTTGACCAATCACAGATTGGTTTCCATATTCTGGAAACCGTTCGCGCGTGTTTGAATTGTCAAATCAGAATAGCGGATCTAGTACAGGAACTCTGACGTATTTCACTTTAAGTCAGAAAATCAAAATGGCGTCGCTAGAAGAAGCCTTTTCCTTTGTGTGTCGAAAATTCAATATTCCTTCCCTAAATACTCAACAGAAGAAGGCCATTCATTGTGGAAGAAAAAAAGGAATTTGCCTACAGGTTTCGGAAAATCGTTAATGTACCAAGCTCTACCAACGATTTTTGATCACCTTCGGCTTCGTCGCTCGAGTGCAGATCCAGGGAACGTTCCGGGTCATGTTGTGGTTGTTGTGAGCCCTCACATAAGTCCTATGGACGATCAAGTTAAGTATTTAAGATCTCTGGGTATCACATCAGTTAATGTAAGCTCGTGTAGCGACGAGGAAGAAAGAGTTGCTGTAGAAAACGGGAAAATTGAAGTCGTGTATGATTCCCCAGAAGCTGGGCTGAAGAATGGACGTTGGAGAGAAGTGCTTCATAGCGAAGTCTTTTCACGCAAGCTTTGTGCAATTGCTGTGGACGAAGCTCATGTTATAAAGCAATGGTAAGTGTCAATATTTCCTCTTTTTTTAGTATCGAAACACAACTCTCTCTTTTTGAAGCGTGCTCGATTTTTTCTCGTCATTGAGTTAATGATTTACCCGTCCAAGATGGCGCCGGCATCGGGATTCTCGCCATAAAAACGACCTAAAAACAACCAACCAACGCATGCTACCTGGCTAAGTTGAATTAGAATTAAGATAAGTAGATCGTGATAAAAAATAACATAAAAATAAATGGTTGTGCAATGATATAGTTTAGCTGTAAATGTTCCTGGTTTCCAACAAAATGTTTTTTTGTAGTGCTAACTGACATATTTCGCCTGATCAAGTTTAAAGATTCAATTTCATATTTAGCTAGAACTCAGTGTGTTGTGACGTTCTTCATTTAAAATATGACATCTCTTTCTTTTATTAGGGGAACTTCACAAGGCAGCAAGCTGGCTGCCTTTAGCGAGTCATATGGTAAGCTGTATGAGTTGAAGTCCCTGGCTGTTGAAACCCCTGTGATCGTCCTTACAGCAACAGCAACTTGCTCCACAAGAGACCTGATAATGAAAATTCTGCACATGAATAAATTTGTTGAAATCAAGCAAAATCCAAATAAGCCGAATATTACATATTCTGTTTATTGCATGGACAGAAGTATTGAACACGAAGGGTACTTTCTTTGGCTGGCAGAGGAGATGCTTATCTCCTAACAAGGAAAATGCTGTCAGAACTATAATATATTGCCAAACAATTAAACAGTGCAGAATAATTTATGCAACAGTTAGAGGACTGCTTGGTAGGAATGACATGAAGAATGGAAATGGCAAGACAATGGTTGAGATGCTACACTCATGTACCCCTGAAGCAAATAAGAACTACATACTGGAATCTTTCAGGGAAGAGAAGGGTTCTGTTAGGTTACTGATCGCAACTATTGCATTTGGAATGGGGGTCAATTGTAAGGGGGTTGAACGGATCACTCATTATGGTCCTTCTAAGACGCCGTTGAGGCCTATGTACAAGAGACCGGTAGGGCTGGAAGGGATGGTGGACATAGTGCTGTCTTCCTGCTATATCATGGTATTTTACTGAACCATGTGGATTCTGATATGAAAGAGTTTGTGAAATCAAAAGAGTGCAGAAGAGAGGCACTTTTTAAACGCTTTGATGGCGAAACAGTACCCCCAGAGGTTGCACACTGTGTTGTGATAACTGTGCAAGTGTGGATTGCCAGAATGTACCAGTCATGTGAATTACCCAGTTGGGATAGATCAAGATGATTGTGGGGACATGCAACATGAAAGGAGTGTGAGCGCCCAGCAGAAACAACAGGTGGAGGAAAGTTTAATCAAGTACCAAAAATCCCTGGTCATGGAATTGATAAGCACAACAGCACAAGGACAAATAAGTTAGAGATAATTACCGAGATTCGACGCAATAACCCCAATACATCCCAAGGGCCGTGGGTTGATAATTGAATTAGTCATTGTCAAAGGGGCACTTTTATGGTCTATTATGAATTTGGTCTAACTTGGGGTCGTTTTAAGTAGCTTAAATGCAGTCACACTCGCTAGAAATCAACAAAATCATGGTCTACGTTTTTTAACTAACCTTTCAGCTGCTAGATCAATACAAATTTGGAGTATTTTCGTTTATAATCGAGCGGATGGAATTGGATTGCTAATTGCCATTTTTGATTTTCGAACAGGCTGAGCAAGTTTCTTTTTCTTTCTAAGACTTATTTGAAACAAAATATAAGTTCGGAGTTGTTTCTGTAGAACACTGATGAAACAACCGTGACAGTGCCCCTTGAAGTCTTGGTAAAAATGGCCTATTGTGTGGTTCCAGAAATTATCCATAGGAAGGATAATAGGAAAGGATATATTTTCCATACAAATACTGTATTTTTCTTCGGAAATTCCAGAGGGGGGGGGGGGGGGGGGGGGGGGGTCACTTTTCAACACTCTTCCGGGGGGGGGATATTTTCTGGAACCACACATTATTGATTTACAGGTAAGTATATGGCTTATTATGGATTCATAGGTAAGTATCTAGATACTTACCTATGAATCCATGATGAGCCATATACTTACCTATGAGTCCATAATGAGCCATATATTTACCTAGAAATTCAATTCAATTCTATTGATCAACCCCAACCTTTCCCTGGAGAATTCAAATCCCTCCCCGACTTTTAGTTTGTTGAGAGTCATTATCCGAGTTAGTACCCTACGAATAACAACGGAAACCGCGTCAACTGTAAACTAAGAACAGTAACAAACCTTCAATTTATGTTAGCATTTTCAGAACACCAGATTTCACAAGTCCTGGACAATGTATCGAAAATATTTTCAATGGCAGATGTGTTCAAAGTAGTAAAAGTGTGGGACCGGAGACATGCAACAAAAATACTATCCATGATGAGGGACATTTTTGATGATGTTTTGTGTGATGATGACTCAGATACAGCAACAGTCGAGGAGAACTACAACTTTGATGATGAGTTCTTAGACGAGTGGAATGACATTCTTCAAGATGATGAACTTTTTGAGATGATAATTAACATCATTAATTAAATATCATTATCTCAGTTGGACAGCTCTTCTGTATTTGAAGATCAACTTGACAATTCATCCGAGTCAGTCGATGATACCATGCCAAGATAAACATCTTGTGTTTAGCCTAAAAAATATTCTATATTAACTAGCTGATGCCCGTGAAAAATTCACGGAGTGTGAGGGGGAAATTTAATTTACTTAAAGTGTTCTCTGTTAAAAAAAAAACGGAAAAAAAAAATCAATTGCCATATGGATGTGGGGAGGGGTTCATGATTTCCTCCTTCCATAAACTGCTGGATTTACATTACTAATAACCTCCCATCAGCATGAGTAGCCCGTCCCACCACGCCGAAATAAATGAAGTGAGCCCAAAAGGATTTTTTTTGCACTGGTGCGACAAAATCACGCGTGTGTCCGTCTCTCAAATCGGTCAAAGAACCCGCGAAAATCGAACGCGCAATTTGACTTCGGAATTATTTGTATGTTTATCATATCTCAGTGAGGGGAGAGAAGAAACCGGTCAAGTAAAAATGGTCGAAGGACTAATAATTTATATTTAATAAATAGTTTATATTATCTATATTTTTTCGGCTTTATTCCTTGCTTAAAAAATGGCTTCAATTAGAACTTAGCCCAAAGTGAATCTTTTCCAACAAAAACATGCCCACTGGAGGGATTTCCTCCTTCTCTTCGCGATTGTGTCTTTCGTTTTGCGATAGAGCCGTCAGGATTTATACTTAGAGAATATTATTCATGACTTTCACGGACTTTGTTTTGTAAATGTGTCATTTCGACTTAGCATGACTTAGCGCGTGCTCCGAGGGAAGCAAGGTAGTGTGTACGTTTGTTGAAACTTGAATGAAAGTTAGAATTATCCCTGCACATTCCTGTGACTGGAAGCAGCGAGGTGGTGTACATTTAGACAATTGCGCCATTTTTTGCAGTTTTTCGGTTTTCAGTAAGCTCGATCTATAAGCACAAGTCTATGCATCTAATACTCAACTTTCCCTGGAAAAATAATTTTTGTGAAAAAAGTTTTTCAGGATCGAAAAATCATTATAAATATATCTGTTTTTATGCAAAATTGCATGTCCCAGCGTCACACGTTCAGCGCCTGGTGTAAACATATTTTACTTATTTCTTCATGGTTAAAACATAGAACGCAAAATTTGCCATAAATCGAAGTTCCAATCCTAAATGAAATAAATTATATGGTATTTTCTTCAATATATGCATCTTCTTCGATATTATTAGTGAAAACGTCTTTGCCATTTTCGTGTCCCAAAAATTTGATAATTTTAGCGTATTTCAGTTTTTTTTAGATTTATTGTCGAAATAAGCAACGCCGCAATGAAACAAACTGAGCCAACTGTGGTCTATAGATTTTTATGTCGAAATGTGGCATTCTGACTGAGATCGGAAATAAGTTCTTGGAAATATAAAATTTCGAAGTTTACTGAAAGCATTGTCCCCCACCAAAATTTAAAGCATAATAATAAGACCGGGGTTTGCATTTCCTCTAATATATATATAACCATAAGCCTTATTGCACTAAGAAACTACAGATGTGTGGTCTAGTAAAATTGCAGTCATTTAGTCTATTGACCCGACTTATGGCCTATTTTGAGAAAGCTTAGGAATGGCGTGAAGTTTACCGAAAGTTTTGTCCCCCACTTCATAAATTTAAATATCTAACAAACGATAGCAAATGTGACTGCTACCGAAGTTTGTTTCTAATTTCTTCGTTTACATTTAAAAAAACTCAAGGTTTTTTGCTCAAACTATTTAAATATATACATCTGAGATTTCATTCGCACCGATGAGGTAGATTTCGGCTATAACACACGAGATTTAAAACCCACAATGTTATTTTTATAATTTATGCAATTCGGAAGAATTTCATTACAGTTTAGAAAAAGTTCTTCATTTTTTCTGTTTTTCAGGTAATTTTAGCGCGCGATTACTTTCACATTTATCGCAAATCAACGGGAGTTCTTTCAAGACAATAGGTATCTTAGTAGATTTGAAGCGTTGTCTATATTTTGCAAAAAAATAGGTATTTTGAACCACTGCCATTGTGTGTTATAGAGTTCTAAAGTGTGACGTCACAAATTTGAAAAATTTCGAATTTCAGATTTTAGTCCACGGATCATGAAAGACCAAATTCGAAGAACGTTGCATGCAAAAAATGAGGTGAATCGGTTGAAATGCGACCGAGCTATAGCCCAATGAATACATAATTTTCTTTAACAAATCACTGTATTTTGGTCTCAGTTCATAACTTTATGAACTGAACCAAAAATACAGTGATTTGTTAAAGAAAATTATGTATTCATTGGGCTATAGCTCGGTCGCGTTTCAACCGATTCACCTCATTTTTGGTGTGTAGTTTTCGATCGATATGCCCTTTCGGAATCAAGGAACAAATATTGCTAAATCGAAAATTTTATTTTTGTGACGTCATCACTTTAGGGCTCTATTAATAAAAAGACTAAGAATATTTGCACTCGAGGGTGGCTTATAGCAGTTTTTAGTTCACTCTTCGGTCTGGTATGGCCTGTATCTCACGTACTATACATACACAGAAAGGCAAGCCACTTTGCAAGAAACATGCAATTGATCGTTATATGTGTTTACATGTTTTGTTTAAATTGACGTTTCCATGGCAACGAAATGGAGGCCCTCCATATTTTGAGTTGAAGAATCCACTCAGACATGCAAGAAAACTTTTCGCAATACCAACGCCAATGAGGTCAGACTATAAGTTTGAAGAAATAGGCCAAGCAAAAGCGTTTCGAAGACCATTTTTTTGTCAAGAAAATCAAGCGTAGTCAATCAAAATCGTGAGCCAATCAGATCCTTTCCTAGTTTCGCCTAGTGCGACATGTCTGTTGCGACATGTCTCGAAAAACAAGCCAAAGGAGTGCACTTAACAAGGATCCGATTGGCTCACACGATTGTGATTGACTACGCAGCAAACTTAATTGCCAAAGGCTCACTAGATTTGAACTTAGGCAGGGTCGGGTGTTTTATCTGAAACACTTGCAAATGGCATTTCTAAAAGAAAGGTGTTTATTATAAACGTTGTGACTGGTGATTTTTCCAACTGTTATGTACCGTTCGAATTTTTGATATTGAGAGAGTGCAAGTGCATTTTTTTTGCAAAAGAAAGGAATCTTGCGTTTGACTAGTTACTGAGAGATTGTTGGTTGACATCGACGGGGAACTACAAACATATAAAAGCGAAAAGGTTAGTTAATTTGCTTCATTAATCTTTTTAAACCGCATTGTTGTCCATTTCGGAGTCGGTCATTTGCTGAGGCATTTACCCGGGGGGACTCCATATTTTTTGACCGGGGATGATCGTCGTATCTTTTAGGGGTTAAAATCACGGGGCCTTGGTCTCTTTTAGGGGTGATCTTAATCTTCAATAAAATTAAGGAGATTGGTATCTTTTAGGGCCGAAATATGTGTCCAAATTGTTTTCTCTCATGATGGTGCTTCTAAAACCGTGTAAGAAAGAGAGATTACTCGATGAGAAGACGATGAATTAGAAACAAACACGGAAATTTCTTGATGGGTATCTTTTACCTGTTACCTGTCTCCTTCGCGCATACTTTGCACATAAGGCCTCATCTTTTAGGTATCTTTTAGGGTAAGAAATTATTTTAGCCACGCCATGGCCCGCCATGTTTGGTATCTTTTAGGGGTGAAACTGAAAATTTCCGACGATCATCCCCGGTCAAAAAATATGTCCCCCCCCCCCCCGGGGGCATTTAGTTTTAAATTTGCTCAATTCATTCACCTAGCAAATTAAACCATGAATGCATAGCTCGTAGATCATGGTACCAAGGGCTGAACCGGTGATTTAACATAGAAATATATAGTTCAAGTCTCTATCTCTCACGTTACCTCCAAACCAAATTCAGAAAAAATCGCCTTTGCCCCCAATTTTTGTATCGAATAGCTTTGGGTCAGTTAGCGACGAACAGGTTGTAGTTGGGAAATTGGTGGTTTCAGTGTCATTGTTTCTGTGATGGCGCAGTAAATATTATTTTTTAGTTTAACTATGTTGGCAGTCTCTTGACAAACTACGATCGGGGCAATCACTCATTCGGTGAAACTGTAGATTTACTTCGTATAAGCACGTATAGGTATAGCAACTCTATAACAATTATTTCAGTTGCTGTTCAGAAACCAGTAATTGAACCGGTCTAAATTGTCCATGATTACAAAGCGCATTATTCTAGAATTGGCTCTAAGCGCTATTAATTGTGTCAAAACTTGCCTTTTGCGAATAAAAGTGATGATTATACTAACTTCTTATTCTTTAATCTTTAATTTAAATAATTGCTCTTAGCGTAACACTAATATTGCAATAGGGTCAGCATGACCCACTACCTTGCTGCTCTAAAGGCGGCTTAACTGTCGGCTTCCGCCGCCTCCGCTGGGAGGTCATTCCAATGCGGAACTGTTCTTACAAAGAACGTGTACTTGAAGGCATTATGCTTATGCTTCTGTCAAAGTTAATTTGCATATTTTTTTGACCATGATCTCTGCAAATCTGGCTACACGGACTGTGTATTGTTCATGAGTTGCGTCACAAAGCCTAGTTTTGTTTACTAGAACGAATCACGATGAAATAACTGAACACAACAAAGATGTCCTCTGGGAATGGTTCTTACACGGGGTAAACCCGCAAATCTGGCTACACATTTTGTTTACAATTTGTATTCAATATCCTAGTTCTTTCCTCCTCTAATTTGGCTGACCACATTTTAGCACAAAAACAATTTAGATTCTTATGTTTGTTTGCTTGTATCTTTATGCTGCAGACAAAACAATGAAACAGTATTTATAAATATATTTTTTTCTACTTTACAAGCGTCTTCTGTCCTCCAGTCTCCTTCTCTAATGAAGTTGCTTGCCGTAGATGCCTCTTTGGATGGTCGACTTAAATTTCAGTTATTGCTTTCCAGGAAGCTAAATTGCATATAATAATTTGCGCGATAACGAAATTTCAAACTTATCTAATCTCATAATATTTGGGCTCGTTGTATTTAACCTTCGTTTTGAGAGTTTGAAATTAAAAACTTATGAATGAAAATATAGTGTGTTTATCTCTTCTTCTGGCGATTGACATCTTCATAAACCTGACAACGCGGCGCACACTCCGAATTAGGTGCACTGTTTCCCTACTGCTGTATATAAAGTACGAGGAGAAAAATCCCGCGAAAGCGGACAGCGTTCGCATCATTTCGTCGCCCGCAAACGAAAAACATTTCAGCGGTTTCTCGTTTTACGAGCCAGCGATTTGTTTGGTGACCAGCGACCAAGCGCATACCAAGTACCGAATCTCCACATGTTCTTATTTGGTACATACTAAAGGGTCGGTGCCTAGCGGTGGATATATACCGAGACGCGAACCACCCCTATTCACCTCCCATAGTTGTTAAATAGTTATCAGAAAATGAAATCTAGTTTCCAATTCTACACATCCATTTTAGTACAACTGCAAAGTTTCAAAGGAACTGGCTGAGATATGAATTTTAAACACCTTGTATTCTGGCTTACTTTTTACAAAGAAACTTGGACAGATACGTCGATACGATATTTTCCCATTTTTTGAAAATTCATACCAGTATTCAAGCAATCTTCACCAAATTTTGAAATTTAAAAATAACGAATGTGTAGAATTGAATGGTGGATTTCATTTTCTGATAACTATCATAATATATTAGTTAACAACTATCTCCCGAAGGGGAGGTGAATAGTGGTGAATATTTAACAATTATTCGCCACTATTCACTGAGCCTGAGGAGAATAATTGTTTTAGTATATACTACACGGGAACACTCCAAAAAATATCCGAACGACACTAAATGTGACATTTGCCGACATTTTGTAGCCTTTTTCTTTATGCGTGACGTTTACGTCAGACTTCGCTACAAGCATTCGGCTACTGAACACATGGTGGAAACTTGCTGCTGTTTTAGAGAAGCAAAAACGCTAGAAAACACTTGTTTTAAAACCTTAATATCGACTACGATAAACGATTTAAGTTTTTAGAAGGTTGCAAGGATGGATTCAAGGGATAAATTCGCATTTTGTTCCTTGGATTATGGATTGTGAAACTGCAGAGTTGCTTCGCTGAAACACTTTCCCTTTGGTCGCCATTTCACCGCCGATGGATGACTATATTTTTCAACCTGCTGGCAGAGAAATTCAAGATTCGTTTGGAATATTCAAACAGAAATTTGGGAAATTAACCTCTACAAACTCTGGGACAACGAGGAAGACCTTGTTCATAAAAAGAGAGACCACTTTAAATACGTTTGATGTCGAATGGCTCGTGATAAAGCGAATCAACAAGTCGACGGTAAGCTTAACTGAAATTCTCTCTTAAACTGCACTCAATTACTGGCTTCTACGATTTACTGTCCCTTCCAACCTACAGGTACATGTAAATGTTCGGCAAAGTAGATATGTTTTCGACAAAATTGCCTTAAATAATATGTTGTTGTGAATGTAATTCGTCTCTCAAAAGTGCCGTGAACGAATCATCGATCTCTGTGATTCCGAAGAACTGAAAACAAGAACAGCACATTTTCGAAGTTCAAGAAAAACATTCTCTCTCTGATTCACCTTGAAAAACTAAAGAGACAACATAAGTTAATTGAGAAGGATTTTTCCGTTGCATTTCGAATCAGATAGTTCCTTTAGAAAGTAAAAATATCCGAACCACTTGCACTCGGGCTTCTCAATCTCGGGATAATGCTTTCGATCTCGGAATATTGTGGCATTATCCAGAGATAGCGAACCAATCAAAACGCGCGATCTATGGAGGTTCCCGTGTAGTATATACTAAATACCGAGACGTGAAGAGTCAAGGTATATATCCACTGCTAGGCACCGACCCTGAGGGGGATAGTTGTTTTAGTATACACTCTTTTTTTTATAAGAACATCTAATTTTCAGTTGAGGCTGGGGCGTTCTTATTTTTGGAGCAGTTTGAGGCTGGAAATGTTCTTACGGATGTTCTTACATTTCAGTGACGTCGGAACCTGAAATATGATAGATCTTATAGAAGGATACATACCAATGAAGAGTTTATAAATTACAATATTGAAGGTCGTTATTATTAACACATTTGATTCTGGATTTTAGAACGCATCACTGAAAATAAATGTATTTTGCTCCTATCTGAGGCTCAGGCATGTTCTTAGCATGTTCTTAAAATTTGGGTAAATTTCAGGCTGAACGTTCTTATAAAAAAGGTTCAGTAGAATAAAATACGGTGGATTAAGGTTCAAAACGCAATATCACATGCGAAAAGAGCCACCATTTTGAGAGTTTTCTCAAAACAGTAATAGTGCTGGATATCTCCATTTCAGGAACCAATCAGTGCATGTGAAATGGACTATTCACTGATTTGGTGTATACTTATATATATTACGAGCTGATGCCCGTGAAAAATTCACGGATTGTAGGGGGGAAATTTATTTTTTCTTAAAGTGTTCTCTGTTTAAAAAAAAAAAAAACGGAAAAAAAAGCACAATGGCCATATTGATATGGGGAGGGGTTCATGATTTCCCCCTTGCATAAACTGCTGGATTTACATTACTAATAACCTCCCATCACCATGAGTACCCCGTCCCACCATACCGAAATAAATGAAGTGAGCCCAAAAGGATTTTTTGCACTGACTGGTCTCCCTGATTTTGGTGCGACAAAATAACGCGCGTGTCCGTCACTCAAATCGGTAAAAGAACCCGTGAAAATCGAAACCTAAATTGACTTCGGAATTGTTTGTACGTTTATCATATCTCAGCGAGAGGAGAGAAGAAACAGGTCAAGTAAAAATGTTCTAAGGACTAAGAAATTTTTTTAGTTTATATTATTTATATTTTTTCGGCTTTGTCCCTCACTTAAAAAAAATAAATAGCTTGAATTAGAACTTAGCCCAAAGTGAATGTTTTTCAACAAAAACATGCCCACTGGAGGGATTTCCTACTTCTCTTCGGGATTGTGTCCTTTGTTTTGCGAAAAGAATACTTAGAGAATATTATTCATGACTTCCACGGACTTTGTTTTCTAAATGTGTTATTTAAGCAATAGAGAACTTTTTCCGTGTCTACATACTCTGATGCAAACACGAGGGGAGGTTGGGAGAATTCGAGACAGTTCTCGACCAGTCGAGAATTCTCCCAACCTACCCGAGTGTTTGCATCAGAGTATGTAGACACTGGGAAAAAGTTCTCTATTGCTTTTATAAAATATCTTTCACTTTTTGAAGCGAAAGATATTAAAATGAATCTATGTCAACATTTTGTGTGAATATATAAATTCTCCTTACCGCGCGACGGCCTGAACAGGCCAATCAGAGGGCGTGTTATATCGCATGTGTTCAAGTTTTTCACTCAGTTGGCTGCAAGTTTTGCGAAGGGGAGGCGAGAGAAAACTGCTTTCTAAGAAACATTTGATGACTTTATTGACCTCTTCTATGGTGTTTATGGTAATTGAAGCATAAGCGAATGCCAATGAAGGGATGTACGGGTTAAAAATTGCAAAGCCGAAGGAATTTTTCATACAACAACGGCCTTCGTGTTCACTTGCGGCTTTAGCCGAGTTTTGGAAAGGCGAATTCGGCATCGAAAAAGCTGGATAGCAAAAAAAGCGTGTCTTGTGTCAATTTTCAAATCAAGTAAAATGTTAAATACAAGACTGGAATGATACTATGGGGGCTTCAATTGCTGCTGGTGGCATGAACGAATGTCCATGAACGAACTGTCACTCGTATTGAATTTTTGAAGCAACTCAAGTCAAAGTTTCGTCGACAGTGCCGTCGGCGTCGATGTTCGCCGATCGCCGGTAAGAATTTCATGTCTTGTTAATGCTCCAAATCTTGTTACTTGCTAGCAAACGATTTTTTACCTACTCGGCTTGTGAAAGATCATCATTTTCAAAAAATGAATAGTAAAGTAATGAAATAAATTATGATTTGTTCAATATTTGGTCTTCGTTGTTCTTTTTCTTTTTTGCTAGCCGATTCGCCGAAGAAAGTCTCCAAATCCAGAGTTTTAGATGGGTCGCTTAACTTGATTTGTGTTGTTTTCCCCTCTTAGTACGAGCTGTATACTTTTAAAAAGTTCCCAGAAATCAAAGAAATCGTTTCATAAAGGGAGGGAAGAGGATGTCGGAGGACAAAATATCATGCGTGGGTTTGACTAAAAAGTCGAAGACAAGCCAATTCTTTGAACTTGTGGAAAAGGGGACGAGAAATGATAGCTAAAAAAGAAAATAGCACTGCTTTCAGAATTTCATTGCTTCAAGTGTTTGAATAAATTTTTGTCAAAATGTAAGGATGAAAAAAGAAGGCATCGCAAACATCGTTTGAAGAGCAGCACGCTTTGTGTTAAGGTTACAGGATACATTCGCTGGGTGTGCGTTTTCAAAACCTTGTCGCGGCGCAAATATTCATCGCATCGCCATAACCAATACATCATTTTAAAGATAAAATGTGAAATGTATCTGCTGTTAAGCTTTTGTAGCAGTTTCATGAAAATTATTTACGGCGCACAGCAAAAACCGCGTTTTCGACCACCCCTGATAAACGCTTTGATAGGCCGCGGCAGTTTACAGGCTTGGCAAATCTGACTGCGCAATATCAATCACCACATTGTTGTCTCTAAAAGTGTGTCGGGCTTTTTCAAATGAAGGCTTTGTTTAGGAATGATCGAACGATCAAGTTGATCTTGTGTTTAATAGTTAACTGGGACCCTATCGTGATAAATATTTTTGAAATACTGCGAAATTCACAAAAGCCCGACACACTTTTGCTCCCAACCATTTATCTATCTCATGGCAAAATTTCAAAGCATTCCGTTTAAAACCTGTTGGTCTATCAAAGCATTTATGCACTAGATTTAGCGAAATCTTAAAGGCGAGTTTTGGGCTTCTAAAGTTGTGTAAACATAAGAGGGATTAGTGACGAATTTGTCATAACGCACTTCACTTTCAGCCAATCACGGCAGGCACCCCCGGTGTGCCAGCAATAAGGACATACTTTTTCGCGCGGAATAGATAATGAGGCTTCTTTCCGGTCTCTTGTATTAAATTGTCAACGCGAACATTTATTATCGTCTTGGAATTCGAAATCAAACGGTATGGTTGAGCCGCGTCCAAAACCGAGTTCTAAGAAGTGCCCATACTTTGAAAAGGGAAAAGCGAAACCAAAGCAAAGGCGCGCGCCGAGAAAACGACAAAGACAAATCGCTTTGGCTTTCAGACGATTCTTTATCTCCATCGAACTTGATGCAATTGGTGGATCTTCTGTCCGCTGTTCTTCGTCAGCATTCCTTGGATTGGGTTGATCGAACATGAGCCTTTGTCAGACAGACCGAGTTGTTATTTCATGTTCTCCTGAAACCTTAAAGATTTTTTTTTGGCTCCTTTCGCACGCTTTGAGACCCAAGGACTGCGGTTAAGCTTTTTTTCGCTTCCCCATGATTGGGAATAGAGAATTTTCAGAAAAATCGCTTCTACACGACACTTATACACTAAACCAGAGAACAACAATGTGTGACAAAATATGGCGGACCATAACAGTCACCTAAATGTCCGTATGTTACGCGAAATGCTAATGATGTGTGCTGAACCGAGTAGACATCACAATAGGATTAAAGGATTATCTCGCCTGTATTGAAAGACATATTTCTAGGGCATTTCTAGTTTTCTATACATTTCTCACGCTGCTTTTAAGATTTCAAGAATTTTTTTTCGAGAGAGTAAAGATCAGGCCTTGATGAGGAAGAACTGTGATTTTCGAAAATTTCGCAAAAAGAAGGCCGCGAATGTATCCTGTAACCTTAAATCGCCACCATAACACATCAAGCGTTACGGATATGTTAGCGGAACTTAACTGGGAAACGCTAGAACAAAGAAGAAAAAACAAAGACTGTCTATGCTCTTTAAACTACACACTAACAAACTCCTGATTGATACATCTAACTACCTTATCCCACGTATACACAAAAGTCGCCATACACATGAACACTCCTATGAAGTCCCTTTTGCACATACTGATTCATATAAGTACTCTTTTTTCCCGAGAACAATAAGAGACTGGAACACTCTACCAACAAATGTCGTAAACGCCACTTCACAAAAGGCCTTCCTGGCCTCCGTCTAGACCACCATCCGTTTATTTATTTAATTATTTATGTTTATTTTTGTATGTAATTTTAACCCACAAGAATCATCATAATTGATGGAGGTGGAGTAAATGGAAGAAGAAGGATCGTCCCGGGCGTGACGTCACAACCATGTTTATATACTCTCATCTAAACACACCTGTCGACCAATGAGAGCACGCGTACTATCTTAGTTATTTTATAATTCGACTTAGCATGACTTAGCGCGTGCTCCGAGGAAGCAATGTAGTGTGTACGTTTGTTGAAACTCGAATGAAAATTTTTCTCAGCTCAAATCTTTCAAGTTAGAATTATCCCTGCACTTTCCTGTATGTAATCTGTAAGAGGACCATTTAGGTTTGAATGTCAATGGTGCTTTCGGCTGCGCGAACCGAGTTCTTTTTTAGTTTCTGTGGGAGAATTCATGACATGGCGGCGATGGCGGCTTTGTCCCTCGCTTAAGAAATCGCTTGAATCAGAACTTAGCCCGAGGTGAATCTTTTCCAACAAAAATACGCTCGTGGTCCAGATTTCCACCTTACCTTCGTGTTTGCGAACTTCTTTTGGCGGCACAGCTTCAGGGCTAAGCGGAGCGAGTGCGGACACGATTTTCCTTACGGTATTAATATATAGACTAGCTGATGCCCTTGAAAAATTCACACGGAGTGTAAGGGGGAAATTTATTTTACTTAAAGTGTTCTCTGTTTTAAAAAAAAATCACAATGGCCATATGGATGTGGGAAGGGGTTCATGATTTCCACCTTCCATAAACTGCTGGATTTACATTACTAATAACCTCCCATCAACATGAGTACCCCGTCCCACCATGCCGAAATAAATGAAGTGAGCCCAAAAGGATTTTTTTTGCACTGGCTCCCTGGTTTTGGTGCGACAAAATAACGCGTGTGTCCGTCTCTCAAATCGGTCAAAGAACTCGTGAAAATCGAAAGCGCAATTTGACTTCGGAATTGTTTGTATGTTTTATCATATCTCAGTGTGCGGAGAGAAGAAACAGGTCAAGTAAAAATGTTCTAAGGACAAAGAATTTTTTTAAGTTTATTTATTTATATTTTTTCGGCTTTATCCCTCGCTTAAAAAATAGCTTGAATTAGAACTTAGCCCACAGTGAATCTTTTCCAAGAAAAACATGCCCACTGGAGGGATTTTCCTCCTTCTCTTCGGGATTGTGTCCTTCGTTTTGCGATAGAGCTCGTCAACTCTTCAACTGGTCAACGCGTCAACTGGTCAACTGGTCAACGTATCAACTCGTCAACTTGTCAACGCGTCAACTCGTCAACTTGTGTATAGAGAACTAGTTCTTTACAGCGCATTTGTAGAACGAGGCTATGTGTATAGTGAACTAGTTCTTGGCAGCGCTTTTATAGAATGAGGCTATGTGTATAGTGAACTAGTTCTTTCACGCGTGTTTATAGAACGAGACTATGTGTATAGTGAACTAGTTCTTTCCAGCGCGTTTGTAGAACGAGACTATGTGTATAGCGAACTAGTTCTTTCACGCGCATTTATAGAACGAGGCTATGTGTATATTGTGCTAGCTCTTTCCAGCGCATTTGTAGAACGAGGCTATGTGTATAGTGAACTAGTTCTTCCCTGCGCATTAGTAGATGTAGACTGTGTATGAGAACTAGTTTCCTCCAGCGCATTTATAGAACGAGGCTATGTGTATAGAGAACTAGTTCTTTCACGCGCAATTGTAGAACGAGGCTATGTGTATAGTGAACTAGTTCTTTCCAGCGTAATTGTAGAACGAGGCTATGTGTATAGTGATCTAGTTCTTTCACGCGCATTTATAGAACGAGGCTATGTGTATATTGAGCTTGTTCTTTCCAACGCATTTGTAGAACGAGGCTATGTGTATAGTGAACTAGTTCTTTCAAGCGTTATAGAGCGAGACTGTGTATATAGTGAGCTAGTTCTTTCAAGCGCATTTATAGAACGAGGCTATGTGTATATTGAGCCCGGGGGGGAGGGGGGACTCCCATATTTTGGGGGCGGGGGTGCTCGTCGTACCTTTTAGGGTTTAAAATTAAGGCCTCTGGTACCTTTTAGGGGAAAAATTTGAAAACTTGCATTTTTTCCCAGATAGGTACAAGTTAGGGGTCCGTTCTAGCAAATCAGGCAAATCACGTTTCTTTGAAACCTGAATTTCAGACGTATTTTCGCACGGAAAAAATACAAGAGAAAATTACGAGGGAAAATACGTCTTGTTGGTACCTTTTGGGGGTCAAAATCAACTAAGCGACGCCATTTTAGGTACCTTTTAGGGGTGAAATCGAAAGTTCCCGACGAGCACCCCCGCCCCAAAGATAGGGGAGTCCCCCCCCCTGGGATATTGAGCTAGTTCTTTCCAGAGCATTTGTAGAACGAGGCTATGTGTATAGTGAACTAGTTCTTTCAGCGCATTTATAGAACGAAGCTACGTGTATATTGAGCTAGTTCTTTACAGCGCATTTGTAGAACGAGGCTATGTGTATAGTGAACTAGTTCTTGGCAGCGCTTTTATAGAATGAGGCTATGTGTATAGTGAACTAGTTCTTTCCTGCGCAATTGTAGAACGAGACTGTGTATAGAGAACTAGTTCTTTCCAGCGTATTTGTAGAACGAGACTATGTGTATAGTGAGCTCTTTCCTGCGCGTTTGTAGAACGAGGCTATGTGTATAGTGAACTAGTTCTTTCCTGCGCAATTGTAAAACGAGACTGTGTATTGAGAACTAGTTCTTTCCAGCGCAATTATAGATCAAGGCTATGTGTATAGTGAACTAGTTCTTTCACGCGCATTTATAGAACGAGGTGTATAGTGAACTAGTTCTTTCACGCGCAATTGTAGAACGAGGCTATGTGTATAGAGAACTAGTTTTGTCGCGTGCATTTGTAGAACGAGAACTAGTTCACTATACACATAGCCTCTTTCTACAATTGCGCTGCGAAGAACTAGTTCACTAGAGTGGTTTTCATCCGACGTGAAATAGATACTAACAAAATACGCACTGCTATACACTACGAAAGTCATTTCTATTTTATTCCCCTTTTTAATTATGACTAGTAGACACTATTAAACACTGACTATTGGGTTTGTTTCACAGCCGGATGAAAACCGCTCTATACACATAGCCTCCTAAGGCTGCCATCAATTTCCGTTTTTTAGAAAATATACATAATGAAAGGTAGACGAACAGCTTTAAAACGATATCATTTGAAGCTGTTCCTCGACCTTTCATCATATATATTTTTCTAAGTTCAACTGGTTGACAGATTCCTTTTTTCAGGATCCAGCTTGGCAAAATACCTCGTTCTCGGATTTTCATATTTTAGTATACACTCCGTGTTTTTAGACCGACCCGTTGACGTGTTGACGCGTTGTCACATAGCCTCCTAACGCTGCCATTACTATTAGTTTCCGTGTTTTTATACCGAACCGTTGACGTGTTGACGCGTTGACATATCGCCTCGTCGACTCAGTGTGGTCGCGTTGACGCGATAACGCGTTTCTTTTAGGGTATAGCTATACGCGAGGGGGTATTCTGCAGTCTAGCCTACCCCGGGGATGGCCAGCATTTAGAAATTCTGAATGGGAGGGGGGTTTTCAAGCTTGGAATTCTGCCTGCATGGTTTTTTTTGAAGCTGGAAGCTATTGTAGGTTAACTTCTCAGGAATTCTATATGTATGGGGCTGGGGGTAAGCCATTTTGGAAATTCTGGATGCATGGGGAGGGGGGGGGGGGGGTGGTCAAAACCTAGTGCCGCCTGTGGTTGGGGTACATATATTTTCTGGAATTGCCCATGATGGGTTATCAGGCAGTGTATCCATGGGGATTGAAAATTTTGTATTTTTCCCTCTTGGTCCATATGGCATACTTTGTGTCTAAAATTTTTTGTGCCTTTGGACAATTCCAGAAAATATATGTACCCGGGGATGGCCAGCATTTAGAAATTCTGAATGGGAGGGGAGTTTTCAAGCTCGGAATTCTGCCTGCATGGTTTTTTTGAAGCTGGAAGCTATTGATGGGTTATCAGGCAGTGTATCCATGGGGATTGAAAATTTTGTATTTTTCCCTCTTGGTCGTATAATGGTTTCCATTTGTCTTTGAAAATTTTTTCAGTGCTTTTGATAAAGAATTATCCAACTTCACTATTGCTTGGCTTGGATCTATTGTTGAAACTAGCATCTAAATAACACAGTATAGAGCCCCTTGATGGAAATCCGCTGACTCAATATGGTGTAGCAAGGCCCATAGTGCAGTGACCACCAATCGAGGGGACTCAGAGCGATGGGCACAGAAAGAAGTACGTTAGAAAATGTTGGAAGGTTTCCATTTCTTTTTGATAATTTTTAACTGAGAACACACATTGATAATTACAAAGTTACTCAAAGTAGTAAAATCTTACAATTCCATGCTTTGCCAAATGGTATACTTCAGTCTAAAATTTACCCCTATGTGTTTATCAGGCAAACCCCAGACTTGCTCAAAGTCAACCTCTCATAGGATACAAACAAGCAAAAATTTGAAGGACTTCAAGGAAGTCTATAGGCATAACCCATGGGGATTGAAAAATGTGTCTTTTCACTATTAGTGGTATATTGGTTTCCATTTGTGTTTAACATAATTTTCAATGCATTAGATAACAATTTTACCATCTTCACTATTGCTTGACTTGGATCTGCTGTACAAACTAGCATCTAAGGCTGCATTCCATTATGTATTTCCATTATGCATGGGGTGGGGTGGGGGGGGGGGGGGCAGGTGAAATTCTAAGGGGATACACACATTTTTCCGACGAATGAGGAGGATGCAACTAACTTGTTCTAAGTTCTGTTACATTTCCAGTCATATTGTAAAATTGAAATGTCAACAATTTCTCTTGGGAAGAATGCCCCCACAACCCCATTGAAGAGGTTACAGTTTACAGTCCCTTGCACAATAATCAAGTAACACTGAATTTATTTGTTTTGTCCACTTGTAGAACCTTGTAAAGTTCCTAATTTTTCTGGCTCATTACACTTTTTGCATAATATTATTTTTCACAAAATTTCAGACTCCCTACAAAATTGATCCATCAAAACGGAATTATGTATTTTGAACACTCGACTTTTCAACCTACTGCTTGCCACCCCCAACATAAATAATGAATGCAGCCTAAATAATATAATTCCTACATGGTTAGAGCCTCCAATTGTAATCGGGTGACTCAAACAGGCCTGAGAACTTAGTACCAACCTGGGGGAGGGGGGGGGGGGGGGGGGGGGGGGGTTCAAAGCTGTAAGCTAGTTTAACCTCTCAGGCATTCTATATGCATGGGGTAACACATTCTGTATGCATGGGGGTAACACATTTTGGAAATACTGGATGCATGGGGGTCAACAACTAGTGCTGCCCATCCCCAGGGCACATATATTTTCTGCAAATACCCATGATTAATATCAGTGGGCTTGGTAAGAAAGACAGGGCCTCAAAATGTTTTACTGCAGCTCAGGGGGAGGGGGGGGGGTCACTTAAATGTTTACAGAGGATGTTTAGTGGCAGAAGTTGATTATTGTATTTGGAAATGAGAAACAGAGCACCATCAGATTGCCAAATAAAATTGTTCTAAACCTATTAAATGTATTTTTGATACCATAACATTAAATATTTGATTCAGTGATTGGGAGCTCCGCTTTTAGGCAGTGCCTAAATCTATATATTATAGCGTTTTAATGCTAAAAAAAGTTGGGTATTTTTGGGGTATCAAATTTTGGGAGCAGGTATCTTTGGGGTATCAATTTATGGTTCAGGTATTTTTGGGGTATGAAATTTGACTCTCCGTTGGACTCCCCCCCCCCCCCCCCCCACCGGCATTTTATTTCCGAGTACCCCCCTGGGTAGGTAGAAATCTTTGTGTGTTATCTTCACTGTGAAGATACTGTGGTTTCACTGATGTTCAGATAATAAATAGAGGACATTACATGCCCTGGGGGGGGGGGGGGGGGACTCCAATGTTTTTTGGTCGGGGATGATCGTCGGAAATTTTCAGTTTCACCCCTAAAAGATACCAAACATGGCCTCGCTCAAATAATTTCTTACCCTAAAAGATACCTTAAAAGATGAGGTCGTGTGTGCCAAGTAGGCGCGAAGGGGGCAGGTAACAGGTAAAAGTTATCCATCAAGAAATTTCGTAAAACCGCCTTCTGGCTTCCGTCAATCAAACTCCCGAGTCTTTTCGTCGTTACTCTTTGTGCTTTTTGATTGGC
The DNA here is from genome assembly GCA_033964015.1 of Scolanthus callimorphus. NCBI lineage: Eukaryota > Metazoa > Cnidaria > Anthozoa > Actiniaria > Edwardsiidae > Scolanthus > Scolanthus callimorphus. The sequence continues at coordinate 16,404,526 of CM066918.1, forward strand.
CAGCGCCTGAGCAGTGCTAAAATGGCTTCCTGTCGCGACAGCAGGCAGGCCAATGAAAAAGCACAAAGAGTAACGACGACAAGACTCGGGAGTTTGATTGACGGAAGCCAGAAGGCGGTTTGACGGTTGGAAATCGTTAGCGAGAGTTCGCAGAATTATGAAAACCGCAGTAAGTATCCAGAGCGATATCTGGTAAATAATGGTCTAAGCTTTTGAATCCATTTCCTGACATGGCCCAGAACAGTCGCCATGTAATAAAATGAGCGATAAAATGTTTTTTCAAACTTGTCATATTCGCCCTTTCTTAACGTCATTCTCCTTCCGAGTTAATTCCACTTGACTGCATCTCCATTTGATTGTAAAATGCATACGAAAAAGTTCAGAATTCTAACCTCAGCACAGTTAAATGGTAAAATATACTAGTAAAGAGAAATAAATGTTTAGAGTGTTTCTGATTTGCCGAAGAGAAATGTTTTTTGAAAAAAAAAGTCCCCTGACCCCAGTCCTCAGATGAGCAGGCGCGCGCGCCGGATATCGACATTTCCCGCCAAAAGCAGTTTGACGGCATTGGTAATGACGTCATGTCACGTCAGCCAGCCATTATGTGCCTCTTGCTCTATATATAATTCTCTCCAAGAATGGTTTTCTCACGTTTTATCCTTTTCGAGATATTAAATTTTAAAGGAATAACACAGGGATCCCATGTGTACACGGACGGACGGACGGACACCACCGGACGGCGTACGCTATAGGTTTTTATACAGAAAAAAGAAAATAAATTATATCTCGCGAAAGGAACCACCTACGGCAACCAAACTTTGACACAATTATCTATGGGGTAATTGCTTTAAACGCACTAATTAGTTGGCATGGCGCCATCAATTAATTGAAAAAATGAATTTAATTACCCGTGACGTTTCAAAATCAACTCGATGGTATACGGTTTTTCCTTAGGTATGGTGCTCCGCTTGCGCGGGCCTTCGGCCCTCGCTGGAGCTCCGCTATGATAATGAAGACCACCCAGTAAAATCTTGTGACCCCCCTTTCTGAGGACCTGGCTACGCCCCTGATTAATGTAAAGCCATGTTATTATTTTAATGGGAGTTGGCAAAATCCACAAAACTAAATTCCCCCTACCAAGAGCCCTGGGGGGGGGGGGGGGGGGGGGGGGGAGGGAGGGTACTCCCTTACAAGAGCTATACGGGTATGTGCCGCAAAACGGGGTTCCGATTTCTCCCTCCAGCCGATAGAACGGGGTATTAGGAACCGTCCACAAGAACAGGGTATGACAATGAAGACCACCCGACGGTCACGTATTGTTTTTATTAAATGTAAAAAATTCAACAAGCTTTAACTTGAGCAATAAAAGTACTTTCCGCGTGCTCTCTGCTTTCTTACAAACACGAGGGGGATGTTGGGAGAACTGATCAAAACTTGAACGACACGGGCCGAAGGCGAGTGTCTTTCAAGCTTTATCAGTTCGACCAACATTGCGGCGGCCTTCGGACTTGGCCTGGTGATTGCTTTTCACGCTACTCATATTAAACCTCCCCTGAGCCAAACTCCTGTCAGCGGGAATTCATAAGTATGCGGGAAATTTCCTCTGCAGGAACAAGGAAAGCTTCTAGTGTACTATTCCTGTGCGCAGCCATAATGCACCAGTCAATTGACAACCCCGCACCCCCCCATTCGCGCATTAGCGGGGCATTCACCTCTTTGGCAAGTGAAAGGCAGTGAGCGCCTCGGTTTGCGGGGACAATCTGAGAGGTGAATGCACCGTCCCCAACGTAACAATTAAGAGTGAATGCGCTCCTTGCCCAACGAATTTAGAAAAATAACACAAAGGATTTTTACTCACTGAAAAGAGTGCAGCCGATCGCAAAGCGCAATAAAACCATATTTTATTACTTGCATGTACTTTCGCTAGTGTAGATTAAAATTTAATACGTGTAACTCAAGTAACAAAAATCTGTATTTGTCGTGTCTTTTGTGAAGTAAGGGGCTGTTCATATGTAGGTGAGACAGCCCGGAAAGCGGGCTGGTTTCTGTTGTGTTGTGTCCCGGGGAAGAGAGTGACTCCCCGCTCGATGTACTGTGTGGAAGCCGTGAAAGAAAGCGCATATCCCGACCAACGGGGCAGTAATGTAGTGTGAATTCTGTACGAAAGCCCCGCTAGTACCCCGCTAATGCGCGAATGGGGGGGGGGGGGGGGGGGGGGGGTGTGCGGAGCTGTCAATTGACTGGTGCATAAGACGAGGTGTCTGTTGTTCAGCGATCAGGCCGCCCCTTCGCGTTTAGTGCCACTCATAGGCACCTGTGAAGTAGTTCAGCCGCCCATCACACCTCTAAACGGTTTGGCAAACATCTTGCGCTCTCACTGACTAAGTAATTAATGGCGTTTCGTGTTGTTGTAACCGCAAGTTCTCCGGCTGTGGAGACGCGTATGTCTTCATTTCCAATTCCCATTTGTTACCGGAAATCTTCCCTCGCGCTTCAAGGGCAGTGGGAGCGATACAAGGAGTGCTGTCATCACGAACCCCTCATGGTTATGACGTCATCTACTGTAGATTTAAACTCTATGAGCCAATCACTCGTCGCAGGGTTTAATCAGCGGAATGCCGTACCCATAGCCCTCTCGCGATCATGTACTTGGTAAAATAGTTACAATCACGCGCGCGGATCAAGGGACCGTAATGCTCGCGCACAGGGACTCTAATGGCAGTGATATGGTCATAAGATTATATCACACCCTTATTGCTTTTTTAAAATCCCACATCGCGTAGAATTCTATTGTTCTGCGCGACATCAAGCTTGTTATGGCCTAAGAATGACATTGTGACTCCGATAACCATTTACATCTAGAATGGAAAGCACTGAAGGAATAAAATCCTTTGCCCTTGCTTTTGTCTCACACCCCTTAGTTTTAATCCCGCGGGGTATACATGTCTATTTTTGTAATTAGTATGCGGAGTTGGGTTGAAGCAGGCTGTACCTCGGTGTAAGAGCCTGTGTATTGTACACGAGTTGCGTTACAAAGCTAGTTTCTTTTGTTTAGTAGAACGAACATGCTGAAATAAGAACTGAACACATCAACATATCCACTTAACCTCACTTATGGATAATCCATAAGTATTGATAGCACCTCCATATATGAATAATCCAGAACTCAAGAGCATGGTTATTTGACATGCGCAATGTCCCACATGGTTGTAGGTTGCCGTAGTACACTTGTATCGAGCGCTCTGGAAAGGGTGCAGTGGGCGGGGGTTCTCGGGCTTTTTTTTTTTTTTGGTTCGGACAATTTTAGAGTGTTCATACATACACATTGACCTATCGGTATTCATTTTTGTTTATGGCATAAATGGTATTTGACCATGAAATCGGCTGTTAGTGCGGACCGTTTGGAGAAAGGGTCCCCTCGTTATTGTTCCACTTTTCGAGACTCTTTCCAAGATTGGGCAATATTCGCTCCTACAACGCGCAATAGCTACTGATTTAATGGAGTTACTGGATTGGAGCTACTGATTTAATGAAGTTATGTACTTCACGTCCGCCAATGATTATAGTTTCGGGTGAGAGAAGTACGTCTGGGCCTTCAGCTGTCACGTGAGTGAAGATATATTAACTCCGCTATGCAACCCAGTCTATCAACTACGTCATGATACTAAAAATGCTAGCATGTTACCTACAGATGAGGATTTCATATGACTGTTATATCAACTCAGTCAACTTAACTTCTTTAAGTTCATTGTGACTGTGTTGTGTGCATGCGCGCAGTTTCTACATCTTTCCTCAGAGATAGCTCGAGAAATAGAATCAGGTGCATTTTGTGTTAACACTTATCCGAGTGAGTCATAAACGGTATATAAGTCGCCGTGGGGTCATCATTTCAATCACGTCACAAATCCTGAATACGGAATATCAGTTACGGGGCTGGCAAGAAGGGGCTTTAGTTACGGGAGTAGGGAGGAAAGAGTTTGAGTTACGGGTATAGGGTATGTTTAGGGGGACATACACCCCCCTGCTTAAAAATGTACAGAGTATACACACTGTAGTGGTGTGACCTTTGTAACATTTGCTAGGACTCGCGTTCCTTCCCACAACTAAACCTACCAGTCCGTAAGCAGGAGGGCAGTTGGAATAGAATACTATTCCAAGTGCACTCATGCGTAACGGCAACTATTTAAGTGACAAGAACAATAGATCGTGGCCAGTTTCGTTTGAAGTGAGCGACACGAAAGGGCGACTAGATATTAGAAAGTCTTGGGCAGGGCTAGGGGTGGGGTTGGGCTCGGGTACCGTTATCTATCTAGTCTTTTAAGGCCCGCCCACCACCCCTACTGCGGCTTGGCCGCATGCGCCCTTCTGCCCTCTTGCCGGCGGACTCGCGTTCCTTCCCACAACTTAACCTGCCAGTCCGTAAGCAGGAGGGCAGTTGGAATAGAATACAAACGTTACGGACAGAAATAACCATATGATATCATTTGTATGATGATAAGGCGCCACTCAAGTCGGAAAGTAATAGGAGTAGTATGGAGAATCTGGCCCAGATGGTTGGTGGTTTGGAGAGTGTGGAAGGTTCCGTAAAAAACTCGCATCTGTGCTAGAATTTGCATTCGGGAAATCAAGTACTTGGCTACTTTCCATTTTGCGTTCATTATAGTAATTTGATGTCCCATCTAGAACACGTGGGGTTTCATAGTCGAAGCTTGCATCAGAATTGTTCTGAAATCGTACCTGCGTAGTTTCCTGCGTAGCTTCCTCCATATTGTGTTTCTCACTAGACGAATCTTCTCGACAACAACGCTTTGGAGTCGACGTATATAATGGAGTCGGAGGCACATTTATAGACATGTTAATACACAGAACGGGTACACACGGAGATTCCTGACCGGAAGAGAAGCTTGAATCAAAAATATCAGCGCTTTCAGAAACCGAATCGTCAAACAACACTAGTGTTCGATCTCCGCTAGACTCCTTGGTTTCATATAGTTCATGGCTGTTCTCCTCGCTGGGATTATCTGGGCGATTTCTAAAGAGAGACCTCCTGCTCTTCATGGTCACATAACAGGGGCACCCAACGATCATTTTCGGTAAAATATCTGTTCGGATAGTGGAATGAGAGCTGAAACTTTCGCTTCAGAATTTAAAGCTTAACTTTCGTATATAGATCATAAGATCGCCTGGATTTTCGAATTGCACAAAAAGGTTGAATTTAACTAATTTTTGAGGGATTTTTGCCTTTAAAAAGGTCACCTAAAATTTTCGGATAGAATTTTCCCCTAGCATTTTCGGAAGACTTGATTTCAATCCCTAAAATTTCGCAACCCAAAACTTTCAGCTATGAAATCCGAACAGATCTTAAATTTGTAGGGATTAAAATACCAGTTTACAGTCATTTGTATGCTCAGCAACGACTTATAATGGCATTCTGAGCTATTTTACGGTATTGTCTCGTCGGGTGCCCCTGACATAATAGACTTCAAGATTGCCAATTCATGCTGTTTGTTTTGATAAGGACTGGAAACAATGGAGTTAAGCGGGTTATCCGTTGATATGCGCGGGAAATTCGCTCACGTTTCTCTTCAGGATAAAAAGGGAAAAACTCGGGCAGAGTCAATAAAAGGATAATGTTTGTCAAATTGCAGATCCAAAGCATTATTTAGCGCAGGTGTAGGGATATTCTCCCTCAGCAGCTATGATTTTGATATTAGTCACGCAAGGCGCAACGAGTTCGGTGGACAGATTTGCGTGACCGATATGACAAAAGGTGGGAAAACCGCAGGATCCCGCTCGAGCGGGTCTATTCGCAATTCATCCTTTTTGGGAGGGGGAGGGGTTTCTTTGATCATGATATATTAAAATTATGTATATTACACAACATAATGGGATTTGTCAGGGTTGAATTTGTTGTTATTAAGGGAGTTTTTTTGGCATAGATAGATGTCAAATTTTTTTTGAATATGAATTTAATGTCTTATTAATTGTACCTCATCAACACAAAAAGTATGGAGTGAGAGTGTATAAAGTACTACGACATATGGTTATTTTCTGGTGCCACATATTTATTAAAACGTCTTTATTGTTTATTTATGATACCATTTTTTTAATTAATGACTGTATGGCTCAAAGAAATGTTGCACAACAAGAATGAGAATTCAAATATACTTGTTTGAAAACTAATTATTAGTTATTATCATTTGTAAAAATATGTATGGAATAGCTGGAATAACGAAATGTCATTGATGGACTCACACACTGATGTGAAATGACCTGTTCATTTGTTATTTTAATAGCCCAGATTTGCACCAGGGCCATATTTGCACTTTTTCTTTCTGTAAATAAAGTAAGTTATGCAAAAAGCAAATACAATCTATCTGGATACTTCTCAGAAATCTGCTTCATGTACATATAAAATAAAGAATCATTATCAACTTAAAAATATAAACAAGCATGCCGAATTGGATCTCTAGCCTTGGTTTCCTATACACTCATGCAGATTTTGAGGGAAGCATCCAGAAAGAAGAGGACCATTTAGTTCACTCAACGAGCCTTGATTCCCATAACGTTTTTCTTGTGGGTGTTGATCCATTCAAATAGGCTTGAGGCATCTAAATTGCTAAGCCTGTCATGGTTGAAGTCAGCAAAGTGAACATATTTGCGTCCTTCTTCTGTAAAGACATTGAAACTAGCAACCCTTTTGGCTAGCTCTTCTAAGTCTCTTTCTGAACTTGTGGCTGCATGTCTCCCAGATCGTGGGTTACGTCGCAGGACATCATCTAGGTGGTCGAGAATTGCTCTGGTGGGCTTTTCAGCTTTACATAGCCGTGAAACAGCCTGCTCTGAGATATTAGGCCCAAGTTGTTTTATGCATTGTTTCAGGAAGTTGTTGCTGTGTTCAGTGCTTTCATCCAAAGGGATATTGGTTCCTTTCCTTCCGTGATTATTCACTGATCTGTTCCATATCAAGCGTTCACTGTCTCTTGGAGACAGTAAAGCTTGCACCTGGAACAATTGATACAGCACTCAAGAGCATACTTTGTGCTATGTGTTCCATCAGCCTTGCAGTAAAGCATGAAGTACTTATACTGTCTCATCAGACGATCGCCACCACCTTCTTTGATCGCATCAAGAAAATTGAAGAAAGAAATCCATCTGTTATAATTAAAAACATCATCACCTATTTGCTTCTTTACTGTAGGGGGAAGGGGTCTAGATGACAAATGAACCTCTTCGTCATGTAACTGTACTTGGGGGTCATGTGACAGCTCATGGTTTGTCCTGCACTTGCCATTGTGCTTGAACGGTCACATCCCGGGAAACGACACGGGAATCTGCCGTCACTTGTGAGCTCCTGTCAGTTGAGTATATCCTCCTTCTCTTGTTCTGAGAGCACATTGTCAACTACCTCTGATACATTGTTACTGAATACTTAACAAATAAAACACAGTTCCCGTGACTGCACAGGCTTATGCAAACCGAGATGTGGTTGGGAGAATTCGAGAGCAGATCAGTGGAAATACGAGCCGCAGGCGAGTGTTTGCACCTGCTCGAGAATTCTCCAAACCACATCGAGGTTTGCATAAGCATGTGCAGTCACGGAAACTGTGTTTTATTTGTTTTATAAAATAATTATCTACATAAATAAAATCCGCGTGGACAGGAATAGTAAGTTTTGAAGCGGATGAGACTCTAAATTCTCCATACCGATGAAAAGACTGCATCAGCCAATCAGAGCGCTCTGTCTATCGCATGATTTGTCAATCTCTTTCTGATCGGACTGTAAGTTTTCTGAGATGGCGGCAAACGAATTGGATTTAAATGACATTCGTGGCTTAAAATGGAGGCTTCTTCCTTTCAAAACACAAAATAACTACGACAGAAGGTGAACAGAAGACTTAAGTACAGAAACCGTTGTTTTACATGTGTGTTGGCCCAGTTTCTTCGTCTGTGAAAGAATTTCTCCGAGCAAGAACTTGCATGTGGCAGCGGAACTGCTTGGAAGAGCGTATTTGAATGCTTTATTTACGGCAAGCATGGAAAAGAAGGAAGAAATCCACTATTTGTACCTTCTGTTCTTGTCAAACATTATACGAGGATCCAGGGTTACTTTTTGGAAGCATTTTTTTTTCAAGATCTGCAGAACGAGACTGAACTTGTGACTGTCGAAATGTGTGCCGAACTCAGCTCAGGTAAAGAAGCGAAAACAATATTATTTCACGAATCTCATGCTTTATGTGAATTCAATGTGCTTTATCAAATGTATGTCCAAGTAATATTGACTTCTTAATAAATAATTTTGCCTAAAACATGTTACTTTTTTCTAAAAGCTATTTCAAATTACCGGCCCGAAGCTCGCCAGTGGCGACGTCACAACTGTGTTTGCACAGGGAAATGCAAACACGGCTCTCGACCAATCAGAGCGCGCGTACTATCTAAATTATTTTATAAAAATGCATCAACCACCTTTGCAGACAGATTGTGCAGGAGCTCTAGCTTTGCTTTCTTGTTAAGAGATTGCATGTTCTGAGGAAGAGTGACTGCGGTGGGCATGCCATTCTTCTTCCCAAAACCCAATACCTTCATGGCAGCTCAAATCACCCTAGACTTCAACACCAACCAGAGAATATCCCTGTTTGGTCTATATGATGAGGATGGATCACTGGTGACGTTCCTCCTATTAATCAGGGTGCGGTCTGAGAACAAGGTGCAGTTGTCCACTGCAGATTTTCCACTGAAGAATCTGTTAAAGATCAGCTACAAAAGAAATAAGAATGAAATAATAAATAATTCAATGCTTGAAATGCTCTATTAAACTTACAAGTTTAAAGGCCCCTACTCAAATCCTCTTTCTGAGGATTCTTTTTTATGTTATATACTGGATTACTAGTCTCCCTTAACATCCAGGCACGCAAATCGTGTGTATTTATGGGCGATGTGCTGCACACAGGCTTCAAAATATTCCACCAATATATTATGTGAAGCGTATTGCATGACCAACACAAAGCCCTGATGCGAGGGAGACTACTGGAGTACCACACTGTGAAAAAAATAAAATGACATTGATTTTATTAATGTCTAGGGTCTTTCACTTACAGAAAGTAGTTTCACAGCAGCATGCCAGTCACCTAATTGTGGAATGATACCATCCAACCTATCCTCTGGGGTGAAGCCATTTGCAACTGATGCGATGACGTTGACAGCCCTCTCAACACTGAGTTGGTCTCCAGAAAACAGCTGGCTATCCACATTCTTATCAGTTGTTGGAAGATATGAGTGCAAAGATAATTCCCAGTGATGACTGTTATAAAATAATATAATTTGTTTTTAGACAAACTAAAAACCTAACTAAATTAAATATACATGTTATACCTGGTGCACACTTGCGACATAACATAAGAAAAAATGTCACGCGAACAAAATTTAGTGGTTTCAAAATGTTGATATTCACAAAAAATAACATAAAATTGCTTGGGTGAAGAAATCTAATAACGAACCATGGAAAATACTGATTATTTCAGTTACTTTCCCATGCTTTTATCATTGCAACATAACATTCGTCTGTTGCTAGTGTGCACCAGGCTTAATAGCGGAGCACCATACCTAAGGAAATAACGTCCAGGCATAGGTATGGAGTTGATTTTCAAACGTCATGGGCTTTCTCGCTCATTCTGCTCACGTTATTGACGACGCCAAGTCAAATGACTAGCGGCGTTAAAAAGGTATCGCCAAAAAGATGAATGTGTCCAAGTTTGGTTGCCATAAGTGGTTCTCTTCTTGAGATATGATTTTTTTTGTTTCTTCCTGAATAAAAGGTATAGCGTACGTCCGTCCGTCCGCCGTACGCGGAAACTCATGGGAACCCTGTGGTATACTAAGAAAATTAACAAATCTCGGGAAGGGATGGACCTAAGACAACCAAACTTGGGTGAAGTTATCTAAGTGGCAAGGGGGGTGCAACTGCATGGTCACGTGGTATGACGTCATCGTTGACATCATCATAGGAGAAGAATAATATATCTCAAGAAGGGATGAACCTCAGACAACCAAACTTGGGTGAAGTTATCTAAGTGGCAAGGGGGGTGCAACTGCATGGTCACGTGGTATGACGTCATTGATGACGTCATCATAGGAGAAACATGATATATCTCAAGAAGGGATGAACCTTAGACAACCAAACTTGGGTGAAGTTGTCTAAATGGCAAGGGGGGTGCAACTGCATGGTCACGTGGTATGACGTCATTGATGACGTCATCATAGGAGAAACATGATATATCTCAAGAAGGGATGAACCTTAGACAACCAAACTTGGGTGAAGTTGTCTAAATGGCAAGGGGGTGCAACTGCATGGTCACGTGGTATGACGTCATTGATGACGTCATCATAGCAGAAAAATGATATATCTCAAGAAGGGATGAACCTCAGACAGCCAAACTTGGGTGAAGTTGTCTAAGTGGCAAGGGGGGTGCAACTGCATGGTCACGTGGTATGACGTCATTGATGACGTCATCATAGCAGAAAAATGATATATCTCAAGAAGGGATGAACTTCAGACAACCAAACTTGGGTGAAGTTATCTAAGTGGCAAGGGGGTGCAACTGCATGGTCACGTGGTATGACGTCATTGATGACGTCATCAAACGTGAAAAGGTTTACATCGTTGAAGGGATGAACCTTAGATAACCACACTTGGATGAACAAGTGCTTAATCACGTGGTATAACCGTGCAAGGCTATCTATTCATGTACAATGGCAACCTTTTTGTCTCGTTAAAAAAATATGTAACCGGGAGCTCCGCTTTTAGCCAGTGGCTAAATCTATATATTAGACAAAAACAAAACTGCTGTTAGATGAACAAGGACACTATAATTAGTAATCACTTCTGGCTTAACCTGCAGCTAATTAGGTAGGTACCTTGTTACAGCTTGTTTAGAGACAAACTTGACCTTTTCCCACAAAAGAGTAATGGACACAAATTAATTACCTCATGATTTGGTAAAATTATGTTGTGACACCAATTCAGAAAAGACGATTTAACAACTGGTAACTACCAGTTACTATTTAAACCTAACAGTTACTGTAGTAGTACACTAGACTAAAGGCTGTGCTTATGCAAGATATATTTCATAAAAGTGGCCGGTTTTGTATCCTGGATATTTTTCAGTTTTTTATTAATATTTAAATTTTTAAACATGTAATTAAAGCCATTCACTGAAGCCTGAAATGTTTGAAAAACAAAACTGCTGTTTACTTCAGGCATCAGCAAAATGTTTGCTATGAAAAGGGAAACGAGCACATGTGACTCTTACCCTTTCTGTCTTTTGGGACATTTGTTGTGTGTATTTATGAGGGATGTGCTGCACACAGGCTTCAGCCAATAGGTGTAGTGCTTCAAAATATTTCACCAATATCCGTGAAGTCAGTACAATGTAGTTACTCCTTTGCCGCTGTTGGTCTTCTAGGGTGGGGAAAAATTTGGCGTTACAGACATCAGGTAGATATGCTCTTGGTCCTGAAGAACTGTACATAGCACCTCACACCCTGTTCTCGATAATCTGATGATTGGTCCAATGAATGTCCTGATTCTGTGATTCCATGGTCATGTTTCTTCTCTGTACATTCAAGTCAATATTATCAAAGGAAATGACAAAACCAGGATGGGTGTCCGATTTCATCTCACGCACTTCCCTCATAGCTGCATTCTCTTCCTTTCTGCATTCTGATCCACAAGCCATGTGACTAGAGTGCTTGCTTAATATGCTGTTGCATTTGGCTTGTGCATCCTTCAAATACTGTTCTCTTTCAAGATGCGCTTCTTTGTTTCTTCTAGATGTGCATCATGGCTCTCTCCAAGAAGATCTAACTTTTTGAGTATGTTGGGGTTGGAATTAATCCATTTCAGCTTGTTAAATCTTGAGATAATTGCCTAATATATAGATTTAGCCACTGGCTAAAAGCGGAGCTCCCAGTTGCACATTTTTTCCATGTGAATGGAAAAGGGTTCCCATTTAAGGTATTGTAATGGAATGATACTATAGCAAAGGGTAAGGAGAAAAACGTTATGTGACATTTTTTTATTGAAACCATTTTTACTAAAATGTGTCATTCCAAAATCACCAAATTTATTGAAAATGTTAGTGTTATTGTACAAAACACACCATGGAGGAATGGGTATGGATATTTTCTAGGATCCTACGATCCTCCAATACTTAATAATTAGATTACAAGCTCAAAATTTAATTTATAGCAGGATTGCGTGAATTAAAACTTGAACAGTCTTCTGCTTTGATTGCAACCAAGTGGACCACCCTGGGGACTACCCCCTCCCAATGCACGATTGTGTAGCACATACCTAACCAAACTTATTATACATTGAATAACACAAGGAGTTTATATTTCAAGCAAATCAGACATTTGACACACATTGAGAAAGAGACTCAGAAGGTCATCTTCAGCAAAACAGAAAGTTCTCAATGCCATAACTTCACAGCTATTTATCGGATCATACCCAATTTCTCTAATCATAATCTTTAAGAGTACCAAAAATTGATTTAGCGTCATATGCTCTCGATTCTATTGACAAGTATTTTTAGTAAAAATAAACTGTATAGCGGTTTTCACATGACTGTCATTAAAGCAAATCAGTAATTCACTATCCCATCAAATGCAATAGAAATTAGAAAACAAACCAATCAGAGAGCGAGGTTCATTCACAATCTCTCCTTTTTGCGAGCGAAGTAATTACAAGTAATTGTGTTAACTGTGTAATTATTTTTTCTGCTTGATCTGATTGGCTGAAGGATCAAAAATCATGCTCTCATCCACTCACAACCAAAACCAATAGCAATTACCAAGTATTTTGTAATTACTCACAATTACAGTCATGTGAAAACCGCTCTAACTATGTTTTACTTGTGTGATGGTATGGTCTATCTAAAAGCCACCTCTGGCTGCTGTTGTGTCACTGAAACTGAAAGATGATAACACCGGTAAGTCTGATGAGCCTTGAAGACAGATCTTTTATTTACCAGTCTTATGTAAAACATACCTGGCTATGTGGATACTTTTGTAAGCTGAACATACTGGAACCATTGTTTTTGGCACAAAAATAATGACTTCATCAAATCAAGGGTAAATAAAATCATTTCTTTTTTATCATCTAATTGGTTAATTTTATCTTTTTCAATTTCATTTTTTGGCACATCAGATATTAGTAAAGGAATGTTATTGTATAAAACATTTGGTAACAAAGCATAGAAGGAAAGAGGAAAAATAAAACTTCAACAGTATTGACCCCCCCCCCCCCTTTCGAAAAAAGTAGTACTTTTATGCCTGCCCTATATATCTTATCCATGTATCAGGCACTCCTGTCATCATTTTTTTTTTCAATAATAATGGGGTTTTATCATTCCTCCACCCCCACCCGCCCCACTTGCCTACCGATAGAAGACCACTTTGTGAGGAGTCCCTAGCATGCTCTGGATCCTGATCTGGTTACATTCTGGGAACCAAAAATATACTCAATTCTCCCTCGATATTGATCTTATTCAAGGTTGTAGAGTGAATTTATAAATATTGGGCAATTCCAGAAAATATGTACCCGGAAACGGGCGGCATTTGGAAATTCTGAATGGGAGAGGGGTTTTCAAGCTTGGAATTCTGCCTGCAATTCTGCCAACTTTTAATTGTTTTATTGCCCATTCAAAATTAATTTCCCAGCTTTAATTTATTGAGAGAGCCAGGCAGTTTGCCATCAAGAATTTACTGGTGGTGTTCAACCAATCAGAAGCATGAAAATATGTTGAATGAACAATAATAATTTATGCATAATAATAAAAAATAACATACATGTTACACTTATCTTCAATGTAATGTTATGTTTTTAGGGGAGGTGGTAAATTTTTCTCGTCGCTGACAATGAATGCCGGCGCAGCTAAGAGGGCAGGTTTGCAAGTATGTGCAAACGTTGCATTCCTTGCAAATTTTCATGCTCCGGGTAAATTAGTTTTTTTGTTTTATTACATTTATCAGGGAGGGGGGGCTGGTGGAAATGAGGGGAGACCCTGTATTTTTTTGGGTGGCCCCCCTTTCATGTCCGTATTTTTTTAGGTGGACCCCCAAAATCCAATGTATTTTTTCTGGTGCCCCCCCCTCTTATAAATGCTTGCACTGTAAGATAGACTCTTGCCTAAGTGATGCAGTCTCATTCTTCTTAACGTTTTTCTTACTTCTGTCAAAGCTAAGGAACCGATCCCCCCTCAGAACTATTAAACGTTTTCGTGACACCCACCTCAGGTCCCCTATTTGACCTAGTAGAAGAACATTTTACATAAAGAGGGGTCACATAATGCTTTCTCGCCCAACTTTTGATAACCGCATTTCATCAAGCCTCAGAAAAAGGGTAGATGAAGGTTTTTTGTGTATAGTAAACAAAGCCTGTCAGGAGCCCAGGAAATACGCTAATTATAAAGGTTATATGAAAGCTCCTAGTGAAGGGCTCCTGAGCCTTTAGGTAATATTTTTCATGCGCTTTGCAAATGAAGAAATTATTATTATTCATGTGCGTGAAGCGCGGCCGAAATGACTAAACGTTGAACTCTCGCTTACCTAAGTGTGTTCTTTCAAACATAGAGACTACCCGGCAGGCCTATCAGTGCATATTAGATGTTAAATTGTGCATGCGCGCGAAGCGCGCCGAAATTTTAATTAAGTATTGAGTGAAATTAAAAACATATAAGCGAGTTGAAAATTGTAACAAACATATTGCATTCTGTAAAAAATACAAGCTTTTCGTTTCCTCCCTGTTATGTGCTTGTATTTTTTGGGTGACCCCCCCTTTAGTGGCGTATTTTTGGGGGTGACCCCCTTTGAGGCCGTATTTTTTTGGGTGACTCCCCCCCCAACAAATAATCCGTGTAGGTGCAGTAAAACAAAGAACGAATTAACCTGCCCACACATTTGGCAGGAATGCAACGCTAGCATAAGCTCACAAGCCTGGCCTCACTTTGACGAGCACATGCTCTATATACAAATTTTCCACCTGCTATGTTTTAGTACATTCAAGTCATCTGTATATTTTTTCATTCATAAAAAGTGATAATAACAAAAAAAAGCCAATTCTGACTCAGACTCAAGGATTCCAGTTTTATTTTATTTTAGATATGAGGTGAGCTTTCAGGCTGCACTTAACAAAATTCTGTGGTTCGAACTTTTCTCACATTCGGCAAAAAGTAGCCCGGTCGCCGGCTTATGTTTTGACAGCTCTGCTGTATCCCCGATAGATATTTTGTATCAAAAGGACACCTAAAACATATCGATCGTAGTTGTAATTTTCTCTTACTTAGCGAAGGGCAAATGTAAGCTAAAATAGCGCTAAAAGTATCAAATCGTTTCAGGAAAATTCCTGAAATTTGCGTGTAAGATCGGAGATGAAAATGAAACTCCCTTGAGATGTAAAAGATAAAACAACCATCTACATAGTAACGGCATCCTGACAGTTCAAAATTATTTTACTGCATATTTCTACCTTTGACCGCAGTTTGTCAGTGTTGTAATATTTTATGTGCTAGCCATACCGTCACACGATGAAATAAAACTGTTCTTTCGAGTTTTCAGAGAGAAGAGACCTGGTATGCATTTTCCGGTATGCATTTTTCAGTCTGCATTTTGGACCTGCCGGATAGGAGTGTCTGATACAATACCATGTTATAAAATCAATTTCAGGGGCATGTCAAAACTTCAAGCGAATGACAATTCGAAGTAAAAAATCCTATTTGTTGAATCCCCTTGATTGATATTTTAAATACGGACTATGAATTGTCTGAATTGTATCTGTGAGCAAAATCTACACTTTACTTCCACATCTGAAGTCCATGCCTTCTGTGTACTGTCGACAGAGAAGCATGCCATAAACTAATCGATAGAGAGAGCAATAATTATTCCTAGATAGATCTCCACTTGCCTCTTATATGTGAAATACTCTGTGAAGCATCCCCTGCAGCCAGGAATACATCTTGGAAATTTCTACAAAATTAAATTAAACACAAGAGTTTTATAAATTGGCCCTCCTTAATCAATCGTAAGTGAAAAAACTCGGGAAAAACTCCTTGTAGCCGAACCAAATTGGGAAGTCGAAAAAGTGTCTCAATATTAAGAATAAATCGCTTAGTTACATTAGAGAATTCAAGAATCATTGTACCATTATCTATCTCTGAAGATTGGAGCCGCATGGCGAGTGCCTTTTAGTGATTCGCACTGATTTGTGCCCTTTTGATGACCAAAGCTCGCGAGCTCAACAAGATGGCTGCCATGACAAAGTAGCCATGACACTTTATTACATGACTTTCTCCCGAGTCTCCCCGCCGAAGGATAAACACAAAGCCATTGTCAGCAATACTAAATCGCTAGAAAATACGGTATTCTGATTAAAAAAATTAACACAATAGTTTAGCGTGTAAAAACGACAAATCTCCCGAGCGGCCGTTATATCGTCTCATTCAGCTTTCATTTCAAACTAGCGTAGCGCGAAAAAGCGCAAAAAAAAAAACTCGAATGAAAGTTTGCGATAGATAAAAAAGATTACTACTAAATGCCACTTTTATACACTAGCTACAAAATTCAAGAACCTACCTTGAAACCTTGAAAATAGGTTTCTGGTCGTTGTTTGCGTTTTCTCTCGCGCGCTAGCTCTTTCGACATGTCTTCCCCACACTTCACAGCACAATCAACACAAGACAATTCGAGCAGGAATTTGCTTGTTTTCGAAACTGGAATAATTTCAGGAGTCAAATGCTTGTATTCCATGGCATGTATTTCTCCTCTGAATAATTATTGTAGGCTGTTTTTTTTTTCAGCCCCTACGGGAAACTGAACAACATGGCCGAATAGGGGCTGTTGTTCTAAACTTTTTTTTTCTCAGCAGCCCTGTCGTCTTTTGTGGTTGCCAAATTTGACAACGCGCCCCTTCCCCGTTAGTTGAGCATGCTTGACGTCACAATAGGGCTATTGTGACGTATCCCTTCACGGACATCCTGGACTTGCTGAGACGTCGAAAAATCGGATCGATCCCTAGCAAATTGCACAGGCTACCCAATTGCAGTTATCAGTGATATTTTGCGATTATCTGCTTTTTTGACGCTGTTTTCTTAGGTATGGTGCGCCGCAAGGAGCTCCGCTATAAAGAAAACATTAATAGTAATTGTAATTGTGATCTAGCTCAAATAAAAGAAACCACACGTCTGGTATCACTTGACCGCTTACACCATTGGTTTCAGGCTACATTCTGTTTTTATTAAAAGAAAACAACAAAAAAATATTCAGTAATCCCATACAAAAGTGCCAACACTGTGCTAAGGCACGGCGAATTACTTTTATTCATTACCGGTATTCATTTCAGCAGACTGACAGTTTAATATATCTTTAGTTACCAAATCCATATTTTTTTCGTCTAAAAAAGCTTCAAAACACAGGATAATCTGCTTCTGATTCGGGACTCTGATCAGACTCTAGCCGACTCGTAGACCTGCCAACGTTTGATTCTGGTGATAAATTTGCAACGAAAGAATGAAAAAAAAAAAAAAATAACAGACTTAAATTTACCTCGCCTGGTTTTTTAGATGAGGAAATCCATAATTTTGAATGTTAACCGCATGATTATGCGATGAAATTGGCAGGTTACCTTCGTATAATAAATTTTAGAGCCTTTCAAATGATGAAATGAACCAGTACAACCAGTTTCACGAAGTGCTTTGCATCCGTTTCTGTAAACGAACATTATATCATAATGAGCCAGATAATGAAAAACTTACCTCCACTGACTTGGTCTTCAACATGATTCCCAACACAGAAGCCGTGGCATCCATCTGCTGACATCTCTGTTTCAAAAGCACGGATCCCGCAACTACAACACTTCCGAACCATGTAGCTGACGATTTCGTTCTTCTGTTAACAGCGGAAGCCAGCAGAAATGAATAGAACAGTGGGGCTCTAGTTTTCCATTCGTCACACATTTGTTGTAGATCATACTTCGCTAGATCTTCCTTGTTTGATCGCCTCAACAGGGATGGTTTATTCTTCGAACAAAGGCCAGCCAACTCTTTACTGACCAAACCGAGAGTTTTCTCCAGGATATGTTTTCGCACCGTATGGCAATTCATGACTAGCTATTCTGGATGGTAGTCCATGGGCTAGTGCTTTCCCAATACCTTGGAAAGTTCCCGTTAGAGATTTGTTTAGAGATTTACTTGGGTAGTTCACATATAGTTTCACATTGGTTGTTTCTCGACATCTAGACACGGGTGTTGCAGTAATCGGCAATTGGCGGCCCTGAACATTATGGCAGAAAGCGCGACTTACTAAATCCGCCTGCTGAATGGGAGAGAACAAGGGCCAGCAAAGTGACCTTCTACTTGAATAAGAACCCGGCAAATGAGCCATTCGAGACATCAGCGTCGGGGTTGGGAGGTAAGGAAGTACAAGTGGTAGTGGTATCACCAGCAGACAGAAAAGTCAGAGACTTCGAAACTTTTGCACGTGCTTCTGACGGCTCGATATCTGACCTTGATCGTTTCGTGTGAAGCGTCCGACTATCTGCGAAGTCTTTTACTATATCGTGTTTTATCGAGGGTTGTCCAATACACTGACAAATTTATGCAAGGCATTGTCTAAAACAATGGAGTGCAATGGAGTGTATTATAGAACGAGGCAATACAATGTAGGAGAACAATACCATGCATAAATTTGTCAGAGTATTGGACTAGTATGTGCAAATGAACAGCTCGTCGCTCGCCGAATAACTTCTTGCATCCACATCCAACGCAGATGTGATAATTGCGCAGAAATCGATGGACGTCTTTCCGAATATATATATTTTATCCTTCTTTTGAACAACAGTAGAACATACGAAGCAGCGATCAACATCGACGAGTTTCTTTGGAGTCTCCCTCCATGAGCTGCAATAGTACGGGTTTTGCAACTCGCCTGAACTGGCCTTCATTATGATTTCCCCGGGAAAACTTGTCATTCTGACATGTTTACATTTTACTAGCCCGTTATTGGTCGGAACGCAACAATGTGTCCATTCTAATTGGTTATAGTGCTAATTGGAGTGTCATTGGAGTTATGCTCAGATAACAATAGGGAAAGGAATGTAATCCAATAGCAAGCAGCCGGGTGTGGGGAAGGAAGCGTTGCGTGACTGACACAAAGTCCGGATGCGAGGGAGACTATTCTAACTAACTACATAAAAAAACTTTTTAAAACCACCATTCAGTTTTTTAACCGTGACTTCAAGAGAGATTTTGCCAAAAAAGAAGTTGGAAAGCAGAGCTTTTATGGCTAGGGACTCATAAACTAATGAACAATTTATCAGAACAGGAGAAAAGAATATAACGTCGGCAATTTACACGTACGAACAAAGCAGAAAACATAAGAGCTCGGCCATTTGCAAGCAAACCGTTCTTGAAACAACAAACACAGAAGAAGGGAAGTAAGGCTGTTCTCTAGTGCTCTTTGGTTAGTTCTAAACTTCAAGATATGTTGCCGTTGAATTTGTACTGGAAATGAGATGTCAAAGAAAGAGCGGAGGATCCAATCAAGCCAAAAAAACAAAAACAAGTAAGGCTCGACAAAAAAAGTTGTCTTTTTTTTCAGTGGTGAATTACATAACGATTAGCTTATAAATTAACTTATCGGTTTTATTTCTTCATTTTGTTATTTGTTTACATTTTCATTTTAAGCAACCATATTTTTGACGGGTTTTGAGCATGGAAGTGAAACAGTTCTCAACTCATTTTGTGCTTCTGTGGTGGGAAGTTCGCCCGCTTTATTTTTAGGAAACATGACGAATCACATCCCCCATTGCTTATTGGCTAAACGAAGAATCTGTTGCTTTTCAAATATGGTGTTTATTGATCACGAGATGTTCGCAGGTTGTCGCGCTGTTACACGTTCCAACTCACTTATATATGTTTCTGCTCTGAGTCAAGTATATCTGTAAGCCCGTAATTGATCGTATACGAAAGTTCGCAAAGCTGCAGACCAAGCCCCAAAATGCAGTACAATATTCCTGTTAATCTTCTTATCATATCTACTGCTGTGTACGCTCCTGCGCAAACGTGAATATGTTAAAGCCATTTCTGTGAATTTTTTACTTCAATTTTTTTAAACAATAAACATAAATTCAAAACAAAACCGAGAGTAAATCAGACTTGCGTTTTGCACACATTCCTATTCGTTGAGATGTGATTCTGTGTTTAGTCAGCCAATAAGAATGTGAAGAAAAACCAAACACACAGTGATTCATGCTTTCTCGGGTCAGGACTAAACGCAAGTCGTACTTGCTTCGTCCCATAATTGGTTGGTTATTGAATTTCTTTCGTTTCTGATTGCCTAGGTGTATTTACGTTGCGTTTAGTTGTCGACACTCGTGTGAAATCAGCTCTATGCCATTTAAACGAAAAAGTACCCGGAAGGTATTCTGTAACCTTAACATCAACTACAACAAGCCATTTCTTGTCAGGACTAGTTGTCAACATTACTGTCAGAGGTATTATTATAATAGGTTGAAAACGTGCAGCTATTCTAAAATTTGTCATATTTACAATGTATACATCTGTCTCTCAAGACTCTGCCTAATACTACACGGTAGTAGATTTAGAGGGGGGCATACGACCACATGTAACCCACCAATCCCAATAGGTAAACACGGAAGAGACTAGTGGGTAGCCCAGGTCTACCTCCCTGTCTAGATCAGTCACGTTGCCATCCTGAGCGTAGAACACTTTCATTGAAGCGACGAGTTTATCCTACGAGGGAGATCAAAAGATCTTAATGAGAAAACTGCTCGTCAGTCAAGCTTGTTGGCTATTCCAGCAATGCACTAGAAATGCCGCGGAAGAGCCCTTGATAGTATTTGAATAGGAAGACAAACGAATGTGTTAACAAAAGCAACAACGACAACACAACTGCAACATTATCTATACGAGCTTTTGTTTCCCCT
Organism: Scolanthus callimorphus; assembly: GCA_033964015.1. NCBI lineage: Eukaryota > Metazoa > Cnidaria > Anthozoa > Actiniaria > Edwardsiidae > Scolanthus > Scolanthus callimorphus. The sequence continues at coordinate 16,425,524 of CM066918.1, forward strand.
GCCCTACCCCACTTGTTTTTCTTACTATGTCAAATAAGGCGATAAACATTGCTAACACTGAAGTAAACAACAGCAATAAAGTGGGTTTGAATCAGTTTGCATGGCGAACCTTAAATTTACTACTACTGGTTACTTGGATGTTGAACGAAGCACCAGTTGGCTTGGTTGCAAGCATTTGAAAGCTTTGTTAAGAAGGTTTGGGCTGTTCCTACCTGTAGTTTCTGTAGGCCAGACAAGGACACAACTTGTCTCAGTACGCTACGTGGCTCTATTATATCGGCTGTTAGCGTTTTCACTTCAGTTTGAACAGGCTGAAAGCAACGAGATAATTTGAGAACACTGATAGTAGATACATTTATGAAAACATGGCCACAGGCGTCTGCCACATTATCGGCTTCATTGGGCAAAACTCCCGGCTCGATACAAGAATACGAGATTGTTGTGTCTTTATGGGTAACCATCAGGTAAAAACTGATCAGGAAATAAGCCTGTTGACTATACGACTATGACGTCATTTTAACATAAAAGGTCAAACTTGAGTTCAGACACGCAACCGTATTGCGCGCCAAAACCGTATTACGTAGACAAATTGCACGGTAGAAAACCCGGTGAAAACAATATTTGGTATCTGAGATATACGCATTTGAATACCCATTTTATTTACAGTGAAATGTGTGGCGCCGCCATCTTGGTGTACCTTGGTGGTACACCAAAATGGCTGCCAAATTATCGACTGTCGCAGAAGTGTACAAAAACTACAAATATTTACCCAAATTCAACTGTACATAGATATTCACTTTTAGTCAAATCACACTAGTGGTCTATTATCAATGCTGCGTTCTGAGTGGTTGAGCTACTAGTAGGCTATAAGTTATAGCCTACTAGTAGCGAAAAGTGTCGGATTTGAAAGCCAGAAAATGGCAAATGACACGAACAAAAACATTTTTTGACAATACAAATTGACCTACTAGTGTGATTGGACTAAAACAATCATTCCTCTCGCCCTCATGGCTTCTGAGTCAATAGCCCATTCGGCCTTCGGCCTCATGGGCTATTGACTCAAAGCCCATTCGGGCTCGAGGAATAATTGTTAAATATAACAGTCTGGAATAGTTAAGATTGTGAGACCGATAAATTTGAAAAAAAATTCTCCCAAAAATCGTGACAAGTATTGCGTGACAAAACTTGTTTTATTCGTATCTATAACAGACGTTCATAAAATTTGGCACTAATACGCGCTAGAGGTAGACAGAAATGATATAAAAATCACAAAGGGATAGCTATCATAGTTTCAAAGTTAGAAACGATCTATAAGATATATTTGTTGCCCTGACAAAAATATGTTTATTGCATTGCCAACGGATTTGCATTTAAGCAATAAAAGTACTTTCCGCGTGCTCTCTGTTTTCTTACAAACACGAGGGGGATGTTGGGAGAACTGATCAAAACTTATTTATTTAAAATCTTATTTATTTAAAACTTATTTATTTAAAATCATCCACCCCCCTCAAAAGTCAAATGCTCGGCCCCCTGAGATTGTCTTGTCTAATTACTGAAGGAAAACACTATTTTTTGCGTGATGTCAGCTAAGGTCTCGGTACTAAAAAAAATTAAAAATCCATAATATTCCTGAAATTCATTTGATAGAGTCCTAAATTATTTTTTAGAACCTCAAATGACGCATCGACTGTTTTCCCACGCTTCCATAGCCCATTCGTTTGTATTTAAAAATTTTAAATTTTAGTTCAAATATTCCTCGTACGATAACAATTTGGCGTCAAAATGACCAAAACACCTAAAAAACCGTGTGAGGGAATTTATATTTTTTACTTGAAAAAGATTTTATGATACATTTTGCCGCCACACATTTTAAAAATGCGACTTTCAATTCGCGGCCTCATATTTTCGTAAATATGTAAAATATCAAAAAATCCTCACAACGTTTTGCAGTTCATTTCTCCGTGAATAAAATCCGACAATGTGTGAAATTGTGCAACACAACGCTAATGGTCTTGAGCTTCTGAAGTAAATAAGGTAGTTTATATTTCGTCGTTAAATACAAGAAATATTTAAATTTCGCTAAAATGAACAACTCCAATCAATAAAGCAATCTTTTAGCTTTAAAACGAAATATAGGTGATTATCATAGCATAAATTGCGACGCGACGAGAATTTTACATTTACTGAGGCCGAGCTGAAAAACATAATCGTTTGTTGCTAGTTTTACCAACGTCACGTTTCCGAAATAATAGACCTTCTCGGCTTGGGTGTAATGTTTTCCCATTTCAGATAACGTGTCACTCCCACGAGTATTCTCTCTTTTTTTTCTGCTACGCACCGAAGGATATAGAAATATGGAAGCATTCCAAACAAAGATAGAATACTCATGGGAATGCCACGTGATCTGAAATGGGCAAAACATTACGCCCAAGCCGAGGTCTGTTATACACGGCGCCTTTCCCAAAATTTCAAGTTTGCAAATCGCCTTCCTTGAACCGATAAATGCCTGTTCGAGATGTTTTACGTTTTCCAGAAGAGCATCTTTACATGTCGAACAATTAGTAAAATCTACCTATATAAACATTTATTGTTTTTCCTCGGTGATTAGACAGGAACAACCTTAATCATTGAATTGACAGACCGTATAGATAAATCTCACGAGGTCTCAACTCTTCGCCATTTGCAGGCCGCCGTTGGTCCTTATTTCCCGGTATGTGTCCCGGAGCTCAACAAGTCCTACTGTATCTACGATGATGTTCAAGCGTGATAGCACTTGAGCGCGCGAGTATGGTCTACTTACAGTAGGGACTTGCAGATCCACCACGAACCGATTCATACTCCGGTCTGTTGTGTTGTATGCGATCATCATCACCTCCAGCACGTTCGCAAACACAGCAAACAGATTGAAGTCGATTATGAGACCGTTCTCATCACATACTCGGAAAGGCTCTCGTAATGCTGTTAGGAAATTAACGTAATCAGAGTTTTGGCATATATGTAATATTTATCATCCCACTTTAGTACCTCAGCCAATCAGAAACGAGATCTATAATGTCCTGTCCTGATATTCTACGGTATCAAGTCACTGTCCTGATATCCGACGATATCATGGACAGCTCATCTAGAATTTGAATAAAAAGACGAGAAATGGTTACAAAAATGTATTTTAGTAAAAATGGTAAGTAATGTTTACAAAACGAGCTAAAGTGTTTTATCGGGGATAGAAACACGAGGGCGTAACACGACAAGCGGTTGCCAGTAATAATTCCAAGCTAGCTTACAATCAAAGGCACCGAGTGCCTCGGTGAAATCGTGGATACCGTTCATCCACGTTTTGGCCGTCTGGTGCTGTTCCCTTCCCGAGATATCAATTTTCTAGTTTTGATGACGTCATCGATGACGTTATACCACGTGACATTGGTGCTGCAACTCCCATGCTAGAAGATAACTTTACCCAAGTTTGGTCGAGAGCGATGGTTCCCTTCACGAGATATCAATTTTCTAGTTTTGATGACGTCATGTCATGTGACTTTGGTGCTGGACCTCCATTGTCACGAATATAATGCCATCGAGTAGCGATGGTCCCCTTCCCGAGATATCAATTTTCTAGTTTTGATGACGTCATCGATGACGTCATGTCATGTGACTTTGGTGCTGGACCTCCATTGTCATGAAGATAATTTTTCCCAAGTTTGGTCACCTAGCGATGTTCCGTTCTCGAGATATTAATTTTTCTAGTTTTGATGACGTCATGAGCTAACACTTGAGTTATGAGTGAACGAGTGACATTTGGCCCACCACAATAACTCGTGTTTACGCTACGCGTATCCAGGATTTGAAAAAGGACAATCAAATTGTAAGAACTACTTCATTAAAGTCCAGATATAAGAAATCTGATATAGAGTGGCTTCAAGCTGTATTATTAGCTATTTTGAAATAGCAAACAAAAGATTCACAATGAGAGCTCTTCATTGCGAATAGTTTATTTAGAAAGGCGTTCCAAAAAGCTTTTGTTGCGACAAAAGCTCTGTTCAGAATAACATAACTTTCAAAAAGAGAAGAATTCCCTTTGGAATAGCTGTTACTTATTTACCTATAGCTAACACTTATTGGATGAGGTTGAGCAAGATAGTGAGATTTGTCAACGCCGAGGTTTGTGTTATCTGCCGAAGCAAAGCTGAGGCGGATAACACTTACTCGAGGCGTTGACAAATCTCATTATTTTGCGAAAACCGAATTCAATAATTGGTTTATTATTCAGCAACAAGGAATTCTTACCTAGCTAAACGAAGTCGACGACGACGTCCATTCGTATTCAATTCAAATAGCCACTGTTGATGTTTAGATATCCTAAGCAATGATCTCTCGGCAAAAAGCATAGCAGATTCAACGAGAATATCGGCAAAGTTGGCTTTCGCCTTCGAAATGAAAACCAAGATGGCGGCCAAACATATTGGCTTGCGTTATGACGTCATTAGAGTGCATCAATCCTAATGTCTGGAGTTTGACGTCACGAACTGCGCGCAAACATGCTTTCGCTGTGTACTCCTAGCCAATCAGAATCGAGATAGTGGCATGGCTGAATAATAATAATGATTAGCAGAGAAATGCCGTTCACGTGTCATATAAAAGAAATGAACATTTGGAGATTCGGTATTGAGTATGCGCTTGGTCGCTGAATCGCTGGCTCGTAAAACGAGAAACCACTGAAATGTTTTGCAGTGTTTGTGGGCGACAAAATGGCGCGAGCGCTGTCCCTTTTCGGGATTTTTGTCCTCGTATTTTATATCCAGCAGTGCGGAAACAGTGCACCTAAATCGGAATGCGCCCTGTGTTGTAAACAAGACTAGATCGACCGTGGACGGGTGAGTTAAATTCATTTATCTGTGCATGGTTTTAGAGAGCAATTCAACTCCAGTATTACCAAATAATTGTCAAATATCTCCATTTTGGCTCGTTTCAGTAGTAGGCACTGCCTCGTCGTTCCATGTTTAAATCATGGTCACCGAATTGTAATAAATGAAGGTAATGGTATGACTAGTTTTACGGGAAAACTAGGTGGTCTGCGTCGGCGGAGACGTGAACATGAACAACAACAACCAAGGGTTGAGATTTATGTTAAACGCCGTGGAAAAATGGTGTTTTGCTGACGTTTCGAGCGTTAGCCCTTCGTCGGAGCTAAATGAACTATCGCTTTATGCAATGCACGTATTCATTTCCAACATGCGTCCGTTTTCCGTAGGTTATGGAAAAAGGGGGAAAACATGACCACCTAAGTAATGGTCCATGCTTAGCGTGCGTAAATCCAGTTCTGGAAGCACTTCCATGAAGCAAAAGGTACTCTCCATTGAGACCACACACTTCGAGAAATTCACAAGGCTCAAAATCAAACACAGAAATATATGTCCCATACATATTAGCTAATGCATATAGCTAAACTCGTCGCACTAAAAAATCGCACTCACCATATAGTAGTCAACTCATTCACTAAGTATAGTATGGGGATTGACACTATTAACCACGTGGTCGGGGATTGAGTACAGCAACCACGTGGTTGGGGATCTTACATTAATACGCCCCACATTTATACGCCCCACATTTATACGCCCCACATTTATACGCCCCACTTTATACATGTCACTTTATATGCCCACTTTATATGCCCCACTTAATACGCTCCAGTTTATACGCCCCAACGTTACCTTTATATTGAGGTTGGAAGTAGCCTGACGAGGCATTGCCTGCTGGTGTAAAGTCGTAGGCAAACAATGAATAACCAGCCTTGAACTCGTCGAACGTAAGATTGAGTCCTTGTCCGCGGTAGGTACCACGCACGTGTTCGAACAACATGTGGTACAAATCTATATCTTTGTCATCAGCGGTAGACAGTGTTCCATAGGGGGGTCTCTTGTCCATCCACGGTTACTTTGATGGTAGTCAAAGCAAACATTTGGAAATTGAATGGATTCATGTGTTTATGTTGGGCATTCGGAATTTAGCGCTTTGCGCATCCTCTTGGGAATTGTATGCACCTTTAAATCTTGTAGTTTTCATGCAAATTGCACTTGACCTTCCAGTTACTCGCTTGAAATCACCACTTTTGTAGACTTCGGATTATGGGAGACGAGGAACAACCTGTTACCAAACAAGATCTAACGGATTTCAGGGCTTTTGTGATTGACCAGCTCAAGTCGCATACTAGTAGTCTAACATCTGAGTGTGGTAAAATTCAGCAAGCTGCAGAAGAAGCTTTGGCTACTTCAAGACAGATAAAGGAATTCAACGAGCTATCTTTTAAAAGACCTGGAAACGAGAAAAATTTTAAATTTAACCGCCAAGTGCTTGAAAAACTGTCCACCCTTCGCCAATCCCTGGTTTCCCAGCGAGTGGACGAGGATTCGTTACAGCTTTTACAGGAGGCTGTCGATCTTCTGGAGGATAGAAACAGAAAAATAAGAATTGCCGATACCTCTGAAGCCGGCTGGTTAACTGTGAAGCATTACGAGTCGAGCCCAGTTGCCTTGGGGGAGGAAGACGACAAAAAGATTAGAGCCGCGGAGAAAGAAGCTATTCGTGATCAGGAAAGACAGCGCCGCAGAAGAAATGCTGAAAAACCTCAGTCTAGAAGTGGCCGCCCTCCTCAATTCTTCCCCGGCGGCTTCAACAACTACAGGAACCGTAGCCAACAGCACTATTCCCAAGCTCAGCCCTTCGGATCTGGTAACTTCAACAGGGATCCTTCACAGCAATCCTTCAACAGCTTCAAACGAGGGCCGTGCCGATACTGTGGCTCTGGGACACACTGGTGGCGGGAGTGCCCCGTCCGTCTCGGGAAGTTCCAAGTTGGCGCTTCCACTTCAACCTTGTCCACCGCAACCAACAGTCGTTCCTGAATTCTCCACTTGGAAGTCTCTCAAGTCTGATGTCGTTAGTGTTTTCGAAGCAGATTCAAAAGTTCCATATAGTTTTCACAGTTCATCTGAAAATCGCTGTGCCTTGGACATGGAGTTTAGTGAGTTGTTGTCACAAGATAAGTACGATTGTGTTTTAAATACTAATATTGATGTAGACTGTCAGCAATTTTTGGCTCAGAATTTACATGAATTTGAACAAGGTGTTTCTACTTTAATCTTGAAAGATAGACTTAAAATGTGTGTTCCATTTTGGGCTAAGATTGGCTCTCCTGATTGGATTCTGGATGTTATCTATAATGGGTATAGAATACCGTTTATTGAAATTCCGCCTAGTGTTCTTTTATCCAATAATAAGTCGGCCCTTGATCATTCTGAGTTTGTAGATGAAGCTGTTTCGGATTTGCTTAAAGCGCATTCAGTCTTGGAAGTTTGTTCGCCTCCGTTAGTTGTTAATCCTCTCACCGTGTCTGTTAATTCTGAAGGAAAGTGTCGACTTATTTTGGATTTAAGGCATGTCAATAAATTTATCCCTAAGAGCAAGTTTAGATTAGAGGATGCTCGTGTTTTTCTTAATTATTTACACCCTTCTGGTTATATGTTTAAGTTTGATATGAAGTCCGGTTATCATCATATTAGCATTTCTCCTGATCATTACAAATTTCTAGGTTTCTCTTGGCCTCTTAATAATTCTCCTTTCCCCAGATATTTTGTTTTTTCGGTTTTAGCCTTCGGCTTGGCTTCCGCTCCTTTTTTGTTTACTAAACTTTTTCGTCCTCTTGTGAGACATTGGCGTTCACAAGGCATCCCCTTGGTTTTATATCTTGACGATGGTATCGTCTGTCTTCCCACGCTTGATCAGGCGGAACGCGCTGCTAGTATTGTTAAGCAAGACTTAGCTAGTGCTGCTGTGGTTGTTAATTTTGCTAAGTCCGTTTGGTGCCCACAGCAGTCTCTAGAGTGGCTTGGTTTACACTGGGATTTATGCACAAACCGTGTGTCTATCCCTTCTAGACGAATTTACAGTTTAGTCAATTCACTTCGCTCTCTTAAGCAACAATTTCCCTTTGTTTCTCCTCGCCAGGTAGCTTCTGTTGTTGGTAAAATAACTTCCCTTGAACCTGGTGTCGGTAATATAGTCTATCTCATGTCCAAATTTTTGCAATCCTTTATTAAGCTTTCTGATGACTGGGATTATCCTTTAGATTTTCTGTCTTATCAGTACGTTAAGGAATGCATTTCTGAGATTGATTTTTGGCTGAATAATTGCAATGGCCTTAATGGTAGATCTCTCACGCAATATGCGCTACCTTATATTCTCATTTACTCAGATGCTAGTGCTAAGTCTTGTGTGGAGGGTATACACTTAGTGTAGATTCCGGTGAATTTGAGTTGTTTTACCAAGCTTTTTCCTCATTGGAGATTGATATGGACAGCAATGCTAGAGAGCTTTTAGCTATTTTGTATGGTTTGAAGTCCTTTAAATCCCTTATCTCGGGAAAGACTGTCAAAATTTTCACGGATAACAAAAATGCGTCTATCATTACCGCCAGAGGTAGTAATTCCCTTCGTTTGCATGTTTTGGCGCTTGATATTTTTCGGTTTTGCTCACTTCACAATATTTCTCTTGAGATTGAATGGATTCCTCGTTCACTAAATGAATACGCGGACTCAGTGAGTCGTATTGTCGACTTTGATGATTGGGCTCTTTCCAGAGCGTTCTTTTTGCATATTAGCTCACTTTTCGGACCCTTTCATGTGGACCGTTTTTCATCCTCGCGTACGGCTAAGTGTCCTAGGTTTTATTCTAAGTTTTGGAATCCTGGATGCGAAGGCGTTGATGCGTTTTCTGCTTCTTGGGCAGGTGTGAACAATCTCCTTGTTCCACCTATAAATCTTGTCGCGCGCGCCATCAGCCATTTGGAAGCTTGTCACGCACGGGGAGTTCTTGTTGTTCCTAAGTGGCAATCAGCATGTTTTTGGCCTTTTCTTTTCCCTCCCGGTGCTCCTAGGTCCTCTGTTGTACGGGTCATGGAGTTTTCGGATCCGTCTGGTATTTTTGATTCTTCTCATCTTAGTTTTTCTACAATTTTTGGCGCCCAGTCTTTTTTTTTCCAGTGCTGGTTATCTGTCTCAACGCACAGTCTTTTGGTTGATTTAATATATATTTCACAGTCTGTGTCCGGCTATGAAATTTTTTGATGCCTCAATTTCTGAAGGGTATGAATGGTTCATTCATACTAGGGTATTAGAGTGTATCCCTTTATGGATAGAAATGGTATTAATGTATCACCCTGCATAGGGTATTAATGTATCACCCTGCATAGGGTATTAATGTATCACCCTGCATAGGGTATAAATGTATCACCCTGCATAGGGCATAAAATAAATGTATCGTCACCCTGCATAGGGTATGTCATGTATATTTTACGCTCATTGCGAATTCCTTTTACGCTGCATTGGTTGTTAGTTATATTTTATATAATTCATTGTGATCAGTAATAAATTGTATTTGAGCTAGCTTCGTGGTAATTTGTTGTTTTTTCTTTATCTTTACTTCTCTCAGGTTTGCTGACGTCCCACTTTTACAGAGCACAATATTGAGAAGTCTGTCATCAAGCATCCCTGGCATCCTTGGACACTCTAGGGCTTCTAATACTCTTAAAGGCTACCATGGATATTTTAATAGATGGAAACGATGGTCTAGCAATTTCCCTGAAATATGTTATTTTCCTGCCAGTGATTTCCACGTTGCCTTATTTTTAATTTCTTTATTGCAGTCAGGTTCTTCTTTGTCAATTATTCAGCAATGCTTTTATAGTATCAATTTTTTCCATAATGCATGTTCCGTTAGTAATCCTTGTGACAGTACTTTTTTGAGGTTAATTTTTGAAGGATGCAAACGGCTCGCAGCAAAGCCTAAAGCTCGTACGAGGCAACCTATTTTGCCCATTCATTTACATAAGTTAGTTTGTATGTTTGCTTCTGAAAACGCAACATTACGCGACGTTCGAGATGTTTGTTTTTGTCTTATCTCTTTTGCAGGTTTCCTGCGTTTCGACGAGACCAGTCGTCTCAGGTGGTGCGACATTTCGCCGCATGAGTCTTTTTTCTCGCTTAATATTATTAGCGGTAAAACTGATCAGCTTAAAAAAGGAAATGTTCGGTTAATTTCCAAAACAGGCAATGTTACTTGTCCCTGTAATATGCTGCTTAGATACGCTAATATGGCCAATAAGACTTTTTCTTCAAACGATTTTGTTTATCAAAAAATTTCATATGGAAAAATTAAGGGTCATACACTGCGTCCTGGTACACAGTTTTCTTATACCAGCGCAAGGGAAGCTATTATCACCAAATTTAAGGCTATTGGCCTTTCTGATATTGTTGGTTTGCACTCACTTAGAATCGGCGGCGCATCTGCTGCTATCAATAACGGTGTTTCCGAAAATATCATCAAATTTCATGGGAGGTGGAGCTCTGATTCCGCCAAAGATCTCTATTGTCGTCTAAATTTGGACAATCAGCTGTTAGCTTCTTCTTCCGTGGGTCTCTAATTACTCCCTTTTTATACCACCTTTGTATTCTTGACGTAACTGGAAAGTGTCTCTCCTACACCCGTGTACGTTCATGTAGAATATACAATATAAACATTTTCTGTGCGGCGGAACGCAGTGACATAGCACAGAAATGTGTTTATGTTGGGCATTCGGAATTTAGCGCTTTGCGCATCCTCTTGGGAATTGTATGCACCTTTAAATCTTGTAGTTTTCATGCAAATTGCACTTGACCTTCCAGTTACTCGCTTGAAATCACCACTTTTGTAGACCGGGCAAGTTTTTACTTATTTAATTTCATTGAATTAATTACATTATCTATTATTCAATACTCTGTTTTCCATTGTAAATACTAAGTCACTTTGTCCTTTATGGCTACTTTGCTTTGCTTCTTTGATTATTGTAATTAACCTCGTCTTCAATAAACGTAACTGGAAAGTGTCTCTCCTACACCCGTGTACGTTCATGTAGAATATACAATATAAACATTTTCTGTGCGGCGGAACGCAGTGACATAGCACAGAATTCCCTTTATCGCCATTGTAGGCAGCATTCTCTACCATCCCTAAAATCATAGCGGAGCCCCTTAGCTACACGCAGGAGAAGAAAGAAACAAAACAAAAGTGTATATGCATCGACCTGTTTTGTGATGGACTTCCGGTTGTGTGTGTGTCCGTCGTCGCACAGGCAAACCATCAGCCGAGTTAAATAAAAGGTTTATATCTCTGGAAGGGATGAACCTCAGACAACCAAAAACACGTGCTATGATGTCATCGATGACGTCATCAAACAAGAAAAGGCTTGTATCTTTGAAAGGGATGAACCTTAGACAACCAAACTTGGATGAAGTTGTCTCAGTGGCAAGTGGGGTGCAAAGGCGTGGTCACGTGGTATGACATCATCGATGACGTAATCAAAACGAGAAAAGGCTCATATCTTTGGAAGGAATGAACCTCAGACAACCAAACTTTTGTGATGTTGTCTAAGCAGTAAAGCGGGTGCAACCGCATAGTCACGTGGTATGACGTCATCGATGACGTCATCAAAGGCTTCCATCTTTTTAAGGGATATGAACCTCAGACAACCAAATTTGGGTGAAGTTGTCTAAGTGGCAAAGGGAGTGCGACAACATGGTCATGTGGTATGACGTCATCAAACGAGAAAAGGCTTATATCTTTGGAAGGGATGAGCCTGAGACAACCAAACTTGGGTGAAATTGTCTAAGTGGCAAGGTTGATTCAACGGGATGGCCACGTGGTATGACGTCATCGATGACGTCATCAAACGTGAAAGGCTTACATCTTTGGAAGGGATGAACCTCAGACAACTAAATTTGGGTGAAATTATCTAAGTGGCAAGGGGGTGCAAGTGTTTGGTCACGTGGTATGACGGTGACAGGCTATGTACAATGGCGACCTTTTGTCTCATTAAAATAGAAAAATATGTAACCGGAAGCTCCGCTTTTAGCCAGTGGCTAAATCTATATATTACGTTTAGGAACCAGTCCTTGGAACAAGTCTCCTTCATAATGGCTCAAGGATCCAGTACCAATTTGTCGGGTCTTCACAATGGCTGACGCCAATGGGTACTTGGCAGTACGTGCATGCGATCCTGTCATGAGTTCACGATGATTTAACTTGACGCTAGGGGCTGGAGTCACGTGATACATGCGCAGGATAAAGTCCTCGATGACGATCTCTTCGGTACCTAACTCCGACATGAGACAGAAGGCGATATCATACATATCAAACTTGAATTTCATCTCGGTGTCGTCCAGAAGGTAACGTCCTGAATGAAAGAGATCACAAAACAAGGGACCTTCCATGTACACTTTGTCACCGATTTTAGTACGAGCTGCACGTGCCGTGAGCCCTGGATTCTTAGCAGCGCCTGTAGCTGCATGACTAACTTGATCCATGGATCCACTGTCTTTTTTTCACATGGCACATTCCAGATACGATTCTTGAGCTTCTTTAGGATAATTCAACAACGTCTCGATGAAGGCACGGTACGCATACGTGTCGGTTTGCAAGGTGACGGCTTGATCGTTCAATTTCACAGTCACTTGTTGGATCATCGAATGAAGAAAGTTGTTGAAAGGTCCAATTTTATCGCCTGCTACAACTTTTGTAGTACCATCAGCTTTGGTGATCTTGGCCACGACACGGAAATGACTCTTTTTCAAATCAATCATTGTAGGACCCCTACGAATGATGAACTGATAATACTTGGCCCCTTTGTCCGTGGGAGAATATTCAACGTATCGGCCTGATGTCACAGCCACATCTGTTGGTGGTACCGTAAATAAGTCCATGCCTGGATTGGAAGCAACAAGCAAAGCAGAATGAACACTCATGTTGACGAGGAGCTCTTGACAGAAGTTGAGGTGATGTCCAACTGATTAGAATGCATAAATGTCCAGGTCTTTTATAACTGTTTTTCAATCAAAAATGTCCTTGGTAAAAATGTCCTTGGTATGACGACGACGACGACGTTTAGCCATGGTAGTCTTAGGCTGACGACGACGAGGTTTTCGGGGTTGACGAGCACCACCCACTTGTTGTTTACGTATACCTTGTGTAGCGAGTTCCGCTTGTTTACGTATACCTTGTGTAGCGAGTCTCCAAGAAGGCAAGTGAGGAACAAAGTCTCTTCCTATTTAACGTAATACACCTCCGACACCACCTATACCAAATCCCATTTGTACTGGCACAGGGTACCCATGGAAATCTCAATTTCCTTTTTGTAGATGACGTAGAAAATAAATATAGTTTCCTTTTCCTGTTTGTGATTTAGGTGGCAGTGCAGCAAGAGCACCACGAGCCATATTCAACATATCGTTGTACCACACCATCTTCTTCTAGGCAAATCGCACACGACGCAATTGTAGTGTCGCCTGTACGGCGCCTGCTTGAAATGGCGCGGTTTCGCCTGTGTCGTCGGTTATATGGATACGGATCTTGTTGATGATTTGAGTACGAAGTGGCAAGTAGTAAGCATTGAGGAAATTTCGTTCCACAGGGAATCCAGGTTCTCCTCCAGGAACAAAGGTACGCAATATGTTGTTGGCGTTACTTCCTATCACAATATGCGAGTCCACAATGTTCGTGTACACGTAAATGCTTTGGAACGGGTGTACATCTGCTCGTTCACGTACGCTGGAGGTAAAGGTCTGCATTGCATCAGCAGATTTTTCGTCTGCTACAAATGTATACCATTTTCCCGAGTTCAAGTTCAAAAGAAGGAAAAATGGGGTTTGACGAGTACGAAAATGTATACATTTCTCGAGCAAAACACGAAAACGAGACTAAAGCGCAGCGAAGCGTGGACACTCATTAAGATGCAAACATTCGAGGCAAAAGGCAAAGGCGGAACGCGTTGTTGTCTTTTACTTTATAGCATACATATAAAGACAAGTTAAAATGATCTTTAAAATATAGTTTTGTTATATTCTTATTGCATACACAAAAGTATAAATGCAGCATTTTTGTATTTACAAGTTTAATAAATTGTCTTGGTTCTACTTGTAATTCTTCTTCGCTATATTACCCCGACAGTACCCCCGCAGAACCCCGACAAAACCCTAACGGAACCCTACCCAAAATGGAATAATAGGGGCGTTTAAGTAAAGCTGCGAAAACGTTCTAGCTCCTTAGTTAATTATAATAAAGACACACACATTAAGTTAATGTTTTTTGTATTTTATTCTATAATGATAGGCATTCTACAACCGAGGCTAATTATTTACATTTACAAGTTTTCCTAAATATAATGCCCAACTTGCACCGTATCTTCCAATTTAGAACGTTTTACTTTATAAACATTGCCGTCTTCTATTAACAAAAGTTTACGTTTCTTGCCCTTACTCTCTTCCGATTTAACATCCAGAACTTTTAGTGTGCGACGCTTGTTGTTTGCTGGTAAAAGTGGTACAGAGTCGTAGTCTAAAATGCCCGCCCAATCCCCCTTCTTTACAATTTTACAAATGGCATACAAATGGCATACTTTCTGGTTGTAGAAAGCTTGGTTTTGGTTACAACTAATCTACAACCAACTACCAACTGTTCTTTCTCCTGCTCTATGTTTTCTCCTGCTTGGTAAAGTATTCCATCATTTAGTTTTACAACAAGTAATGCTCCATGTGGCTAGGTTTTACATGCCTTTGTAAGGAACCATGTCCGTCCAAGGAGACAGGCGAGACCGTCTACTACACCCAAGAGTTTAAGATCGCCTGCGCCGACGAGAAATACTCGGATGTATTAGCCTTTTTACGCTCAAGCGACTACAAACTAAGGAACATTTTCCTAAAGGACATTGACCTAACGATGGATTATAGTGGCAGCTTTGACAAAGAGGAGATTATACACCACCTGGTCACCAACAAAGACTTTCGCATGCAAGGGGACAAAGCAGATGCAAATAGAACAATTCTGGGCAATAGCGATCAAGTTGGTAAGTAAGAGTTAAATACCGAGATTCGAGGCAATAACCCAAATACATCCCAAGGGCCGTAGGCCCGCGGGATGTATTTGGGTTATTGCCGAGAATCGAGGTAATTAACTGGCTTATTACAGGATTGGCAAGGTTTTCAGAAAACAGGAACAAATGAAATGCATTCTTCACATTGAATTTCAAAATTTTGACAAGGAGTATAGTTTACAATTGAAAAGGATAGCGCATTCCGATAGGAACTATTGCTAGTTATTTAGCTGTTTTCATAGAAGTACGTCCCCCAGAGAAAATGAATGAATGACAAAGGTCCAAACAAAAAAAATATACAGCTTGAGTGAATTCATTTGTTAGCAGAACACGAATTATGTCTTTTGTTTTCGTACAAAATAACCAGGCCAGCCAATCGAGTGGCTTTTTGTAAAAGCGCGACTCATTCAAACGCTATTTTCGTTTGTACCACGCACTGACTGCTACTAGTCAATTTGCATAATGCTGAGTAACAACATGGATCGGAACTGCTTCAAGCTGGAGTAACTGAAGGCAAGTTTCAGGTATTTTGCGCTCGTTGGTTGTTCTCTAAGATAAGATATGTAAACGATTTCATCTGTATTTTCAGGTTTACCTGCTTGTGAGCACACTCTATGGGCCAGGAAACCAAGCAAGTAGGCTGGACAAACGCTTTATGGTTCAAGTCCGTTCAAGTGAAGGCGTTTCTCGGATATATGGTGTTTTGTAGCGTTCAACGGGATTCGCGCATAAAGGATAATCAGGAGCAAATAGAGCGGATTTCAGATGACTGTCGTGAGTTGTTCGCAATTACTTTGTAATTACTCCTATAGGTTTTATTCAGAATTGCTGAAATAACGTTGCGATTGGTCTCACTACAATCATATGAAATCCGCTCTATTTAACAATTAGACAGATAGTCATATAGATGCATAAACTGAGATTATTGGTGTTTTTTTTCTCAGGATAATAGAAGTGTATGGATTTGAATTCGCTAGGAAAAGAGTTTGGGGGTGACTAGATTGTGTAGCGGTAAGTAGAATGTCCATGTATTTAACTGAGATAAATACCTAATGTTTATTTAATGAGGTATTTAACTCTGTATATACCCGGGATGTTCCACTTACAGCTATTCAATTCTTTTCATCAGCCCCTCTCTTCCCTAGAGAATTTCAAATCCCTTCCCGGCTTTAAGTTACTTGAGAGGTATGTACGTTAGTTGGCGACCTCAAAAACACAATGGAAACCGTGTCAATCATGTAATAATAATTGCTTGACCTATATGGAAACGGTAGATGGAATGACGACTCGCTGCAAAATATAGAGAGTAAGAGTGTCCGCGAAACTGTTGGACAACATTGGAAAGATTGGGTTTGTCAGAAAGATACTCGCCTCGCCAATGCAAGAGACCTATCTAAAGAGCGTGGGCTGACGCGTGGCAAGGTCACCTTTTACTGCCAGGGCCGTGTTCCAAGTGACGAGTTTATGGAGTACACACTCTCGCGAATAACACAGCACGTCTCTCCTTCTCTTGTTTATTCCACCCCTTTTGCTGCTACTTGGAAGGCGTACTGTGACTCTATGCTACACAGCTTGGTGGTGGTGGACAGGTCACGCGACACTGGATTGCTTGTTTACACTTACAATGACAAGACTAAAGACATTAGTGGGCAGTTTGTCGACAAATGGTCGAAAAAAAAAGTGCTGTCTCGCAAATCTAACGCTAGGCGCGAAACTATCTGTAGATATAATCGAAGTTTGTGATCGGATAAAAACTGCAGTGGTCAACGGAAAATGCAAAACTAAAGATATTATGCTGGATATTTCGGGTGAACGTTATTTCAAACATCGTAAAGATGCTAGTATGGATTTTACCACTCGGCTTGTCTCTAAAGGTGGAGTTTACAGCTGGAACGACGGAAGTAAAGAAGCGAACTTACAACTGTTAGAAAGTGCTGGACTGGTTCGACACGAGAACTGCACAGTCTACCTCGCCCATGTCCAGGGTAACAATAACAGCAAGGCTGACTTAAATTTGTCTCGGGCAGATATCTAAGATGTCAAATTACCCACAGGAGGGACCAGAAAACAGCGTCGCACATCCAACAAAGAACGAAAAGAACAGGAAGGGAAGATTACGAAGCAAGCAGCGATACACATACAAGAATGCCGAAAACCCTTCGAAGCGGCTATCGCGGAAAAGAATGAAAAGTTGAAATTGCTAGAAGAATATAGAAGTATATTTTCTGACAACAACATAATCCACCTTAAAGATTTACCTCGTAGCTCCTATAATGTCAGGGCTATGCGAGAAAAACAAACCCAGTTTGGAGAGAAATTTATCATGCTTATCGAAACACACAAAGAACAGGGAACACTCGGGCTGTGTTATTCTAATAAGCACATCGAGAGGTACTTACAGGAACACTTCTTGGAGGCAGAAAAAGAAAAGATTCGCGACCCGAAAAGAAACTTCCTAACATTGTATAACAAACCACTCGCTGTCCTTAATATTACCGGCTGGGGACGAACACCACAGAGAAATGTAATAGTTTACTGCAGTCTGCGATTAACAGAACAAACGGAAGAACATAGCATAAAGAACTTACAGCAGGAGCTTACAACGAAAATAAAGGAACAGATGACAAAAATGGATAATGCTTTTTCCACTTCGACTTGCCAGGCATTGCCCCTTCTTAAACGAGAAGACATGGTTCTTACAAAAACATGCAAAACCTAGCAGAACTACCACTGGGCTCGGCGCATACAGTTATAGCTATCGGCCACATGAAATATTATGGACAACAAAAACTTGTAAAACTAGATGATGGAATACTTTACCAGGCAGGAGAAAACATAGAGCAGGAGAAGGAACAGTTGGTAGTTGGTTGTAGATTAGTTGTAACCAAAACCAAGCTTTCTCCAACCAGAAAGAAGTATGCCATTTGTAAAATTGTAAAGAAGGGGGACTGGGCGGGCATTTTAGAATACGACTCTGTACCACTTTTACCAGCAAACAACAAGCGTCGCACACTAAAAGTTCTGGATGTTAAATCGGAAGAGAGTAAGGGCAAGAAACGTAAACTTTTGTTAATAGAAGACGGCAATGTGTATAAAGTAAAACGTTCTAAATTGGAAGATACGGTGCAAGTTGGCCATTATATGTGACCCTCTTTGCGAAAACCCGGCTAAATGATTTTAGCGTTGTGAGCAAAATGCATTTCAAAGCATTGTGGAACGTACGGAATGCATTATAGAACATTCGCATATCGGTGGCTATCGTTCACAAAGCATTTGAAAAAAATCAGAGACCATTACAAACCATTCCCCAAGCGTTGGCATTCATCTCAAGAACGTTGAATGGAAAGTGAAGATCGTTGGCATTCATTCCACAAGCGTTGGATTTAGGTCACTATTAAGGCACAATATAAAGCTTGGTGAGTAAAGATAGTAGTTGTGTTGACATTCATCTCTCGAGCATCGCAATTAAACATGTAACTTAACTCAAGACAAAGGTCACGATAAGGACAAGATCAGTTCTCACACAAGTATCAGACCAACCCCAACTCGTACTACAATGCTTCAAACGCTTGCAAACTTGAGCCCGACTGTTTTTCAAATATGTGAGGGGTATGAGTGCAAGTTTATTCATGGGTAATTATCTAAAATACTGCCATCCTGTTAGTTTCAAATGACCTTGAGATCGTTGTCTGTGATACAAGGGATGCATGATGAGATCGTTGTCAAACCAATGTCACATTTTTAGCGGTGTTAAAGGACATTTACCAAAAGCGTGATGAATAGGTCAAAGGATCGTTGGAGCCATTTCGACTGAGCATTATCAAACATTGCAAAACCGTTGAGTGATTGTTTTAGATCGTTGGGTAGCATTATGGAATCATTGTGAATCATTTGAGAACCATTGAATGATTGTTCAATATCGTTGGCGAGCATTTGAAGAGCATTTTGGAACGTTCCGGGACCATTACAACGTAATCGCAAACCATTTTGAAAGCGTTGAAACGCTTCTAAACGCTAAAATCATTTAGCCGGGTTTTCGTAAAGAGGGTCACATATTTAGAAAAACTTGTAAATGTAAATAATTAGCCTCGGTTGTAGAATGCCTATCATTATAGAATAAAATACAAAAAACATTAACTTAATGTGTGTGTCTTTATTATAATTAACTAAGGAGCTAGAACGTTTTCGCAATTTTACTTAAACGCCCCTATTATTCCATTTTGGGTAGGGTTCCGATATGTCCGTACCAGGCCATTCTAGCTGCCCTCCCGCGAATACGAAGTAAAAGCAAACGAAGATGAAGTACCTTGCTAAGTCTGAGCACTTTTCTACCATACGGTCTCGAGAACTTAGCAGACGAAGTTGTCCATTTTGAGACTTTGTAAAACGGATTGACTGCATAATGCAGAGAAAAGCCAGCTATTGTGATTTGTTGGTGAAGGCAGACTGGACGCACGATTTGTTTTTCAGTCCCTCGGGGATTTGTCGTCATCTCAGTTTCGATCAGTTGATCATGCTAGGGGTTGATTTGAATTAAAATTAAATTCTTGCTGCTATAAATGTGACAACATTAAAGTGATGTGGTCTCAATGGAGAGTACATATTGCTTCATTGAAGTAGAATAGTTAAGGACTTCATACATGCAATACCAAGTGATTTGCAACTCTGGTTTTTGAAAAATCACGAAAAAAGTAAAAATGTGGGTTTTGTTTCCAAGCATTTGGCGCCGGTTTAGTCATTGTCATCGTAATTCGTTTTATTTATCACAAAATAGAAGCATTGGTCAGTAGGTACGCAAAATTTTAGAGCGATCAGATAAAGTTGAGAGCCAATAACTGGCCTTGCAAAATACGTGTCGTCACACAAATAATTACCCGCGGGCCACTTTTTAAGACCTAAAGCTGCCGTTGCACGGTGCAATGTGTAACACCCTCAGCAACGTTGCGCGACAAGTTGCTTCCATCGTTGCAGCAAGTAGGATACGATTCTACTTCTCGGAACGGATTGCAGCAACTTGTCTCTCATTGCAGCGTGTAACAGCGAATCTTGAAACTTGTCTCGCAATTTCGTTCACAGAAACCCCTCTGGCTTATTTGCGCATGTGTGTTCTGTATTAAAATGGCGGACAAATAGTAAAAAGTTCGACACGTTGCAATCACTGCGAGCTAACATCAGCTGCAATGGCTTTTGCAACTTGTCTCGCAATGAATTGCGAGACGAGTTGCAGAAAACATTGCACCGTGTAACTCCACCTTTTTAAAGGTCTCGGTATATGTAAAAATTGAAAAATCCATAATATGACTTTTTTTCCTGGAATTCATTTGATAGAGTCCTAAAGTAAATTTCCAAAACCTCAAATGACGCATCAACTGTTTTCCTAGACTTCAATAGACCATTCTTTTGTATTTCCTGCCACCCATTTTCTGTAATTTAATGAACTTTACACGCTTTTTCTAGTACTTAAATTTTGGGCCAAATTTGCTCCTGACCTCGCACAATTAAAGATATCGGCGTCAAATTTTCTGTGTCGTTAGAAAATGATAACACCTAAAAAACTGTGTGAGGGAATTTTCATTTTTTACTTGAAAAGGATTTTATGATTAATTTTGCGGCCACGAATTGTAAAAAATGCGATTTTCAACTTTGCGGCCTAATATTTTCGTAAATATGCGCAATATAAAAAATCCCTCACACAGTTTTGCAGTTCATTTCTTCGTGACTAAAATTCGACCAATATCAATAGTTTTATTTAAATTCTACTTTAGCTCATAAAAGCAGCAGCTGTCATTACATTTGTTGGATTCCATAACAAATGTTTGTAAATTTTGGCTTTTAAAGGTATTTTAGGGGGTAAAATTGCTACAAAAATCCCAAAATCTACCATGACACCCACTACTTTATGCGTTCAAAATTACAGCCTTAGCATATTTTTCGCACGTTAAAAAATTGCAAATACGCTGCGGAGGTTTTATATTTTCGAATGAAGTAGTATAGATAATGGGGGTTCTGGGACAGCGAGGTCGAGAGCGGTTCTGGGTCCCAATGATAGGGCCCGCCCCACCCCCCCGGGCGGGCCCATAGCCCATCCACCCTATATCAAGCAGATAGGACTTCGCGTAGATAAACAATCGGCTATTATGCTTCTACGGCGGCCCCTTGTGGGAACCTGGGCAGCGATCGTCACACAACCCAAAACTCAAACAACAGACAACTCTCCGGCCATGCATGGCCACGAACGGCACACAAGCCCTCGGCCACGCCATGTCCTCCAAACATCAGCACAAGCCCTCGGCCACGCCATGTCCTCCAAACATCAGCCAACTCACCGGCCACGCATGGCCTGTTCGTCGATCCGCACACCGCGGGAGCATGATCCAGCAAAGAGTTTGTGAACCCAAGCGTAAAAATAGGTGGAGTTTGATTTAAACGGCGTCCCCAACACGCTTCACCCCAGTGGCATGCTTCCCGCTGACCTCTGGGAGAGGACACGAGGCGGGGCTGAATGGTTGATACAGCCACCGCCCCACAAGTCGGTGGTCCAGCCCACCGCATTCTTCGAGAACAAGTTCGGGATATTTATCGATCGCCGAACGGCGAGAGACCACCTCGTGCACGGCGACGGGTACGCAGCCCTCGGTCCGGGGAAGAACATCCAGTTCCGGATCCATCGAACCGCCATCGAACTCTGGGAATTGTAAATGTCATGTCTTCCTCCTAGGTGACGCCGCATTCGAGCTAGATAGCCAGGTCGCCTACTATTGATCATTGTTGCATATAGGATGGACGGTCTCACCGATTTGATCCCAGACCACCTGCTTATCGTAGGACCTACTGGGTCCGGGAAATCGCAGCTAGTCGTCGAAGTTCTCAGAGGGCCATTTCGGGGGCGGTTCCACGTAGTGGTGCTCATCTGCCCCACTCTGCCGTGGAATAAGACGTACCGGGCGCTCGTCCACAAGGACCCCGGCTTTGTGGCACTGGCACCAAATAACTCGGGGGGTGAAATCGAGAAGTGCCTTCGGCTGTGCGTCGCCTTCTTCGAAGGCCGCGGCCAAGTCTTGTTAATTCTGGACGACTGCGCC
The DNA here is from genome assembly GCA_033964015.1 of Scolanthus callimorphus. NCBI lineage: Eukaryota > Metazoa > Cnidaria > Anthozoa > Actiniaria > Edwardsiidae > Scolanthus > Scolanthus callimorphus. The sequence goes on from CM066918.1 coordinate 16,447,553, forward strand.
GCCAATGAAGACGTAAAAAGGCATCGCAGCGCTTTGATCGAGCTGGCTTTTTCTGGCAGGCACAAGTGCTTTTCGGTATGGCTCCTCACACAGCAGTACACCAGCGTGGCGAGAGCCTTCTACAGCCCGAGCGATCTCGATGGGAAGGCGCTTTGGGATAACTACGGGGCGGGCATGAAAAGGAGGAGCGCCAACAGATGCTGGCCACACTCAAGAACACACTATACGCCCGACTCTGCTTCCGCCTTCGGGCGCCGTTCGATATCGCGCTAGAGCTCCCAGCCCCTAGCCGAATTGTTTCAGCTAGTATATAGCCATGGCTGACAACATCTTGGATGAGATCCTTCCCGTGGAAGGCGACCTTTCGACCACACCTGCGCACGCTCCAGAAAACACTGCAGACGGTGATGAGGAACAGCGGGAGGCGCTGGCTATTCTTGCGGCCGCTGGTAATACCAAGGAGTATTTGGGAAAACAGCTATCGCTGGGGGATGTCAACAAGCTTTCGAGCAAGGAGGTTTGCTCGCTCCATCTTCGATACCAGGCGATCCTCGGAAAGCAGGTCGAGCGCTCTCTCTCCGGCAGATTCTTAAAGGTCGCATGCAGGGTGGTGGCGCATGTGCTGGGAGCAGTAAGGAAGCAGCTGTGTGACATTGCGAAATGATACAAGGATATTTAGTTACTTAATTCATTTATTTAGTGATAGGCCGAGTGATAGTGTGTGCGTGTTAAGAGCGTTTTATGTGCGAGTGTGAGAAAGTGTTTGTGTGCGAGAGTAATTTGTTAGCGACTTTACTGTATTGTATAGGGAAAGCTTCCTTAGCTAATACAAGTCTTCACGAGCATTATGGTTAGTTGGCAGGGGTTCGCCTTCGGTGTAATGCGTGTTTACTTGTTTTGTGTCCTGTCAATCAGTAGTGTCATGTGTGTGCCGTATATAGTCATTGTCTCCATATTTGGAATGCGAGTATATGTCTTCAAGTTGTGGAGCAAATTAAATTCAGTTCTGTCCCAGCGCTCGTGTCGTGTGGTTGTGTTGGGTTATGTTGTTTCCGTAAACTCCTTTATAATTCGAGTCATCCCAAACGAACCGGCACAAAAACCCACCGGTCACATTTGGCGTTGCGAGCAGGATGGCTCGTTTGGTTATTTACGGTTAAACTGCGAAGAAATGCGGGCTGACGAAGGAAGGTGAAGATCTCAGCGAGTGGCAAGATGGCGCCCGAAGTGAAAGAAGAAGCGCCGGCGGATAGTGCAGGTCAAGCAGGGAAGCACGCAGCAGGATGGACAGAACTCGGGTCGACACTGTGGTCGAGTGTCGATCCTACTTGGGGACCACGGCCAGAGATGAGATGAGACGAGATTAGAGCGGATAGAAGTTGTTTTCACGGCCAAGTGTTTCTGTCAGGTTCCGCGAGGAGCGACGAACATTGGTGAAAGCAATTATTCTCAGGAAGGTTTACGGGAAAAGACGGCCGTCAAACAGAAAACAATGGGACAGTTATTGTACTTTTGTGTGTATTTGCCGCTGTTATGTGTTCTGTGGCTAGTTTTGAGGAGAAAGAGAGCAAGGAATCGAGGAAATACGTTTATCAAACGTAGCACAGCACGTGGTTTGGGGCGACGCGGATGTGCCGGCATGTTCTCCGGACCCGTTTACGGTGGAAGCTTCGCACAAAGAAATGCTGCTGTGTGGATCGACGAGGGATTAGAAGGCAACTAAGTCTGATTGTTGTAGTGTATTTTATTTTTACTGGACTGTATTGGATTTTGAATTGTGAATTTCGAAGTTGGAAATGGAAAGACGAGGATTTGTGACAAGACGAAGTCGAAGGAATACGTTTGCCTAACGTTTCACAGCACGTGTGGTTGGAGCTTCGCGGATGTGCCAGCATGGTCTCTGGTCCCGTTTGAATAGACGGTGGGGAGCGTTGCGTCTGTACATGTTGCTGTGTGGAATTTAGAAAGACTGGCGAGGAGGGCTGGACTTTGTGTCGATGAACTTTATTTTGGACTTGGGCGAAATACGTTTACTAAACGTCCACAGCACGTGCTTTTGTAAGCTTCGCGGATGTACCGGCATGGTCTCCGGGCCCATTTATGGTGGATAGCGTCGCTTTAACAAATGTTGCTGTGTGGTTCTGCGAGAGGATGGAACTTTGTATTGTTTTTATCGTGGTTTATTTACGTGAACTGGAATTCGGAATGTGGACTGTGATAAACTCTTGTGGACGGTGTCTGAACTATCCAACTGGAAAGTAGTTGAAAGTGTGTCGACGTGGACGCGACACATCTAGCAGGGAAGGATTTGACATTGCGAAATGATACAAGGATATTTAGTTACTTAATTCATTTATTTAGTGATAGGCCGAGTGATAGTGTGTGCGTGTTAAGAGCGTTTTATGTGCGAGTGTGAGAAAGTGTTTGTGTGCGAGAGTAATTTGTTAGCGACTTTACTGTATTGTATAGGGAAAGCTTCCTTAGCTAATACAAGTCTTCACGAGCATTATGGTTAGTTGGCAGGGGTTCGCCTTCGGTGTAATGCGTGTTTACTTGTTTTGTGTCCTGTCAATCAGTAGTGTCATGTGTGTGCCGTATATAGTCATTGTCTCCATATTTGGAATGCGAGTACATGTCTTCAAGTTGTGGAGCAAATTAAATTCAGTTCTGTCCCAGCGCTCGTGTCGTGTGGTTGTGTTGGGTTATGTTGTTTCCGTAAACTCCTTTATAATTCGAGTCATCCCAAACGAACCGGTACAAAAACCCACCGGTCACAGCTGGATGATGAGCAGGCGCTGTTAACGGACCTCCAGCAGGATGCCCTGATCCGGCGTGAGTTGAGCTATGGGGCTGGCTGGACCGCGATCCGCGGAGGCCGGTTGGGGGCGCTAGCTGCTGCGCTGGCACATGTAGGTAGCCACACAAAAGTCGCAAGCGTGCCTGTGGACGCGCCGGCGGGAGTAACCGCACCTGCTGTATAAGGCACCGGCATTTTTAGTTACGTGTACTATATAACGCGGCCATGCTCGTCGCGTTTCTATTGATCCTCTATGTTCTCGACGAGGCGCGCACGCCCCAAATCGTTCGCGAGGTTCGTTATTGTCTGCGGGAAGCCCTCGGTGCCACATCGCCAGGAAATTTAGTTTGCGATTAGATATACGCGATAGAAGAATATCGTATAACAGCACCACCCCCCCGAGGCATCGGCTTGCCCGAAGGACCCGCGAAAAGTCGCAGCCGGAAAAGCCCTGGCCACGCGGAATAACTTGGCTCGCGAGGCGATGCCCCGCGAGCAGGAGACGGAACTGCAGCACGCAGACCCCGCCCCCCAGCGACAGCTGTGGAACTGGAGCCTCCTGCTTGCTGTAGGGAGCTTCGGAATCAGCCTCTACCACAAGCAAGCGGCCTGTACCACAATCAGCCTGTACCACAAGCAAGCGGCGCGTGCCGCGCGTCCCCCCGAGCCCTCACCCCCTCAGCGCGAGGAGCCCCCACCCGCATCAACAGCCCGGTCGATTTTGGAATAGATTTTTAGTAAATATACTTCTCGATGGACAACGAGCTTGTAAAAACTGTGGTCGAAGCTGCAACACTGACCGGTATTTCCGCGGGTATTGGTTGGGTGGGGAAGAAAGTTCTCAAGACGCCTCTGACCTCTGATCCTGCCGCATCTATTGAAAACTACGCAAAGTGGGTTGCGGTTCTCGCGGGCGCCGTCGCCGCCAAGAAATACTTAGTCCACAAGAAGATCCTTCCAGCTGAATAATGGCAACCATAGCGTTGCTGATAGGTGGGGCTATCCTGAACGCTACTGCGTTCGTCGGCGGTAGTTATCTCGCTAAGGCAGTAGCTGGGCAAGGCCCCGATGCAATGGCGGCGGAGCGGAAGCGCCACAACAAGGCTTTGGAGAAGTACCAGGCTGACTGGGCTGCATTTCAAGAACACCGCGAGAAGCTGGCGGATTGGGAAGCAGCGCGGGAACGCCTGCGCCATCGCGCTGACCAAGACGTGGCCGCAACGAACCACGCGCTCGACCTCTACGCCCAGACGCATCCCCGGCCGTCGGCTGACGACGAAGACGGTCCGCAGTGGAGCGCTTACTACCGCACTTCGAGTGCCAAGCGAACTGGCCTATGTAGGTGGTGGGATGCTCGCCGTTGGACATGCTGCAGCCCGATGGCTGTAATCTACCCACTGCCTAGTATATAGAGATGGGAGGCCGTAACGTGCATTCTCGATATGGATGGGTTTACAGTTGGCGGACAGTTCTGGCCAAAGTAGGTGGCCTTCTGCTGGGGAACTTCGTCGGTGCGGGGGCTGTTCTTCAGCGTCCCTATCAGGTTTCGCGACCTCACCAACAAGGATCGCCGGAGCGCCATCTACACCTGTAGACGAATCCATCGGCTTCAGTTCGATTTCGAGGCACCAGAGCGGTCTCGGCCTCTAAACGACCTGGAGGGGGCTGTGAGGGGTTGGTACTGGCGATGGTGGCGAGGGGGTGTTGTGGGTTACAAAGGGAATCACTTCATAGGTGCTCTCCTCAGCAAGTTGGCCATCCCAAGCGTCGATCTGGGGGAGCATGGGTGTCGCAAGGCTCGAGAACTGCCCATCGCGGGCAGAGGCAAGGAGAGCGTGCTGTGTCACACCTACTATTCCCCCGCGGATTACTGGAAGGGAGCCGCTGCAGCGAAGAAGCTGTCCCCCACAACACATACCAAGGCCGAGGTTCAAGGTCTCAACACCGATCGAGGTTCATCAGGCTGATCTTTTAATTCTGCCCAATGACCGCCCTGGGCGGGGCGAAAGCTATACAAGTACCATTGACTGTCGTCGATGTTAGCTTGTGCTACAAGAAGATGGAGCCGTTGGCTTCTAAGGAAGCGAGAGAAGTTGCGGGAGCATTGAGCGCCATCTACGCGTGGAGCGCGCTCACCTGGCCGAAGCTGCTCCAGGTCGATCCAGGAAAGGAATTCATGGGCGCCGTGACTCCGCTACTGGCTAAGCACGATACAGAAGTCCGGCGTGGGCGTGTGGACATCCACCGAGATCAGGGGATCGTGGAGCGGTTCAAACGGACTCTAGCTGAGCGCCTCTTGGGGCACCAATACGCTCAGGAGATGCTACTTTCCGAGGGCAAGCGATCGGTTGAGTGGGTGACTCGATTGCCCGCCGTGGTATCCGCTTTGAACAACGAGCCAACTCGCTTGATCGGTAAGAAGCCTCAGGAGGCCATCGAGGCCAAATCGGTGACACAGAAGCCCTCTTCTGTTGTTCCTGGAAGGCCTGTTGGTCTCAAAGAGGAGAGACTACCCTCCGACATTGGTGTTCCGTATCTCTATGCGCCGGGCGAGCTGGAAGGTGGGCATTGTCACGCGACTGACCCTGTGTGGTTTCTTAAGATGTACCAGCTCCGACGCTCGGTGATCAAGCCTGGTGAGCCTGTGCTCTATTATTTGTTGGACAGCCCTGAACGGGGCTTCGTCCGTGAGGAGCTCCTAGTGGTGCCTCCTGACACACGGCTGCCACCTGATCGCGTCCTTAGGCATTGAGCAGTTCATCTATGTACGCATCCATCTCACAGTCATACCGGAGGGCGTCTTTGTGCCCATAGGCCAGCGTGTCTACCCCATTTCCAGCTATCCATCGCTTGGAGTCGAAGGGTGAGAGCGATACCTTGTTCAGGTGCTGCCCATAGATGTGGTGCTTTTCCGATCGCAGGACATCCATGTGCGACAGTAGAGGTCGCTGTAGTCCTCAAGGTCCAGGCACCCGAAGGTCGTCCAGACCTTTTTGGCGTGTGCGTAGTCCTGATCGCTGATGCGCCCGTCGGTAAGCCTGCTGTAGAAATCCTCCTTTGGTGGGAGCCTGGTCTCTGCGAAGCGCTCCCATGAGTCCATGGACTCGTAGGGGTAGGCGCCTTTTCTCATAAGGAGCCTCCGCCTTTCTATGCTGGGCTCGTACTGCGCTGTTATCTGGAAGGCCTCTGGCGGATTCTCCACCACCAGCTTGTCAAGGGAGGCTAGCAGGAATTGGGCGCTGTCGATGAAGCGGAGCTTCCTGTGACTTATGGAGATGTACTTCTCCGTGTTGTTGGGGATGCAGCTCACCCTGACCTCCACCCTCGAGATGGCCTGCATCAGCAGGTGGGAGTCATAGCCCCGCAAATTGTGGAAGACCACTGGGATCGTCATGGTCTTGGGGTTTAGCCGCAGCTTCAGGTTGCAGGCATTGTGGGCAGCTCCCCGATATTTTCCGGTGATGTGGCAGTGGTCTCGGACGGAGTCTCCTGCGAGTTCTTTCTCACAGACATGGCACCTCTCTGTGGTGTTGTGGGCCTGCCAGTCGACTGGCGTCATCAACATGGCCATAGGATCGGCTAGCACACCCTTGATTTTGCGCTCTTCTTCCTGCATCGCACGGAGAAAGTGCTCGGCAGCATCTAGACCTCGGTATTCCACGGGCGCCTCTGTCTGGCCATCGCACCGCACCACGATGTAGCAGTAGCTGCAGGCCTCGTGATGCTTGGTTTTCGCGGTGTTGCTCTTGGTGGGGTCAAGCGCGGCCCCTTGGATCTTCGTGGTGAGAGCCTCGAAGTCCGCATAGATGGTGTAGGGGGCTGGCAGCTGCTTGTGGTGGTTCTGGAAGGTGAGCTTGTTCTTGCCCTCCTCTTGCATCTCCACCTGGACAGCCGTCTGTCCGATTCCGCGGAAATCGGGCATGTGGGCGTCCAGCAGGTCCTCTCTGGAGTAGCCGTGCAGACAGCGCTCGCAGAAGTGCTTTGTCTCTCGGTGCTTGCTCTGGCTGTAAAGGGGGTGGTTGAGATCTTTGATCTAGGTGTAGTGGAACTTTCCGGCCTTCTCAATGAGTAGAAGGTTGATCCTCGGTATCTCTTGTGGCTGCTTGCTGAGGCAGTGGACGGTGATGTCCTTGTCCCAGCCGAAGACATTGATAGCCAGGTTGTTTTGTCGCTCAACCGTGGGCACCTGTGAGATTGGTGTGGGGGCTTCGATTCCCTCGAATATCAAGGCCATCTTTTAGGGGGTACCAGGTCGTCCTTTCTGCGTGGTGTGGCGGGGGCGGCGCCCGTCCTTGTTCTTCATGTTGATGACCGCCTTCTTATTCCTTATGGATGCCGGGAGTGGGATGTAGGACCCGCCCCGAAGAGGCTGATATCTGGCAATGTCAAGCCAAAGGGTCTCTACATGATCTATAACCCAGCCAGACCCTCTCTGCGTCCACTTCTCGAGTATTTCCTGGATCTTTGGGAAAGCTTCATTGAGAGCCTCCCTGATTTCACTCTACTGAAGGAGAGCCTCCTGCTTGTGGCGCAGCATGGGGTCTGTGTACTCCTCACTACCGTCTGGGTTGTCCTTCCGAAGCGCGACCTTGAGAGCAAGCTGGAACTTCACACCATTCCGAGCCTTGATCTCTTCCTCGAGCTTGTCATGGATTTGAGGCTCCACTTCCTCGAGGAAAGCCCTAGGGTCTGCACCACGAGGATGCCCTTCGGGCACATCCATCTGCCACTCCCGGAGAAAGTTTCCGATCGCCCAGGGGGTCCGCTTAAAGGTCAGACCACCTTCTTCCCGTTCTCCATGAACATCCAGAGTCCCGGATCTCATCCAGAGTTCTTTCTCATGGATGTCCGAGCTTTCTGGCGAGGGATAGGGTCAAACTGCTCCTCAATGGCCTTCCTCTTCCGTTCCTTACGCTTACGAGGTGGACGGATAGGTAAATATTTTCCAGGCTGTAAGGGCTTTAGCAAGCGCCCCTTCACAGAATCTGGGATGGGCTCAGCCAGGATGTTTTGGAGCACATCATGGAGAGCCGATTGCTTGTCGGCCATTTTTGCCAGGAGCTGCTCTATGTATTCATCCATGTCGTGTATATACCATCAGAGAACATTTGTCTAAATGGAAGTTCGCAGGTGCTATCCGCCACCAGCTGTGCGTCTGATATACCTATAGGATTCTCTCGGGGGCTCGACCCCGAGCGTGACCCCGCGGCGCCCTCCCTGCGACCCTTTGGAAGCTTCGCCAAGGAGGCCCTCGCCGCGCTCTTTTTTCCCGAACGTTTCTACACGAAGTCTTATCTTCTTGAGGCGACGGACCCTCACGGGCCTAGCCTTCTACGGCGACCCCCCCCCCCCCCCCCCGGCCGTAGCTGCCCCCAGCATGTGTTGTCCCAGAACCCCCATTGTCTGAACTACTAATGATTTAAAAAATATAGGGGTAGCCATGCAATTTTCAGAAATATCGTGCCTTTTAACAGCAGGTAGAATGGTAAAGTGACAAATCTGCGCACACCTCCCCTGTGAGTAGAAATTGGCATTCAAAATGGCGACTCTTTAAGCTAGAGGGGAAAAGTGGAAAAATAAAGGTAACTACGTGGTACATTGACTAAAAATAATTTAAATATTGATTTTAGATAAAGGTGTAGTATAGTTGATTCCACAATTAATGACAAGCAGGTCGAGATTATTGAAAATAGGAAGGCGAACTTACAAAGTCGGGTTCACTTTCAAACAACAACAACGACTTTTTTCTCATTTACAAAGCGAGTCTTGGACAAACATTATTGACGCCATATAACTTAAAGTGTACATTTACATTAAGGTTTCTGATTCATTTGTTGTTATTTTGCATTAAGATATCTAGACTTTTTAGGTATCAAACCTACGGCTACTTTGAATCAGAGAAAAATCCCGATACTTTTACTAAAATGTAAACTTTTGTAGGTTATTTTTCCAAGAAATTTTCAACTGAAGGTAATTTACAGAGAAAAACAAAGAAAAAAAGAAGAAAAAGGAGAAAAAAGAAAAAAATCCACGGCCGCGAGTAAGTTCTGAACCCGGGGTACTTGCAGACCGTCTAGCGCCTTAGGCAACTGCGCCATCGAGCCTCATCTAAAAATATGATTGATTAAAATGCTACATACACAAAAATCCGTATAGAATTCGCGAGCAGGATGCGCAGTAACATTAGTAGGCACCGTCCTTAAGTAAAGCCAAAAAATTGAGCATGGAGCACAGGCAAGTGCGAAATAAGATTTCGTGCGAGAGATCACCCGTTATTTCATCGGTGTTTATATAATAAACGATATATTTTGAGTAGACATTTGGAATACCTACAATTAAACCTTCAATTAACTTCTCAGTAATATTACGCAACAAACAAAAGAAGCCAGGATCGCAAAGCATCATGAAATTACAGGAACAGTTACTTGAAGAAAATAAAAATATCTATGTTGATGTGAGCTCGAGCTACCTGTGGTTTGTTCCCAAGTTCAGTTTCGCTGACAAGTTCAGATGTTCATTTCAAAGTTTAAAGAAGTTCCCAATCTCGGTGCGACCTTCGGATATAAAGATCAAACTTCGGATATAACGAAAAACTTCGGAATGCGTTCGTTAGACGTTTTTGAAACCCTCTGAAGAGCGACAATACACAGGAGCTCACGTATTTTCGAAATGCTATGTCCAAGGGGGCCCATTACATAAAAATCCGCGTTTGACTTACTATGTGCCTTTTGCCACAGTTCGACTCTCTCTCTGTACTCTTCCGGGAGTGCGTCTGGATGGATGGGATCAGTCAGCCGGCAGTCCACCACAGCATCACTTTCTAGGCACGGCCTCTGGCTTATGTATCTGTTATTAGCCAGGGTAACACCTACAATATGCACAACGGAAACGTAATGAAAAGGTAGTACGAAGAGCAAATTCTTTGAAACTAGGAGATTGGATTGACTACAATGTAGATAGGTAATTTAGGTAGTATAAACCGATTCCAGCTGACTTCATTGTTTACATATTTTTCTCTTTAGACGTTTCTACGAGGCTACAATGGTCTGAATATCTATAAAGGGAGACAAATTAAACTTAGGTAGAAAACTTGAACTCGAAAGTAGGTATATTATGAGAGTTGACTATAAAGAGGACATATGAAATATCCCCCGGATCAAGCGACGGATCAGGCGGATTTGACAGATCAGAGTGATGACGTCACAGCCAAAAGCAAAGGAACCGGAATGAGCAACGGTCGAAAAGCGAGTGTCAGCATTTTGTCATACTTGTACGTTTATGAGTCATATCTATTTTAGAAAACACAATGATGTCATATTTTGTTGCCTGAAATAGATTATTTTGATTACTTTAGAAGTGCTAGAGTATAAAACGGCTTAGTCATTTACGATGTTCATATACGCTCTCGTGGTCTTGATTGTGATACCTCTGATCTACTGTCTGCTACAGGATTATTACTATCCTCTGAGAGCTCTTGACTTTTACGCGAGAGAAAATGGAGAACGCTGTATCAATCGTAGTCTATGTCGACCACCGAGAGGAAGCAAGGATTGAACGTTTGTTGAAGAGAACATGTCACCTAGTGTACGCCGATTTATGCGAACAGTCTATGCCCGAAGAACTTAAGAGTTACCCACGCGAGGAATGCCTAGTCGGCAATCCAAGTGAAGACTGTTTGTCTGAACAAAGGGAAAGTTTGAGGTTATTTTACAAAAAAGCCAAACGCCAAGTAGACGAAAATCTTATAGGGAAATCGTGCAGGAAGTGTGTAGTTCCGGACATACCTCTGGATTCCTCTTGGAAAAAATATTTACCGGAACTTTACAAAAAGCGTTGGAGGGATGTTTTCGCGTGGTCAAACAACAACAGAAATGCATCGTCCTACGGACGGCTTGGGAAGTATCTCAGACTCTTTTGCAATGGAAAAAAAGTAGCACCGAGTGATTAACTTTGTTTTAGAGTATTGTAGAAAAACATGGTTGTTCGAAAGTATGTTGTGGTGCAATAAAAAAGAAAACAAGCCCTGAAGAATAATTCACAATGTCACGCACTTCTAGGACTTTATTTACATATCCTCAAATCGATCTTAATTAAAAATTTAGAAGATAACCTACTTTCATTTAGTCTCTTTGATCGCCTAACTTTCTTTTCCTGTTCTGGCTCTGTCATGCTCTTTTGAAGCAGATGATCGGTTGCACTAGATGGTTGGGTGTCAAACGCTGACGCCAATTTGGGAACTTTTTTTTGCTCTTTCATGTATTGTTTAAGTAAAGGTCCAACGTCTTTCTTTGGATTCGCGTTTTCGTATTAAAACCACACCGCTTCAGGCGGCGATTTTTTCGATTTAGGTGTCGTAAATAATGGTGGTGTTGGAAAAATAGACGATGTGGATGGTGTTGCTTGTGGTATACACTTTGGTTGCGGCGAAGCAATGAGTTGCGGTTCTCTATTACGCTCGAGGTTGATTCCGGTAGTGGCCGTGTTGCCATAGGGGCAAAACTTTTCTGTTTTTGCAGATCCAGGTATCTGTTTAAGGTTACTGAGAACCTTTCGCGCACGTTGTTCGAAAAAAAAACATCATACACGTCCTTAGTTTAACCAAAATATGTCAACCTATATATCGTTGGAAAGCTTATAGAATGGACTAGCGGGCTATGGCAAAAAGAAATCACTTATTGATACCTGAAATTTTTTTTAAAGCATTGATTAAATATTTTGGTGTGCTATTTTCACGAGCTAACGCTGTCGAACTGCTGGACCATGACTCCCAAGTAACACATTGTTTTAATCCTTAAAGGTGTTTCTCAAAAACCGTGTCTGCGATTTTTTAAATTCTGTTTAGTTCAACAGTTATGAATTTTTTAAATTTTTAGAGCGTGAAAATTCTACAAAATTTGACCTTCGAAATTTAAAAGTTCGATAACTTTTGAGCAAAGCAAAATTTTAAAAAACACAGACACGGTTTTTGATAAAAACCTTTAAGGATTAAAACAATGTGTTACTTGGGAGTCAAGGTCTAGCAGTTCGACAGCGTTATCTCTTGAAACTCTCACACCCGAATTTTTAATAAAACCTTAAAAAAATTTCTAATTATGAAAAAAAAATGTCTTTTTGCAATAGCCCGCTAGTCCATTCTATAAGCTTTCCAACGATATATAGGTTGATATGTTTTGGTTAAAGTAAGGATGTGTATGATTTTTTTTTCGAACGTGCGCGAAGGTTCTCAGTAACCTTAATAACGCGTCATACTCTTACACAAGCACATCGGCCGGTAACGAGTTTTGATTCAACACATTTTCCATCTCTTCTTCTACTTCATGCATACTGTTGAGAACCGGGGGTTGTAGATACGATCGTTTCATTGACTGCTCTCTCTCTGACTTGACCGCGAACTCAATATCGAACTCAATATGCCATCGAACAAGGCGTTCCTTGCTTTCGTGAAGGGTGACTCGGGAGACAGCACTTGAAATCCGAATAATGTACCGAATCGAAACCGATCCGGCGATCGAGGAATCCTTCTGGATTTCGCTCATGGGGCAATCGCTCGCATAATGAACGTCTTCGCTTGCTTTGAAAATAGTTTTTCGTTAACAACAGGAACGAAGGCAGGATGCAATGATGGGGGCGTAAACAACAAACTAAGGCAGTCAACTAACTAGTAAACTACTGGAATGTAAGAGAGATCAGACGCCTCTCATTTAAATCCTGTTCGCAAACGTCCCTCACATGGTTACTTCTTATTTCTTGGTTTATTTCACTCCTAAATAGATAGAACTGTATTAAACGTCTTAATATCTGCGATTTTCTGGGTCATCCAGAATAGACATGACTTGACCGAGAAGCGAGCAAAGACGTCCACAATCCACAACGAATTCGTCGAGATTTCCTAGCATTCGATACTCGATCGCCGGATTGGTTCCGAGTGCTGTCTCCCTCCACCAAAGCAAGGAACGCCTTGTTCGATGGCACATTGAGTTCGAAATGACACATTGAGTTCGATATGACACATTGAGTTCGATATGACACATTGAGTTCGATGACACATTGAGCTTGATGACACATTGCGTTCGATGGCACATTGCGATTTGACCTTTTGCGTTTTACCCTTCTGAATTTATCATATTGCCATTTGTCCCATTTGGCAAAAAACGTGTGCATTCAATTTTAGCCAAATCGTATTCGACAACAAAACAGCTTTGAATGCCACATTTAACATTTCAATTCCAAAATCTCTTCAATAAATTTTGTTACTAATATACCTCTATATGTTATACCTAAAACATGAAAAAAAAAACTGAATCTGAACAAGCGTCATGGGACTCGATGATGATAGTGACAAATTTGACAAAATCAAATCATATCTTAGCCGGTAGTGACATTAGTACAGTGGCATCATTGTTCGACCATTCAAAACTCGGTTGTTTACGAGCGACACCCTCACCCGCGATAAAGGACTTGTATTAATAATGGGTTACCTGTTGCCACGTCCATGAGCACCCGTTCAATCCGCACATCTCGCTTGATATTCTGTAGTAGATGATGGGCATACAGCCCGTTGCGCTGGTTTGGTTCTTCATAAGCCTCTTGCTGGGAGCAACTGACAAAATGCATATTATTATAATACAGCTATGATATAACGCGTGCTCTGATTGGTCCAAATCTGTGCTCTATTTAATAATAATAATAATAATAATAATAACGTGCTTATATAGCGCTTTATCCTCGCGGCTCAAAGCGCTTTACATTAATGGATAACTCATCCTATAAGAACCAGCTTTATAAACATGAGTGTGTGTTAGTATTGTGAGTTCTGTGACACTGAGGTTAGGCAACTTCCGACGGTCCTAGTGGTTCTTTAACGTCCCTCTGGTTCCGGTTAGTGTAGTGTATGTGAGAGACAGGGCCTACGGTTTAACGTCCTTATCCGAGAAGACGCGAAGGTCTAACCATTTGCAGATGTTAGAGCAAAGGCAGCACCTTCTCCTCAATTATTAGAAAAAGACCCTGAGTGTTGGCCCGGCCAGGGTTTGAACTCCCAACCTCCCGAACATAAGACCGGCGCTCTACCACTGCGCTAACCGGTCGTCGGTTAAAGTAATGGATCTTCCCCGCTATATCATAAAAGCATGCGGCTCGTGATTTTAAAACGTTCTCGTATCTCTCCAAACATCACGCGTGCTCTATTTCGCCGATAAAGTCATGGAAAGTTCAGGGTCCGACGTTGCGAACATATGGTCGCCAACGGCGACTAAATTTAGGGTTTGGCGAGCAAAAAATTCAACCTAGTCGCCGGCGACTGAGTATTCCGACTGAATATTATACACTTAATGACTGCTCCCGAGGGAAACATCAGTTTTGTTTCCCGAGAATCGCGATGTTTCCCGAGACGAAGTCGAGTCGAGGGAAACAAAACTGGCGTTTCCCGAGGGAGTAGTCATTAAGTGTTTTGTTATATAGCAGAAAATATACTGCAATTATTAAGTCAAAACAAATGTATTTCAAGAATGAAAGAGAAGTTGTAACAAAGTGTGCGTGCGACCTTATCATGTAAAGGGTAAACACTCCTAAATAACACAATTTTCTTGCATTAGCAAAAACTTATCAAAATTTAGCAAAGGTTTTTTAAAAAGACTCGCGTGTTTGTACAAGAAACTTCTATTTTTTCCGCTTTCGAACGCGAAGCGCGAAAGCAATATTCCCAACCGGTCAATAATTTTTCGAAATATTGACTGATCGGGGAACATTTGATTTGTACTTCACCACGTGACCTTGATTTAGCCAATAAGAGCGCGCGCTCGGCTGGAGTGAGCACTCGCTATATAACAATTAAAAATAATGACCTTCTTCGAAATAGCTGTCAACAGCATTAATTTGGGAGAAAAAAAAGATGGCGACCAGATTCTATTATGACGACCGAACTTCACTATTTGGCGACTACAATGGCACTTCTCGAAGAAAGTTAAATATGTCGGGCCCTGATGTTCTGTTAATATATAGATTTAGCCACTGGCTAAAAGCGGAGCTCCTGGTTACACATTTTTTTAACGAGACAAAAAGGTTGCCATTGTACATGAATAGATAGCCTTGCACCGTTATACCACGTGACTAAGCACTTGTTCATCCAAGTGTGGTTATCTAAGGTTCATCCCTTCAACGATGTAAACCCTTTCACGTTTGATGATGTCATCAATGACGTCATACCACGTGATCATGCAGTTGCACCCCCCTTGCCACTTAGACAACTTCACCCAAGTTTGGTTGTCTGAGGTTCATCCCTTCTTGAGATATATCATGTTTCTCCTATGATGACTTCATCAATGACGTCATACCACGTGACCATGCAGTTGCACCCCCCTTTCCACTTAGACAACTTAAGGGTGGATTTACCTATCTTTTTGAGCCGTTGCTAGGGAAAATTTAAAAAATCATAATTCTGCGAAATGAATATGCTTAAGGATAATATTTTACAGGAAAGATCCATTTTGGAAAAGCTTTGAAAAATGATGACGTCATCATGTGACGTCATAGTGACGTCATCGAAACAGAAAAACCTATAGTTTGTCTTCCATTTCTTAATGGAATCTGCCAAATCTGTGGCTATATAACCGCCTAGGCATTGTGCATAAGACCTAGCATGGATTTTCAGATAAATTAGAAAATGAATTTTTTACGCTTGATTTTGGGTGTTTTTAAACCATTCAGATATCATAGCTCAAAAAGTTTTTACATATTCGCTAATCCCATGCTAGGCTCTATGGAAAACAAGTTAAACAACACTTTAACATTTTAAAAATTCGAATTTTCTCTGATTTGACATAAGAAGTATACTGTTTTGTTAAACCGGAAGTAAACTGTCGTCCCAGGCCCCCAAGCTCATCGGTAAGGCATGTGTGGTTACATAGCTGGCTTCTTATTGGTGGAGACTGGCAGGGAAACCATTTCGATGCTTGCTCTTCCGAGAACCGGCACTTGTTTTTTGAAGGTTGTGATGCACTTTATATTGCGAAAACAAGCAAATATTATCCTCAAATATATCAAAGATAATGATAAATTCGACAAGAAATCATAAGAAAGGATCAACAATCTGCATGTGTGTTGGAAAAGGCGAAAAAGTCAAGAAATTTGCCCATCATGATGAGAATGTGCCGGGCCGGTTTGGCTTTAGTTTTCGTGTTCGCGGCGTAAACGAAAATAAAGACAGGTTATTTGCACTTGACGATTCCTCTTATGGGCAATCATAGAACTGAAAATGAAAAGAAAGTTTTCAAGGTATGAGTAGTTTGAAATGTAGTGAATCACGATCTGTTTACACTCCAAAATTGAGTAAAAAATGACGTTTTGCAAGAACGTAAGTAAGCATAAGAACTCAGAACAAAAGCGCATTTCGTTGTAAATCTTGAATCCAGGTGAGCTCTCCTGGATAGGAGAGCCTTCGAATATTTACTGTGATTTGTATACTTTGTTTGTTTGTATCCATTACCATTCCTTCCTTTAGTTTCCTAGTGTTTCAAAAACCCTTTTAACTTATCTAGTTTGCAAACCGTGTTTAGTTTCACTCGAAAAGAAAAATGTTCGTTATTTACGGGAAACGGGCGTTCGGTATAATCAATCAATCAACTTTATTTCTGCGCCAAGAGCCACCTGTAGCTTGTGAAAAAGACTCATACTTATATTGGGACACAACAAGAGAGTAACTACATGAAGTAATAATAATTACCACTTTCTGGAATCATTCCTCTTCCAAAAACGACAAACTTCATCTAGTCTGTAAACTCGTCATTGCTCAACTCTCCAGCGGTGCTGTGTTGACTTTTCGCTTGACTTTCTCGTCTCATTTTGTGATAATTTGAGTCAACAACAAAAAAAGCTAGTAGTACATTGTTATTCGGAAGAATAAAGGTAGAAGCTTCTTGAAATGTGAACAACTCGTACGGGTTTCCCCGAAGAAAAAATACCGGAAGTAAAAAAGATTCCCGCTCCTTTGAGCGCGCGCGTCTTCAGCCCTTGACGACGATCTCCATGGTAACGAGATAGGTAAATCCACCCTTAACCCAATTTTGGTTGTCTGAGGTTCATCCCTTCTTGAGAGATATCATGTTTCTCCTATGATGACGTCATCAATGACGTCATACCACGTGACCATGCAGTTGCACCCCCCTTGCTACTTAGATAACTTCACCCAAGTTTGGTTGTCTGAAGTTCATCCCTTCTTGAGATATATTATTTTTCTGCTATGATGACGTCATCAATGACGTCATAGCGGAGCTCCTGCGCGGGCCGAAGGCCCCCGCAAGCGGAGCACCATACCTAAGGAAATAACGTCTAGCATAGCTATGGAGTTGATTTTCAAACGTCACGGGCTTTCTTGCTCATTTTGCTTACGTTATTGACGGCGCCAAGTCAAATGATTAGGGCGTTGAAATTGTATCGCCCAAAAGATAAATGTGTCCAAGTTTGGTTGCTACAGATTGTTCCCTTCTTGAGATATAAATTTTTTTGTTTCTTCCTGGTATTAAAGGTATAGCGTACGTCCGTCCGTCCACCGTACGCGGAAACTCATGGGAACCCTGTGGTATACTCAGAAAAAAATTATTTCTCTTCAAGGGAACATGCTAAGACAACCAAACATGGGATATTTTCTCTTTGCTACCAGGGGGGTGCTGTAACATGATCACGTGGTATGACGTCATCGATGACGTCATCATAGGAGAAAAAGAACATCTCAGGAAGGGATAAACCTCAGACAACCAAACTTGGGTGAAGTTATCTAAGTGGCAAGGGGGGTGCAACTGCACGGTCACGTGGTATGACGTCATCGATGACGTCATCACAGGAGAAAAAGAACATATCTCGGGAAGGGATGAACTTCAAACAACCAAATTTGGGTGAAGTTATCTAAGTGGCAAGGGGGGTGCTACTGTATGGTCAGGTGGTATGACGTCATCGATGACGTCATTATAGGAGAAAAAGAACATATCTCAGGAAGGGATAAACTTCAGTCAACCAAACTTGGGTTAAGTTGTGTTAGTGGCAAGGGGGGTGCAACTATACGGTCACTTTCTATGACGTCATCGATGACGTCATCATAGGAGAAAAAGAATGTATCTCAGGAAGGGATAAACCTCAGACAACCAGACTTGTGTGGTGGAAGTGGCAAGGGGGTGCAAGTGCTTAGTCGAGTGGTATGACGGTGCAAGACTACGCCTATGTACAATGGCAACCTTTTTGCCTCGTTAACAGAAAAATATGTAACCGGGAGCTCCGCTTTTAGCCAGTGGCTAAATCTATATATTACCATTGTGACCATGCAGTTGCAGCCCCCTTGCCACTTAGACAACTTCACCCAAGTTTGGTTGTCTGAGGTTCATCCCTTCTTGAGATATATCATTTTTCTGCTATGATGACGTCATCAATGACGTCATATCACGTGACCATGCAGTTGCACCCCCCTTGCCATTTAGATAACTTCACCCAAGTTTGGTTGTCTGAGGTCATCCCTTCCCGAGATTTGTTAATTTTCTTAGTATACCACAGGGTTCCCATGAGTTTCCGCGTACGGCGGACGGACGGACGGACGGACGGACGGACGGACGGACGGACGGACGGACGGACGGACGCTATACCTTTTATTCAGGAAGAAACAAAAAAATTCATATCTCAAGAAGAGAACCAGCTATGGCAACCAAACGTGGACACATTCATCTTCTTGGCGATACCTTTTTAACGCCCTAGTCATCTGACTTGGCGTCGTCAATAACATGAGCAGAATGAGCGAGAAAGCCCATGACGTTTGAAAATCAACTCCATACCTATGCCTGGACGTTATTTCCTTAGGTATGGTGGCCCGCGCAGGAGCTCCGCTATAATGCTTAAAGTGGCGCTAGTACGAAATTTGAATGCTTCTTTTCCGTGAAAATGCCAAATGACAAAGAAAAGTACATTTTGGTTGTCAGAAGATCGAAATAGGGAATTTTAGTTAGGAATTTTTAGCCTTCAAACATCGACTTTTCTGGTCGACAGTAAGGAGGCTGCCTACAATTTTTCTGCCCCCGACCACCAAACTTTGTTTGCCTGCTGTTCAAGTACACAAACTTGTACCAGTCTGAGCTTTCACATGGTTACCCGGGACACGGGAGGATTTGAAATTTATTGTAATGTGCATTTTTTTGTGATCGGAATGCTATAGCAACGTAATAACCGCGCCCTTGTTTGTCATTAGCAGCCATAAGTAGTGGACAAAAAAATCACAGCAAAGTTGGAGAGAATTCATTGGGCCGATTTTATGTTATTCGAAAGGACTTTTTATGGCTCCAAAATATCAAAATTATTATGCCGCAAATAGTTCCTGGACAAAGAATGGCTTATATCTGTGGAATTAAAATATCCTTGCCGCCCAAATGCAATGTGCCAGCCAAATTTCACTTCTTAGAATGCATTCGATTTCGTTTGGCGTGTGTTCGACACGTAAACTGCAAAAGTTGAGAAATTTTGGCCAGGATTCTAAATCTTAAGTTTTTCTCTTCTGACAAATATCCCATATGTCAATGCTTTTGAAACTTCCGTAAATTATTAGCGGAGCTCCAGCGGGCCTGCGGAGCACCATACCTAAGAGAAACACGTATCGTATACTATCGAGTTGATTTTTGAACGTCACGGGCATTATGGATCTTTTTGATGACGTCATTGATGACGTAAGGGCACGTGACTTTGGTATAGAGTTCCTCTTATGGTCTTTGAAAGTTTGTCCAAGTTTGGCTTCTATAGAAGCTACCCTTCGGGAGATATGATTTTTTCTTTATTTTTCTGGTATTAAACCTATTATATAGCGTACGCCGTCCGTCCGTCGTCCGTCCGTCCGTGTACACATGGGAACCCTGTGGTATGCAAAGAAAAAATATATCTCCTCAAGGGAACATGCTAAGACAACCATACTTTGGATATTTTGTCTATGCCACAAGGGGGGTGCTGTAACCCGGACACGTGATGTGACGTCATCGATGACGTCATCAGTGATTGAAAAATGAATATCTCGTGAAGGGAAGACTCTAAAACAGCCAAACTTTGGTAGTGTAGTCTAGGTCACCAGGTGAGCGAAATGAAGTTGTCACGTGATATGACGTCATCGATGACGTCATCTATACTTGAAAAATGAATATCTCATGAAAGGAAGACTCTAAAACAACCAAACTTGGGTAGTGTAGTCTAGGCCACCAGATGAGCAAAATGAGATGGTCAGGTGATATGACGTCATGGATGACGGCATCTATGCTTGAAAAAGTAATATCTCGTGAAGGGAAGACTCTAAAGCAACCATATAACCATGAACACATGGGAATCCCTTTCATTCACATAGAAAATTTTATAACCAGGAGCTCCGCTTTTAGCCAGTGGCTAAATCTATATATTATTGTATATATACGAAAGATAACACCAAAGTCGTGAGTAATTGAATTATTTTAAGACAGCGAGAAAAAAAATCCAAACCTCATTAATCTTTCGGTCTGCTCTACCCGGTTTTTGCTTTTCGCCTTTTGTAGCTTTCATGTCGGTTTTCCCTAAACCGGTACAAGACCGGTACAAGTTTGTGTACTTGAACAGCAGGCAAACAAAGTTTGGTGGTGGATGGCAGAAAAAATTGTAGGCAGCCTCCTTAATCCGGTGTTGAAACCAGCCATTGGGACAGTTGCATGATTACCAGCGATTATCAGGCCATCAGTAACTGCATGAATATTTTTCTCATGCTGGTTGACGTAAGACGTAGTGAAATTGCACAGAACTAATTTTGATGTCCTATATAATTTCTTTTGAAAGCTGTTCAGGCTTCAAAACTTAGCCATTGATTTTGAGAACTGTAAGCGAAAATAATAAAAGCGTTCAACACACGCATGTCACGTTGGAATGTGAGCTTGTTCATTTTTATAGACAATAGAAATTCAGGGTTAATTTGAACAAACAGGATAAACAAGGGCGTTTAATGAATAGGTTATAGAGATTGTTATATAGCGAGTGCTCACTCCAACCGAGCTCGCGCTCTTATTGGCTAAATCAAGGTCACCTGGTGAAGTACAAATCAAATATTCCCCGATCAGTCAATATTTGGTAAAATTATTGACTGGTTGGGGAATATTGCTTTCGCGCGTCGCGTTTGAGCGGGGAAAAAAGGCGGGAAATTTGGTGGCCGCGCGTAGCTTTTTTGTCTTTTTCATTCAAAGCGAGATGGAGCCTCCAAAAAAACGGTTCGCAAATCTTTCGGAGGCAGAAGTTGTAAACCTTGTAGTAGAAAAAGACTCTAAAAACACACAAAAATCCACGAAGGTAGCTGTTATGACTCTACGTGCTTTTGTTGAAGAGACTGCGAAAGATTTAAACTTTGTAACAGCTACAAAGCAAGAACTAAATGAAATTCTAATTTCGTTTTACGCAAACGCCAGGAAACAGAATGGGGAACGGTACAAGAAAACTACGTTCACGAGTCTTAGGTTTGGCCTACAGTGACAAAGGCCGAAAGCGAAAGAACATTTTCGAGAACAAGATACTGTCTGGTACTGCAACGTTCCTTGTGGCAAAAACACTCTCGGTTCCATGATGAGTACAATTTCCAAGGAACTGAATCTTTCACAACAGTACACTAATCATTGCATTAGGGCTACAGCTGTTTCATTACATGATGAGTGTAATTTTGAAGCCCGGCATATTATGCGTGTTTCTTGGCATAAGTCCGAAAGTAGCAGGGGCGTAGCCAGCACTTATGAGAGGGGGGGTTCCAAAATTAAAAAAAATTAAAAACTCCACATAGATCTCGGGGAAAAAACTAGCGTTTGAAGAAATTTGCTACATTTTATTGGAGCTTTTATTTGTTGTCTATTAAATATTTACAATTTTAGTAGTAAGTCGGTCCAGAACAGAGGCTAGGGGGGTTTCGCTGCGGGAGAGGGGGGTTCCGGAACCCCTGGAACCTCCCCCTGGCTACGCCCCTGAGTAGCATTCGCTGTTACTCGAAGCGTTTGACAGAAGAAAAGCAAAGAGAAATGTCTTATACGCTTAGTTCAGCAGCAGTTAGCACCTTAGATTCTAGGATAACCGACACTCAGTCGGCCCAACCAGCTCCTGAGCGTGAAATGTCAAGCACCGCCTCGCACACTTGCCCAAATTCACCCGTTTTGATGCAACATTTCGCTTCGCAGAGCCGCGAAACTGTCAATTTTAATACAGGGGCATTTTCGGGAGCGAATGTTGTGATAAATTTTAATCGTAATTATAAGTTTATTGTAAACAAGCGAGTGCTTTAAAAAAAAATGCTAATTTTGATAGTTTTTGCTAGTGCAAGATTATGTGAGTTAGGATTGTTTTCCTTTTACTTGATGCGGTCGCGCGCACATTCTTGAAATACATTTATTTTGACATAATACTACATGGAAAGTGCGCGCGTACGGAATTTACACACGAGTTTGTTGGTATGGTATCAGAAATCGAACGAGCGAAGCTTTGTGAGCGAGTGAGATTTCTTATACCAACAAACGAGTGGGTAAATTCTGTACAAAGCACTTTCCATGTCATATTTACTTTATTATTTTCACACTGAGACATTTTGCAAAATAAGGGAGATAAAACAAAAGCCATTTATAAGATTTGTTCACTTTAACACTCGTAATTTACCTTGAAGCCATGATTTTGAGTAAAGAATTACGACTTCACTATCCGTAGCGATGCAGCTTTCTGTTTGCATTGCCTATTTGTTTTTTTGTTGTTGTTGTTGCTTTGACTGGACGCTCTTTCGAGTGAGTTCAAATTCTTTCCATTTTGTGACACTGACGTTGGTAGTTTTTCAACCTCAAAAATATCTCAAAACTGGCAATTTAGCTTCTCGGACGTCAAGGCTTGTATTCTCCACCGTCGTATTTTCTTTGAACCGGATAAAATCCACCAAGTAAGCTTATTGATCAAGCTTCTTCGGAGGAAATTCACTTCGTGTCTTGTATGCAAACTTGTAAAAATGACCAACTTAGCTTCAAGATATGACAAAACGGCTTGGGGAAGTGTTAGTTTATTTGGTCTAGGCCTCGATTATGGAATAAAACGACAGGGTAAGGAATTCGTACTACAGTAGTACCACTTTAAATAGAGGCCTCTTTATTCAACGATCGTGAAAACGAAACAAACATGCAGACTGTAATGCAAAGCATTCCGAGAAGACCACAAGACAGACGATATGCCGCGTTACATGAAATATCTTTATACTGCCAGCGTTGATATTATCTACTTTCTAAATATGTTGATAGTCTCTGTATGTCAATGTTAGATGCTTTCACTCCAAAGGTTACATACCAACAAGAAAACAGCCCGAAAACAGCCTGTCTAAGAACCCGCGCTAAAACTGAAAACGCAGCCTATTACAGAAAAACATTTGACTTCGGAATTGTTTGTATAATGCTTATCAGTAAGGCACGAGAGAAGAAACAGGTAAAGTTAAACTGTTCTAAGAAATTTCTTAGTTTATCATAGGAATATTTAGAGAATATCATTCATGACTTAGCGCGCGCTCTGTAGGCAGTGCCAGGTGTAAGTTTGTTCAAACTTGAATGAAAATTTTCTCAGCTCAAATCTTTCTCGAATTAGAATTATCCCTACACACAAATGTAAGTAATCTGTAATAGAACCATTTAGGTTTGAATGTCTATGGTGCTATCGGCTAAGGGAACTGTGTTCATTTTTAGTTTATGTGGGAGATTTCAACATGGCCGCGATGGCGGCTTTGTCCCTCGCTGAAAAAATCGCTTGAATTAGAACTTAGCCAAGGATGAATCTTTTCCAACAAAAACACGCCCACTGGAGAGATTTCCTCCTTCTCTTCTGGTTTGTGTCCTTCGTTTTGCGATACAGCGTCAGGAATTATACTTAGAAAATATTATTCATGGCTTTGTGGCATTTCGCCTTAGCGTGTTTCCAGAAAGCAAGGCGGTGTACGGCGGTGTACGTTTGTTCAAACTTGATTGAAAATTTTTCTCAGCTTAAAGCTTTCGAATAATAATTATCCCTGCACATTCCTGCAAGTAATCTGTGACAAAACCATTTAGGTTTAGATGACTATGGTGATTTCGGCTGTGCGAACAGAGTTCTTTTTTAGTTTCTGTGGGAGATTTCAAAATGGCGGCGATGGCAGCTTTGTCCCTCGCTTAAGAAATCGCTTGAATTAGAACTTAGCCCAGGGTGAATCTTTTCCAACCAAAACACGCCCACTGTGGAGATATCCACTTTCTCTTCAGGTTTGTCAACTTCGTTTGGCGACACAGCTTCAGGGCCAAGCGGAGTGAGTGCGGACGATTTAGCCAATCAGAAACGTTTGCGCAGACAACCCGATTATAATAGTATAGATAAATGTCTATCATTCTCAGGGGCGGATTTAGGAAAACAATCTGACTGTAGCGCAATCACTGATGGCAAAAATAAAATTACTTAAAAGGGACCAACATGATGCATTGCTTTGACTTAATGCAAAGGAATTCTTCTGTTAAGAGTTTTTCTCGCTTTTGTACGGTAAAAGGTGCAAAGCAGAAACAACTTTTCTGTTGAGTCTCTGAATTTTGATGGTATAGAAAATGGCGGCGAAGAACTGCATTATGTGCAGGGTGAGTTGGGCCCTGTAAAGGACAGTTTTACTTTGTGTAATTTTGGTCGGGTACTGTTGGCAGTAGTGTACACCGGAAAGGTTAATCTACTTTTTGGAGAAAGTATTCAAATAGCCTGCAGATTGTAGCTTTTACAAATACCTCAAACCAAGATGACTATGGTGCTCGACATTTCATACCTTTACCCGCGGCGCCTTTTCAAGTGACGTTCGATAGTGTACTGCTACTGTTACTGCGATTTTCTTAATTCTGCGAACTCTCGCTAACGATTTCCAGTCGTCAAACCGCCTTCTGGCTTCCGCCAATCAAACTCCCGAGTCTTTTCATCGTTACTCTTTGTGCTTTTTGATTGGCCAGCACGTTACCGTTACTCGGGTGACAGGAAGCCATTTTAGCGCTGCTTAGGTGCTGGCCAATCACAAAGCACAAAGAGTAACAACGGGGCTTTGATTGACGGAAGCCAGAAGGCGGTTTTACGGTTGGAAATCGATAGCGAGAGTTCGCAGAATTATGAAAATCGCAGTAATTATACTATCTGGACCTTGAACCACTGCATCGAACAAGACATCGAACAAGAGAACAAAGTTTTTAAGAGTCCGTGCCACCAAACTTAAGGATAACGGTATCGTAACAAATAAGTAACAACAATTTAAGCATCATTCTGCGAGGGTTTCTGGATGCAAATCAGTTGATGACTTTCTCTGTGTTGAGGTGCATTTCGCGATGTATGTTAAGCAGAGCTAGTCCTTTCAATCGTGACTCTGAGACAGGAATGAATGTATGCTGTATGAATGTTAGGAGAGCTCTTTTTGCAACAAACGGTAAAACCTCGCTTGGTTTAGAAGGCAGATGACCCTGTACGAAGAGACGGGACACCTTTTCTCTAGCCGCTCCAGCATCAATCGCTGACTCTTGTAACTGTACAGTAAGTGGGCGTGTTACTTCGAGGCACCTAGAAACAACTACCAGTGTCAAAATGAAAGAAAATGAAACGGTTGCAAGGTACAGATAGCAACCTTTTTGTTGTGATTCCGCGTTCCATGTACCATCAATGTTGCCTTTTATTTCACTTCAAAGCTAATGAGTTACAAGTAAAATGATTTTCTAGCTACTACCGCTCTTTGTTTTCGACTCCATTGTGAAATGGCAGTGGGCGGAGATTAAAACTTTTGCTTTTCCCGCGGGAGATTCGACTCCCAATAAATATTCTAGTTTTGGATGAGATCTTGTCCGCGAAAATTCATCTAAAATATAATGGTTGAAATACTTCGTCATGTTACATGAAAAACGGCAGGGTAAGAGATTTGTGTCTAAAAATCAATAACCAATATCTAGTTTGCTTTTATGTTTTAGTAATCGCCAAAGATTCATCAACGAAAATGAAGCCCCATATGTTTTATGTCTGAAATACCCCAAAGTTTGAGCTAAATTTAATGGTTGAAAAACGCGCGTATTTTGGTCAGCAAAAAGCGAAACACATAGTTCGAAGTCTCGTAAACAATAACCAACATCTAGTTTATTTTCAAGGACAATTCTGTAGTTGTAATTTGAGGTTTAGTTTCAGGCTTTGACGTGTTTTGGCCATGTTCCTTTGTATTTCACAATAGAAGGTAATATATAGATTTAGCCACTGGCTAAAAGCGGAGCTCCCGGTTACATATTTGATATGTATACAGTATTTTCTTTGGTGTTTTGTTACAATAACATGCATAAATGTATATGTACAAATAAGCTTGGCCTGTCGAAGTAAGGTAAAATACCCCCTTCAGAAAAAATAGAAAAATAGGGTACTTACCCCTCCCAATGGAAAGATTCTAACTTTAGTGCAATAAAGAGATAAATAAATATTTGTCGCAAGTCTTTTTAATTGAAATCACAACACATGTACCATTTATTACATGTGCAGTGTATTTTTCCTAAAATTAATGTGTCATTCAAGAAAATACCAATACCCACCATTTAATGTGAAGAGAAATTCAGAAATAAATGCCTGCCAATTTTAGTCTTTTTATTCATACCTTTTAAAATTTATTGCAAATTCCGCTGAACCAGAAGACCTTTTTTTCGGGGGGAGGGGGGGGGGGGGGGCTCAGAGGGGAGGGGCACCCTTGAACAAAATTGATTCTGTCTTGGTATTTAGTAATCATAACACATGGACGGCAGAGCTGAGGGAGGGAGGGGCTTCAAGCAGCCCCTCCATTTTTCAGCAGATTTTCAATTTTTCATCTCCCCATCCCTCACCCACCCTGGATTCCAAAGGAAAATAGCTGAGTATTTGTATGAAATTCCTCCACTGTAAATGTCCACAAGTCCTCTTTTTTTGTCAGGTCTGTCCCAGTTTAGAAGAACCTTCCTCAATGCATTTTCCAGACACCCCTTCTTTGCCTTTGTTTCCTATCAAGCCTCCCTGGCAAGCTAATTCGGTAATGGCAGTTCTACGACATCTGCATGCGATAACTATTACCCCCCCCCCCCCCCCCCCCCCCCCTCCAGAGTTGAATATTCAATTCATTTCCATATTGATTTCATTATTCAATCCAAAAATGCAATTTTCAATTCAATATTGAATTTTTTTAAATCTAAATAATTACTCTGGGTGAACAATTTCTTATTCAGAAGTCAAAATTTGCACATTTAACATTTTTAATATTCAATTGAAAAATGCATTTTTGGATTGAATAATGAAATCAATAATGGAACAATGAATTATATTGGACTCTAGGGGGACTTGCTTCATGTCTTTTGACTGTAATAAAAACAAATTTCATTGTTGTACGCTGGCACATTGTCGTCAACCACCCATTGCCAGATTAGCTTGCTAGTGACAATTGATTAATTAAATTAAAGTTAAAGTTAAAGAAAATTGCTCAAGAATTTCGAATCCCTTCCTTATACTTCTGGAACCACACATTTTATGTGTTTCTGGCTACAGTCATTATTGAGTACATTCCACTGAGTGTGATGACTGCAGGGCCAGGGATGCAGCCAGCGAATTCTCACAGAGTGTTCCCTATTCGAAACGCAAGCAAAGATGTTTTTGATTTCTTTGTTTATTAACATTATTATCATTTTTTGCAAGGAAAAATAAAACTAGTTACAGATACAAATGATTGAAGGTTGTTATTTATTATTTAATTATATGCCAGCGCAAAATCCATTGTTATAGACTGTCCAATTATTTTTAAATTGGATCGCACGCGCTGAAATTGGACAATTTCTGCATTTTATCCTTCACTAATTAATAAATAACATTTATTAGAAAAATAGATGATTCCTCGAAACTCCTGCGGTCTCGTCCAATTTTAGAGTTCCTCTGAATCATCCATTTTTTTCTTATTTGGACAGCATGGAGTCCTATTATATATACAAATGGTGAATTATCTATGAATTATCTGTGGGGTTTTTTAACTGAAATATACCCTTTCCGGGATACGTTGTCACCCAAAAAGCCTATAAGCTTGGTGCGCTAGGGAGTATGGGTAAAGATTTATTTAAATTTCTGTAAAATATTAGAAACAAACATGCTTGGAAATGTGCTGAAATTTAATCATTTCACCTGTGGTTGCGATAACTGTCTGAATTCAGATCAAACAGTAGCAGTTTAAATGCCCCCATCATCCTTTGCTCTTCAAGCTTATAGGCTTTTTGGGTGACAACGTTTCCCGGAAACGGTATATATTGCATCAAAAGACCCCAAGCTTGAAAGGCCAAATAGTAAAAATGCTCTTTATTTTTCTCCTAATAATTGTGTTTTTTTTTTCACACGAAATGATGTACTTCTTTCCTAATTTACTTTGTTGGCTAGCAATTAGCCAATAAAAACTAAGACATTTTATTGTGTGAAATCCTCTCCCAATTGTTTTGTGATTAGACCTGGTTACAATGCAACCAAAATGGCGACTCCCATCGCGAATGATTCACAGGTAGAATTAACCGAGAAATGTATTATTTGTAGCGAGTCTTCAGTAGAATTAGCGCAATGCCGAAATGTAGATTCCTGGAAAAGGTTGCATCGAGCCGCTGTTATAAGACAACATCAGCCAATTCTAGAGCTGTCGAGTGAAACTAGTTTTCCGCGTACGCTTGTTGTGAAATATCATGAGTCATGCAGGAAGGATTTTGTGAACCAAAAAAGTCTCCAAGCTTATTCAAAGAATGTTACAGCGGAGGCAGCAGCTGATCAGCCAGCAACGAGACGAAGCGCGCGAGATTCCACGGCATCCGCGTCCAGCGCCATCCTCCCTGACAAGTGTATATTTTGTAAAAAGGATAAGTACAAATCCGGTTCAAGAACGAGAGAGAAGACACGGAGTGTGCAGGAATTTCGAGCGGATGATAAAGTAAGAAAATGTGCATCACTACATTTAGAACAGCATACTAACATGAGTTCCATAGCCACGGAAGTAATAGGGATTTGCTCAAAAGACCTGATAAGTAGTGAAGCCAAATACCATTCTTCGTGTTACAATTCTTTTGTGAGTATTGTGTATACTAGTGTTAGAGCGAGTGCCGGTACTTCGGAGCACGATACTACAGAAAGCGGCGGAATAGATGCCGTATATGAAACAGTATTTTCCTTTTGTGAGTCCTTGATCTCAGAACCCAAAGTAATAGAGTTCAAGGAAATAAGGCAAATAATGGCAAAGGAAGCCGAAAAAGTGGGCGTGACTATATCGCAGTCACAGAACAAAAACCTTTTGCGCGTTATATCCAACAAGTTTAAGGAGCTGGAATTTATAAATTATCAACAAAACAAAGTTCTTGTTTACCCCTCCAACCTTAAAATACAGGACGTCATTGTCAGCAATTTTGAGCTTTCATGCGATCTGAAATCAGCAAATCTATCAAGCGATGACAATGAGCAAAAGGTGATTAGCGTAGCCAAGCTGCTAAATGACAAAATCAAGCATCACCCCGTGGAAATGTCCTGGCCACCAGAGGAAAGGGAACTCATGCCAGAAAAAGTTGATGACTTCATTCCAGATCTCTTAGATACATTTTGTACAGTGCTTATTTCTGGCCAATCCTTAGACAGGGATAAGAGTAGGTCGAACAGAACAATAAGACTAAAGAACTCTCTAGCCCAAGACATCGTGTATTCCGCATCTAATGGCGCCATTAAAACTCCAAAAAGTGTCCTGTTTCCATCCGTTGTAAAGGCACTTTGCAACAACACTGAAATTGTTAAACTGATCAATAAATGCGGCCATGGAATTAGCTATAATCTTGTAGAAGAAATCGAAACCGAGTTTGCCTTAAAGGTTATCAATGAACAAGCCCTGAATCGAGTACTTATCCCGGACAAGTGTAACCGTCCTGAAAACCGGCCCGATGTTGCGCTGATGGTAGCGGACAATATCGATAACCTCGAATGTACTGCCACTGGTGCAGGGACTTCACATAGAGTGAACTCTATTCTAGTTCTAAAGCAAAACACGGAGGGAAGTGACGATGATGGGATCGTGGAACAGGAGGTCTTGCAGCAGCCACCAGCAAAGCGGCAATGTCAACGGTCGCTAGGCGCAGAGTTAGTACGGAAGGACATACCCGAGTATTATGGAGGTAGGCGGGTTGGTCCGGGCGTGTTGTCTCACGTGCAGTATCTGGGTGTCCGTTCCTCGTATGCACGCTTGACCAAAAAACTCTGGATGCAGAACCTTGTGTGGATTGAGCTAAGAAAACTCAAGACTCACCCTCTGTTGCTTGTACCAGGCTGGACGGGATTCAATATCAAGGTCAGGGACAGCGTAGTTGTTATCGAAAGCACAATAGGCTACTTAGACACAATTGATTCCCCCGCGACTGATCTCAAGACTGCATACGAAGTTCTATGTAGAGGTTGTGAAGTGAGAGAGAGGCTGCAGTTGAAAGCTGTAGCCTGCGTCTTTGACCAGGCATTTTACGCGAAGGCCATGGAGGTTTATTGGAAAAACAAGACGCAATTTTCAGATTTAATAATAATGATGGGTGGTTTCCATTTATTGATGACGGTTTTAGCAATCATCGGGACGCGCTTCGGGGACGCTGGACTGCGCGACATTGCAGTACAGAGTGAAGTGGTCGCTGAGGGATCTATAGACAGTGTGCTAACTGGCAAACATTACAACAGAGCTGTACGACTCCATAAGGTTGTGTATGAAGCGATTAGTAGACTACTTTTGGATGACTTTGAATCTTCCCTTAGCGGAGATAAACTAGAAATGCTGAATCAGCATAAGATCGAGCTGGAACAATTTAAGTTAAATCTTAGCCAAGGAGAACTAGAGCGAGTTTTAGAGTGCAAACAGTTCAAGGACTGGGAAATCGAGTTTGAAGCGCACATTTCAAACATGAAGGAAAACGGCAGTGACCTCTCAAGATTCTGGTTAACGTATCTCGAGCTATGCGAGCTTTTGTTTAACCTGATCTATTCAACTCGAACTGGAAGTTGGGAGATCTATCTCGCTTGCATTGAAGACGTTATTCAATGGGCTTTTGCGTATGACAGACAGAACTATGCGCGCTACTTAGTTCCATACCTCAATGACATGCGTGCATTACCCGACTCCCACCCTGATGTCTATGCTGCCTTCGTAGATGGGCACTTTAGTGTGCAGATGACCAAGAACCCGTTCGGACAAAACGAGGCCGACAAGACGATTGAAAATACAATCAACAGGGACTGCAAAACCGGGGGTGGTTATATCGGCTTCAGTTCAAACTTTGCAGCGACACAAAGATGGGTACTGAACAATTCAAGGCGTGGCACATACAGGCGTATTTTCCGAGAGCATTTGTCTCTAGAACCCAGTGAAGCGAAATCGCACAAAGAGCTCGCTCCATCTCGAATTAAGTTGGACAGTGAGGCAGTATCCAATGTGGTTGACGTGTTAGAGAATGTATTCTGTAGTCCTTGGACCAAAGACGTGCAATTGACCAGTCTGTCCACTGGATTGGCAGCAACTCCCGAGCTACGCGATGATCTTCTCCAGGCGAAAGCCAAAGGCCAGAACGCAAGCAGAGACTTTATAGTAAAGCGCTGTTCTTCATCTGCTACCCTCGACTTTTTTGACCCACTCAAGAAGCTTAAACTGAAGTCTTTTAAGGATCTGAAAAAAGTCACTAAGGTTTCTGCCAAGAACGCAGTGATCCCGATGCGATTAGACCGTGCTGTATTCGCCAGGATGGCACTAATAGGCCAGTTTAGGAAGATAGACTTGCGAACTGTATTCATGTACCCTCTCGGCCCTCTACCGTGGGCACTGGCAGACGAGTATGGTTTTCCGC
Source organism: Scolanthus callimorphus (assembly GCA_033964015.1). Classification (NCBI taxonomy): domain Eukaryota; kingdom Metazoa; phylum Cnidaria; class Anthozoa; order Actiniaria; family Edwardsiidae; genus Scolanthus; species Scolanthus callimorphus. The sequence goes on from CM066918.1 coordinate 16,479,245, forward strand.
GTAAGACCAGGAAGGCCGCACTGGCACAACACCTAGAGAAGCAAGTAACGGTCATTAGCGACTTCCCCGCCAACAGCACCAGTATCTATGACGGAATGGCGGTTCTTCAAAGGTTTAAGCCTCCTCCCGGTGCTACGTTCGCAGTTGTTGCAGATAAATTATTTGAGCTAATTACGTCTAATTCCAGTACGCGCATTGACATGGTCTTTGACGTTTACAGAGAGGTTTCAATCAAGAACGTAGAGAGATCGATGCGCGCGTCGGGACCAGAAGGAATAACTTATCAGAATATTTTGCCAGGTTATCACGTGAAAAACTGGAGCAAAATCCTGAGTGTTTCCTCTAACAAAACAGCTATAATGCGATTTCTAGTGGCTGAATGGAAAGAAGCGAAATTTCGACACAAACTTCGCGACAAAACGATCTACGTTACCTTAGAAGATGAGTGCTGGAAGATCACCAACACAACTGCAAGCCTTGTACCCGAGTTACGATGTAATCAAGAGGAAGCTGATACCCGCATGGTATTACATGCTCAGCATGCGGGAGGGAAGTGCGTCATCCACTCCGACGATACTGACGTGCTTATCATACTCCTTGGACACGCCCATAACCTGGGCAAATGCTATCTGAAGAAGGGCAGAGGGCAAAAGACTAAAATCATTGACCTGTCCGAAGTTGCAGACAAGGTAGGAGCGCGAATCGCCACAGGCGTCTCAAAAGACGATGTTCTCCAAGGCCTCATCGGTCTGCACGCCTTGACGGGCTGCGATACCGTCTCCGCCTTCTCATTCAAGGGAAAGTGGCGCCCGCTACAAATAATGCTCAAGAACAAGAGCTACGCAAAGGCTATGTGCGACATTGGAAAGGAGTGGAGGGTATCTGAAGCCACATTCAGTGTGACCGAGAAGCTAGTTTGTCAGCTTTATGGAAAGAAGTGCCAGAGTGTTGATGCTCTACGCTACGAGTTACACTGTATCAAAGGAGGCAAGGTTGATCCGGAGTCGCTCCCACCCTGTCAATCGTCACTGCGCCTTCATGTGGCGCGCGCAAATTACCAGGCAGCAATATGGAGGAGAGCGACGGAGGCGTGTCCCCAAGTCCCTTCACCTCACGGCTATGGCTGGAACCTAACGGAGTCCACTTCAATTTTGGAGTTTGAATGGCTTGGCTCTAAGCCCGCACCTGAGGAGGTTTTAGAGCTGATGTCGTGTACATGCAAACGAACGTGTAATGCAGAAACGTGCTGCTGCATCAAAGCAGGACTGAAATGCACGGAGATGTGCAGTTTGAGATGCAGCAACATGACGAGTGAAGAAGAGGATGATAGCGTGGGTGTGTCGGACAGCGACGAAGAGGATGACGACTAGGCGTTTACAAATAGTATTACCGGTAAGTAAATGCGACATTTTATAGTCCAACTGACGTACCCTCTGCAAAAAACATCACTTGTTGTTTTGTAAGGGGTCAACAGCCTTACAGTTAAAGCGAAATCCGACATCAACAATCTGATTGCAGGTTTTAAACTTAAAAGGTGTGGCGACATTCATAACAGAAAAGAAGGGGGTGACTACGCGTGGGCGTGTCCGATATAGTGAGGACGAGAATAACGACAAGGCATTTGCAACTGATACTACCGGTAAGTAGTCTATAATCAATGCGCACCCAGTTTATTTCCTTGTGATCGAACAACTCCGATTATGCGTTTAGCAATAATATTTTCCCTCTTGGTTATCTCACAGATTTCTAGCGAATGGAACGCGATATTACACTTCACGGATTCATAACGGGGCGTCGTCGGACAAACTGTAAGTATAATTAGATGACATGCTGGAATACCTCGTCTTAAAACCTAAATATTATACCTGACGTGTATTTTAGGTGAGAAGCGGGGATTCTAGAATCGACTCTGGTCAAGTGGACGCTACTTAATGGGTTATTATACTAAGGTGAGCGTTTAGTATAAGATAAGCATTTAGGAACTCCAGTGCTAATCACATTTGATGCTAGAACAGACCTTTCGCCCAATGCCACGCCCTACTAACCGTGCAACATCATTCGTTTTCTTTTTCAGGATTTCTGTAGCATTGTAGCGAGTTCTGTCAACAGACGAAACTGAGATAAAAAGCTTTTACTGTAAATACCGCCAACAGTACGCACAGATGTGGTGGCAAATCAGTTTCGATTGGCAATGACGACTGAAGATACTGCCGAATGCCATTACATGCCATCTAGTCGGGGCTCACTTTCAAGACGGTATGATCCTTTCAGCTTCGTAACGCTATTTAGAGAATGAATCTTCCTAAGAAAAATGTCATCAAGGAATTTACCACGGCTGATTTGATACGGCCATTCAACAGTGCGATTTCAAATATTGCGACTTAGCACTAAATTTCGAAACATTAGCGCTTGCACTGTGTGAGTTCGTGCTGTATTTATTGCGTACTTGCGTACACGGGTCGTGTTCGAAAGCCTCCAAAGCACCGACTGAAAAATGCACCAAAAAAGGTCTAATAACAAATATTGCCGCGTCGTAGCCAATACCACGCCTAAAAATGCTTAAACTAATACTTACAAATCCTAGTTTTAAAATATTCTTACTTCGAATTCAATTAAGTCCATAAAGAATCTGTAAAGCGAGTCTAAATAATGTTACGGATATTTGTGATCGCATTGAAGTTATAATTAAATTAATTCAAAGCTTTGAGTCGCGTGTGGGCGAATACAGAGTTATTCGCTGGCCTGAAAAGCATGAATTTCTACCCAAAATCCATTAAAAATATCCAAAATGCTTATTATGACTGTTTCAGATGATAACAATCTATAGAATAAGAAACAAACAAGCATTTTAAAGCTATTTCGGGTAGGTGTTTATTAATTGGACCTAGACGCGGGGTTTCCTCTGAGAATCAATATGGCGGCCGTCGAGGAGCTCACCCACTACTTTTCAAACTCGAATTTCTAATCGAAAGCTACCGATCTGATTGTCCGGGGTGGGTTTTTTTGAACGCTAAATAGTTGAACTTTCAAATGGTAGTGTTCTCAGCTGTTCTACAGAGATGAGTATTAGAACCACTCTAGGTGACGGACTAAAATATCATGAGGGAGATTGTATAAGAAAACTAAATTCAATAAAATTGATCCCCTTAAGGTGGCCCGCGCCTGTTTCACAGGAAAAATATACTAACATTTAATCGCCGGCTTTTTCCAGTAAAAGCGCTCCGATTGCTAATATTTTTGGCTGCTAGAATAGTGGATTACTACAGATTATACTGCAGGGAAATTATTATAGAAAAGTTACACCGATTACACAAAATAATCAATTTCCTGAAGGTAGACATATAGCAACAAAAGTTTTCCCAGCAACTTCGGTTTTTATTAAGTACTTTCAGGCCTGTCTTTTGCCACGTCGAATCTAAGGGACTGGTCATAAAGTACAGGGGGGTGGGCCGAAAAAATCATACAACAGCAAGTAACTTTTCGTGCGACCCACCCTCTCTTGTTGGCCAATATAATCAATGGCCCACTCTTATTTGCAAGAGCAGAAACAAATGACCCATCCTCAGTAGCTACTGTTGCCCTTGTACTCCCTTTCTACTTTTTCTTAGAATATGCAACAGGGCCATAGCCTCCAAAAACTGGGGGCATGACATACAAAAACACACAAGGCAGTTGTTGTAAGGACTAAAAGCCAGCTTGATTTCTATGTGGCCCACCCCAAATGCATGGCTTGTTTTTTTTAGGCCCACCCCTTTTTGCAGGCAACAAAATTGTGTTTCAGTTTCAGTTTCTCTGGACACTTTTTCCAGTGCAAAAGGGAAATTTAGATAACCATGACACTGAACAAAAAGAAATGTAAAGTTTGCCTATTAAAAACTTAACCCTACAACATAAACTCACTTTGCGCTACAACTCAGGATTGATTTGTCTTTGATTAAATTCTCCACTTGCCTGTAATATGACCGTGAAGCACACCCTATCATAACCAGAAAATATCTCGGGAACCTACAAATTAAATCAAGCATTCAATAGTTAGCTTATCTCCTCAGTCAGTTAGTCTCCTCAGTTATCTCCTCGAGCGAAATTAATAAAATAATTCGAAATTCTAAGAATTACAGGTTAGTAAATTTAAAAAAATACTGTACCTTTGCCGAAATCAGAAGTCTGATGGCGTTTGGAAATTGCGTTCCATAGTTTTTTCTGCTGACCAAAGTTCGATCACGTTCAATTCAAGATGGCTACCTTGGCATAAATTCTCCCAAGTAGAAATACCACATAGCTATGGCAACGGAAGTAAAATCACTGTCAAACTGAAAATCACTTAAAAACTGAGACGGTATTTCACTAGGAATCCTCAAACAAACAACAAAACGATCGTAAGCCAGCCGCCGGGGCGCGAAAAAACTCTGAATGAAAATTTGCGGTATTTGTGAAATGCCACTTTTAAGCTTTTCAAGGTAAAACCTTTCATTTTTAAAGCTAAAACAACGAGCGAAATTAGACGAAGTTAAACATGGTAAGCACATACCTTAATAATGCTTTTCTTTATGTTTCACTTCACGGCACGACCACAGTCTTCCGAGTTTTGACCTTCCCTCTCCGGTTAATTAAGTTTTATCTTGCGCTTTCGTTCAATCTTTCCTTCGGAGACTCCGAGAAATATTCTGGACATTTTTTTCCGTAGTTTTAGTCTCTGCCGTAGTTTTAACCTCAATCCTCCTGCTGAAAACATTAATTTCCCGTTCTCTCTCGATCGGGCAGTCGTGTTTGTCTTCCCACTTGTCATTCCCGCTGTATTTCTCCCTCATTCTCCATCCTTCGCTTATCAAGGTTTTCCTCGTGAAACTCCCGTGTTCATCGACATATAAACCTCACATGGACGCGTGCGCGTTGTATTTTCCCGCCACTCACGAATTTGTACATTGGTTTGCCTGTGTAGGGGCGCGCAGACGGATACGCAGACACGGACGCGCCAGCGATACCCAAATGGGAATACCGCTGAACCATGAAAAATGAAGTCGATCGTATACCTGAGTTCTGCTTTGACCTATTGTATTCTTCCTGCGATACCTATGGTGCTCCGCTCTGCGGCCTTCGGCCGCTAAGGAGCTCCGCTAAGAAAGCGCCTTTGAATTAAGCGCGCCAGACCATGTCACGTGACAACAAAATGTCGCTTCATTCTTCGCCATGTAATAATAGCGGGAAAAACTTCTATACAAATACCCAAGCCGTCAATTCTTGCCATCCATCTTGTTTTGCGTACGTTGATCAGTCGTGTCTGCCTTTAAGTCAAGTAAACACTATTTTGCAAATTTGTCGTAAAGTATTGAAAATACCCGGTATTTATATGTTTTTCTAAGGCTAAAATTTACGCTATTAATATATAGATTTAGCCACTGGCTAAAAGCGGAGCTCCCGGTCATGTCACGTGATCTTGGTGGTGCACCTCCCTTGCCTCCAAAATAACTTTACCGAAGTTTGGTCACCTAGCGATGTTGCCTTCTTGAGATATTGGCTTTTCTAGTTTTTATGACGTCATCGATGACGTCATGTCACGTGACCTTAGTGGTGCACCCCCATTGCCTCCAAAATAACTTCACCCAAGTTTGGTCACCAAGCGATGTTGCCTTCTCAAGATATTGACTTTTCTAGTTTTTATGACGTCATCGATGACCTAATGTCACGTGACCTTGGTGGTGCACCCCCATTGCCTCCAAAATAACTTTACCGAAGTTTGGTCACCTAGCGATGTTGCCTTCTTGAGATATTGGCTTTTCTAGTTTTGATGACGTCACGTCACGTGATCTTGGTGGTGCACTTCCCTTGCTTCCAAAATAATTTTACCGAAGTTTGGTCATCTGGCGATGTTGCCTTCTTGAGATATTGGCCTTTCTAGTTTTTATGACGTCATCGATGACGTCATGTCACGTGACCTTGGTGGTGCACCCCCATTGCCTCCAAAATAACTTCACCCAAGTTTGACGTCAATCGATGACGTCATGTCACGTGATCTTGGTGGTGCACCTCCCTTGGCTCCAAATTAACTTTACCGAAGTTTGGTCACCTAGCGATGTTGCCTTCTTGAGATATTGGCTTGTCTGGTTTTTATGACGTCATCGATGACGTCATGTCACGTGATCTTGGTGGTGCACCTCCCTTGCCTCCAAAATAACTTTACCGAAGTTTGGTCACCTAGCGATGTTGCCTTCTTGAGATATTGGCTTTTCTAGTTTTGATGTCGTCATCGATGACGTCATGTCACGTGCCCTTGGTGGTGCACCCCCTTGCCTCCAAAATAACTTTACCCAAGTTTGGTCACCTAGCGATGTCGCCTTCTTGAGATATTGACTTTTCTAGTTTTGACGACGTCATGCCGGACGAACGAACGAACGAACGCACAAACCGGAAGTCCATGACAGAATCGTTCGATGCATATACACTTTTCTTTTGTTCCTTTTTCTCCTGCATGTAGCTATGGGGCTCCGCTACGCTTTCTCTGTCTCTAAATGGCTTTCCAGGCTGAGTCACAAGCCAGCCTGTGAGTCTGGGCAGCAAAGCAAAGCCAGCCAAGGAAACAGCACCATGACAGTAACGCAAAGAAGATACAACCATTTATCTTCATTCCGCAAAATAAACGAAAGAAGCTTTTCCTAGTACGGTTATTGTAAATAGTACAATATGTGATGGAGTGAATAACTAGATCATTGCCATTTGGTTCCAGGGGTGGCTTAATACAATAGTGAGAACCTGGACACGCCCGTGTTATGTTTTGTTTTTCAAATTTTACTGTACACTCGTGCAGATGGTCGACTGAAACATTTTGGACAAGAATGCTATATAACCACCGAAGGGACTTATCACACGATCATCTGAATTTGGTGGCAAAACATGTAAGGGACCGATCGTTTATAACGTCTACGGGGGGCGGGGCGGTGGAATTTGGGTGGGGGTTAAAATGTAGAAGATATGGATTTTAGCGGGGTAATTTTTTTGGCACTCTCACCCAAAACAGGGGGTAATTTTTTCAGAGACACTCTTTGGCTCAAACTAAGTTTTAGGGTAATTGTTTTTATTCCCTAAGGTCTTCAATAACCGATTTGTTTTGTGGACTGATTTTGGAAGAAATCATAACGGTACTGCTACTTTTGCATGCCTACGCAAGTTGTTCTGCAGAACCCAAATAAATAATATACAAAGAAAAAGCAAAACTGGTTACAGGGTGGGGGTGAGTTTTTTAGAACATCAATGTCATGTGGTTCGTTTTTGTATCACCTTTTTTCAGGGGGGTGCAAATTCAACATTTAACATTCAATAAATTTAGAAAACCAACGCCCCCCCCCCCCCCCCTTTATACAACGCTTTATAAAACGTTTATTAATTAATTTTATTTGTTTACTATGTGTAATATGTAGTTTTGGTCCAAAGGAAGTTTTGTTAGCCGTCGTGGACGCCTAAGCTTCCAAGTTTTACTTACATTATACAAATAGTTAAGTAGCGTATCTTCTCTTTTTTCCGTTTAATTATAAAATAGAGAAAATAGAACATCAAAAATGCATGGGAAACAATTAGTTTTTATAAACGTAACCAAACAGATTCCTTTTGGCTTATAAAGTGATAAAAATCGAAGTGAATTGAATTAACGCAATAGACCTCCTCGGCTTTAGTCCAGTAAATGAATGAAAAGGTTGGACAAAAATGATAACAAAGGTTTCTCACCAGGAACATGTTCACTAGTGTTCCGTTAGTACACAAGAAAAAGTCCGCCCGAATCCTCCCATGGCAACTTCCGTATTTTGAGTTTTGAAAATTCTCATTGTAGCGCTATTGTTGCCGCCATTGTTATTCATGAGTTTGCCGGCACTTGAGCCTTCCAAACCAGAAGATATTCTATGGTGTGTATATCAAAAATACTTCCAAATTCTCCGCGTAGCGGAGCCCCATAGCTACATGCAGGAGAGGTACAGATATCAAAAGTAGAAAAGTCAATATCTCAAGAAGGCAACATCGCTAGGTGTTATTTTGGAGGGGGGTGCAAGGGGGGTGCACTACCAAGGTCACGTGACATGACGTCATCGATGACGTCATCAAAACTAGAAAAGTCAATATCTCGAGAAGGCAACATCGCTAGGTGACCAAACTTGGGTAAAGTTATTTTGGAGGCAAGGGGGGTGCACTACCAAGGTCATGTGACATGACGTCATCGATGACGTCATCAAAACTAGAAAAGTCAATATCTCGAGAAGGCAACATCGCTAGGTGACCAAACTTGGGTAAAGTTATTTTGGAGGCAAGGGGAGTGCACTACCAAGGTCACGTTGCATGACGTCATCGATGACGTCATCAAAACTAGAAAAGTCAATATCTCAAGAAGGCAACATCGCTAGGTGACCAGAATTGGGTAAAGTTATTTGGACGCAAGGGGCGTGCACTACCAAAGTCACGTTGCATGACGTCATCGATGATGTCATCAAAACTAGAAAAGTTTATATCTCGAGAAGGCAACATCGGTAGACGAACAAACTTGGGTACAGTCGAGAAAAGCATCCGTGAGTCTGTGGAGCTCTTCGAAATGCGAACAAAAAAAATCTGAATTTGCAAGTATGCAATGGAGAACAAGAAGAATGTTTTCTGTAAAAAATGACGTCGCGATACGTCACATGATGAATCTTTTGCAGGACTTATAATTTTTTCCCCTAGCAACGGCCCCAAAAAAACGCACAAATAAAAATATTTAACCGGGAGCTCCGCTTTTAGCCAGTGGCTAAATCTATATATTACTAGAGAGTTTCAGGAACAATATTAAGAACCTTTTGTTTCATTTTGAGCTCTTTTTCGGCCTAAAATGACTGGACTAATTAGATTTCATGAAAATGAGGAATTTTCAAAACTCAAAAAAAAGAAGTTGCCATGGGAGGATTCGGGTGGACTTTTTTTTTGTGTACTAACGGGCCACTAGTAAACATGTTCCTGGTGAGAAACCTTTGTTATCATTTTTGTCCAACCTTTAGTAAAAACATTTTTTCATTTACTGGACTACTTGGGCGTAATGTTTAGCCCATTTCAGATCACGTGGTATTCCCATGAATATTCTCTCTTTGTTTGGAATGCTTCCATATTCATATATCCTTCGGTGCGTAGCAGAAAAAGAAAGAGAGAATACTCATGGGAATGACACGTGATCTGAAATGGGACAACATTACGCCCAAGCCGAGGAGGTCTATTGGATCGATGCTAGAAGAATATGTGGAGTTTCAAAGTTGTCTTCTTGTTCTCCCGCGAATATCCCGTGCACTTATCATATTATAAACCAAAACAAACCTTACTACTTACTAACCGACGGTGAGGTCATTACATTTTCCCGCCGAAGTAACTCAAAAACGCGCCCGCGTCGAGTCGCTCGAGTTCAGTCCGTCGAGTCAAACTGATTAGATAGAAGAAACTCGTGTGTGAAAACCATGCTAAATTTGCCCAAAATACTTCGGAATCGATTCTTTTACAGCTATTTTAGCGAAAATGCTTCACTTGAACAGTTTTAAACTTAAACTTGAGCTTGTAACGCTTTCAAGAAAAAATAACATTAGGTTTCGCAAAAGCTGCAAAACGTGTTCTTCGAAAACTCATTTTCAGATCTACACAAATAAGGGAGCCAGAACTGGATTCAACGACAACAGCATTGATAATAACAGAAAATTGCAATGGTTATTTTAGCCGACTGTATATTCAGGAATAGGTTTTGTGTAAAAGCGGATCATGTCAAGTAAGAATGAATTCTGCTCAACGAGATGGAGAAAGAAATCAAAGGCTATCAGTTATCCGTAAGTAAGCACAAAGTTTGAACTCGCTTTCAGTAATTATTTTTAGCTTCCAAGTTTCTTGAATTCCTAATAAATTTTGACTTTATATGTAGCTTTTACCTTTTGCTATTTGGCTCCCTCTCGTTTTCATTTAAAACTTAGAGTAAGTTAGCTTTTTGGGGTTCTACTTTGCCTTTTGTAAACAGGTCATTTCTGATATTCAGGCTTTTATTTTCCTCTTGTCACAAGTTTAAGATTTGTATTACAAGAAACAAATACTGTGTCAAGTATTCTTTGTTGTGAATTTCGCTGAAAATCTTATTTTTGAATTCCATTTGAAGGAGATTCGAATTTTTGCCAGTCGTGAACTGCAAGGTCATTACGAGATTTCTGAGAGGTCATGCGGGGATTTACTTGTCGGGATTTACCTTGTAACAGCCAATCAGAGCGCGCGTACTATCGTTGACATATAATAATGTGTTTTATTGCTTGTATAGCTTGTACATTTTTACCTAATCAAGTTTGTGAACTCAAATCCCACTCACAGAGATTTCTTTCTATTGAGTTGAGTATGATATGAATCATACATACTGTTGACTGCCATTTTTGCCGATTTTGCGCCTTACGAAATCTTTAAACACTCTGTATCGATTCGTAAGGACAAAGCATACAACATCTCCGGGAAATATTTAGCTGATCGATCCATCGAGGCCAATCGTAAATCGGCTAAAGCGATCAGTTATTCGAATACAGTAAATGTTGTCTAAATAGTAAATTGATCGAACGAATTGTGAAAAAACTGGTTGCAAGCTTCTATTACTTTAAGTAAAATGCCAGAACATGAATAGCTTAATTTCGTGCTCAAAAAACATAATACCATAGTCATACTCAGCCGCTATTTGGCATTAGGGGAAGGAACAGTTTGTGCTGTACAACCTTATACAGAAATGATTTTCCGGGCACCTTGGGGCGGGAATCTGCAACTCGGCAAAATCGCACAAATGTAAAGCCCCCTCCAATTTCTGTTCTTGCGATTGCAAAAGAACCAATTTGCCAACTCTTTCCTTCAGACATTTGAGGTTTCCTATACAGCTCACTTAGAAGCTCGATCTCGATGGAAGCCATTTTGTTACAGGCGAAACAAACTGTAGCTAAATACGATCGCTAGGCCGAGTATGCCCTCGATTTTGATTGGTTAGCTCACAGCTGTTATGGAATTTTTAATGAGGAAGTTTAGTTGGTGCAAGCGCAGATCCCACCTTTGAAGAACAAAGAACTCATTACGTATGCAGAGATCACAGCAGAGTTGGATCAGACACAAATTGGAAGCTCATGTCGGTCTGATTTTGGCCGTATTTTTCCTCGTGTGGTGGGAACTTCAGCTTCAAATCCCGCAACCATGTAAGTCGAGTATTCAACTTCACTGTGCGAAAGTAATTACAGCGATCGGCATTGTTTTTGCTTCAGTATTTACGGCATCGCGTTCGAATACCTGTTCTGACGGGGTTTGCAAAATTGCGAAATTATTCGTCATATTTTAAGATATACTTGGCTATATCTTTGTTCTCGACATTTTTCCGAAAATATCATTGCCCGCCGCAGTTAGTACATGCCTTAAGGGGCTTTAAAATCAGGTGAGTGTCATTGGCCGCTAGCTAGATCACGAGAATTACGTGCTTTCAGTTGAACATTGTTTCGAAAATCGAATGCAATTTTCACATAAATCTGTACGTGGCAAGTATGAAATGATTTAGAAAATTAATTCGAGGAGACAGGTTTTGCTTACAATGTCTAGAAAACTTACTTTTTGCCAGGATTGGGAGGTAATGCTAATCGGGTTTTGTGGGAACAGTTTCAAAACTGGAAAAATATTGGGGTTTGAAAGAAGCATGAAGTTGGCTTTTATTTTATTTGGTTGTGAATGTGAGCTGATGAATCAGCCATCTGTAACGTTAAGCTATCCCTTGATTATCCTGTTCTAGTGTACATCTGTTTTGACAGCTGTTTTGAATCCTGCATTCTGATTGGCTCAAAACTCACTGTCTATTGAGTCATAGATATTGAGTTTTAAAAAGGCCGGCGTTTTGAAGAAAAAACAAAACAAATAAATAAATAAATAAAAAGTTTCATTATTCGAAGGTAGTGTGTGAGTGTGATTTTACTAAAACAATTAGATTACTTGCTCTCGATAGACTCCTCGTCAACTATCAGCTCATAGAAATCTGAAGCTCGTAATCTAATTGTTAAATATTAGTATTAATTTAAATTGTTTTAGGCACGGTCCCACAAGCTGTATAGCTTTAATTTAAACCATGGATAAATAAAATTATTATTATTATTATTACCTCGAAGTGCCTGTCATTATTCTTGATCACCTTGTTATACATGTGTGTAAAAACCATCTCTCGGCTCCTGTTTTGTCTGATTTTTACCTTATTTTCTCATGGAGCTTACATGCATTTAATATGAAGAGTTGGGCTAGTGCTGATCTGTTTACCACAGAACTCTAAATCTTGTATCTTCTGAGAAACAGGACTTCATTCGTTCCTCTAATCCTGCTACAGCAAGATGAAACATTCATGGGAGGCCTTAGAAAAGGCAATTTGCCATCCATGAGGGCCTTTTACATAGTGAAATGGCACCAAAATGTGGCAATTATAAAAATAGTAATTTAGCAGGTTTGAGGAAATGGTAAGGGCAAGAAGACCAGTGAGCCTGTACCCCCTCCTTCTCATTCATTTATGCATTTACACGTATACAATGCACATCTTTTGAAGGGCTGTGCATATTGTCAAATGATGACTTCAACTGTATATGGCGATTATAAGCACATTTTAATTAAGGAGACATGCTGAAGCCCTATAGAAGCTGGAACAATTTGAAGAGATTACTTAATTCCCTAGACATGTCATTAAAGTCTTTGGTAATAGCAGCATAAGGGGGTCTTCTCTAGCCTTTGGCTTTCTCTAGCTAACCAAAATCTTACTAAGCTCAAACAGTGTTATGTAAAGCATTGGGTAAAGGTCAACTCGGAAACCAACTTTGTTAAAATTATACTACTGTGAAACAAAGTTAAATATTATAAATTTCATTTTTATAATACACTGACGCATGTGCAACATTTAATACAGAGCCGTTGAGAGAAAGATCTCTCTGCACATGCACCAGTTCAAAGCCAGCCAATCAGCGAAGGCCCTCAAATGGATGTTAATGGAGCCTCCACTGCGAGGAGACGAGCCGGGGAACCGGGGGGGGGGGGGGGATTTCAATATTTTTTAGTCGGGGATGATCGTCGAAAATTTTCAGTTTCACCCCTAAAAGATACCAAACATGGCGGGCCATGGATGGGTCAAAAAAATTATTACCCTAAAAGATACCCTAAAAAATGAGGTATTATGTACCAAGTAGGCGTGAAGGACACAGGTAACAGTTGAAAGATACCCATCAAGAAATTTTCGTGCTTGTTTCTAATTTTATAGTCTTCTCGAATCGAATAATCTCTCTTTCTTACACGGTTTTTAGAAGCACCATCATAAGAAAAAAAACAATTTGGACACAGTTTCGGCCCTAAAAGATACCAATCTCCCTAAAATTTATTGAAGATCACGATCACCCCTAAAAGAGACCAAACCATCGTGATTTTAACCCCTAAAGATACGACGATCATCCCCGACAAAAAAATATGGGAGACCTTTTTTGAATTCTCCACTATTGTTTCATGTGCTATCATCTTGTCAGCCGCATAATTATTTTATCCATATTTGGGTCAAAACCAGTATGGAATGTTTTGTGAGCACTGCCAAACACTACTGTTTTATCTTTTCTCTCTATTTGCCTTCGATTTTATTGGGACATTGCATCCATTTTAGATCCAGATCCACCGCTGTTAGTGTTTTCAAGAATATCTCAAGGAAAATGCTCAGAGTAGTAAAAAAAATTAAGTAGTTGTGACCCCCTTTTCCCAAGTGCTGGCTATGCCACAGACAAGCTTTTTGACATGATCACAAGGTGATCACATATTGACAGCAAGGTACCCTAGCGCTTGCATTACTCTACTTTCAGAATGTAGGTATTTTCAGTGGCGGATCCAGGTTTTTTGAAGAGGGGGGTTTTACACAGCTTGGTTAATTTCCAAGCAAGAAATTATATTGCTTCTGATATCGATAACATATATAACGCGATAAATTGTCGTTTGAACTTTATTTTTGATACATTAGTTTTTCTTCCTTTCCTTTTTTTTTTTGGGGGGGGGGGGGGGGTAGGTGCAGACGCACTCAGGGGCGGATCTAGGGTAAATTCTGACTGTAGTGCAGTAGTGATTTATGACAATAACTGACAAACGTAGGATCTCCCTAAAATCTGATTGTAACATTTGCTACAGTTGCAATAGTCTAATTCCGCCCCTGGCAATACCCCTAGATCCGCCACTGATTTTGGTTGCACTGCAGATAGATCAGAAACCATGAAAACCAATGTCAAAACAGTACAATAGAACAGCATAATTAAGGGATAGCTCAAGTTTACAGATGGCTGCTGCAGCAGCTCACATTCATAAACCAAATAAAATAAAGTCAACTTCATGCTTCTTGATCCAACCCCCAATATTTTTCCAGTTTTTAAACTGTTCCCACAAATCCCGATTAGCATTACCTCCCAATGCTGGCAAAAAGTAAGGTTTCAGCATTTCATTGACAGTTTTCTAGACATTGTAAGCAAAACCTGTGTCCTCGAATTAATTTTCTAAATCATTCATACTTGCCACGTACAGATTTATGTGAAAATTGCATTCGATTTTCGAAACATGTTCAACTAAAGGACGTAATTCTCGCGATCTAGCTAGCGGCCAATGACACTCCCCTGATTTTAAAGCCGCTTACCACTGTATGCATTGCTACGCGACCTTCAAAATTCACTGTTGCGATTGGCGATTCTCAGCAAAGGAACTGTAACGTTAATTTTCTTGAACCAGAAAGTTAAAATTCGAGCCAAGTAAGACAGAGGATAGCTTAAAACCATTTTGGTTGATATGGCAATCAATTTTGAGCCACTGAAGTGGCCGAATCCAGCGTTTTGGTTTGATTGACGGCTTAAAATCACCAATCGCCCATCGACACATTGAATTTTGAGGTCGCGTAGCAATGCATATAGTGGTAAGGCATGTATTAACTGAGGCGAGCAATCATATTTTCGGGAAAATGTCGAGAACAAAGATATGGCCAAGTATATCTAAAAGTACGACGAATAATTTCGCAATTCTGCAAACGTCGTCATCGATGACGTCATCACAGGAGAAAAATAATATATCTTGGGAAGGGATGAACCTCTCAGACAACCAAACATGGGTGAAGTTGTCTAAGTTGCAAGGAGGGTGCAAATACGTGGTCATGTGGTATTACGTCACCGATGACGTCATCATAGGAGAAGAAGAATATATCTCGGAAAGGGATAAGCCTCAGACAACCAAACTTGGGTGATGTTGTCTAAGTGGCAAGGGGGTTGCAAATGCGTGGTCACGTGGTATGACGTCATCGATGACGTCATCACAGGAGGGAAAAAATATCTCGGGAAGGGATGAACCTCAGACAACCAAACTTGGGTGAAGTTGTCTAAGTGGTAAGGGGGTGCAACTGTGTGGTCAGGTGGTATGCGTATGACGTCATTATAGGAGGAAAAGAAGATATCTCCTGAAAGGATGAACATCAGGCAGACAGCCAAACTTGAATGAAATTATCTAACTTGCAAGGGGGGTGCAAGTGCCTAGTCACGTGGTATGACTGTGACAGGCTATCTTTGTACAATGGCAACCTTTTTGTCTTATTAACACAGTAAAAATATGTAACCGGGAGCTCCGCTTTGAGCCAGTGGCTAAATCTATATATAATCTATCCATACCTATCGGTACCAATTACGTTATATCACCTTTGGCGAGGTCCCACTTACCATGAGTAAGCAAATATATTATTTCCCCTTGGGAGGCGCCTCACGTAGGTTGGTCTGTTGGCTCTTTCCGGTAATCTAAAATAAAAATCTACAAAAGTGAGCTGTCCCGTTGTTTTTAGATGTTTAGACATTGTTTTTGGAAGTCCTACCTTATTCTACAAGAGTCTATGATAAGCAGATTCAGTGCAGTGCTGCAACCCTGCATGGTCTGTAGGATTTCCTGAGCACACAGACTATCATGGCGGTTGTATCGTAGATTTGCATCAATAGGAAGGAGGAAATTCTCCCCTCCGTCCTCGTATCCATGGCCAGCATAGTACAGGACAGCATACACGCCTTTACCTGCAGAGATGGAAAGGTAAATCAACATGGTTAACCTGGCATTTCGCTAGAACAAAGTGTCATGTTTTTTTTTACCTAAGAAATTAATTCCTAAGAAAAAAACATAGGGAAGCCATTTGCTTATTTTCTACTGGGTAGGTAGGGTTGAAAAAAGAGGTAGTGTAACTTGTATTGATAACAGTTCGATGACGTACATGGGTGACACGATATTGACAGCATGCTCAATTTATACCACCTGATTCATACATTTGTTTTTCCCATCTAGTATGTCAATATTATGCGTTGACATACGCATACGGCAAACGTCGAACTTTGGTCGTACTAAAAGTCTACAGGTGGCTAATGATTTAACCATTAGTGTGGTAATACAACATTATATGACATCATGAGCCCACAGGTGGCTTAGCATTTAACCATAAGTGTGGCAATACAACATTATATGACATCATGAGCCCACAGGTGGCTTAGCATTTAACCATAAGTGTGGCAATACAACATTATATGACATCATGAGCCCACAGGTGGCTTAGCATTTAACCATAAGTGTGGCAATACAACATTATATGACATCATGAGCCCACAGGTGGCTTAGCATTTAACCATAAGTGTGGCAATACAACATTATATGACATCATGAACCCACAGGTGGCCTGCACATTAAGATGTAGAAGTAATGGCATACTCAGTCATCGAAATACTTTGTATTGGCATTATAAATAAGCCCACAAGTGGTTTGTACATGAGGTGACTCACCCAAGGTGTTATAATCTCTAGTATGGCATTATAGGCCCACAGGTGGCAATATTGGAAACTAGATAGCAATGAACCTGAAGAAATCTAGATATTTCTCATCCACATTGTAATATTTCTCTCTGTTCACAGACTTGTATTTGAACAAGGCTTCTAGAAAAAAAATTGCGGCTGAAAACATCATCCTGTGGGGAATCAGGCCTTTTCGAAGTACTCCAGAAAACAGCACTCCACGCCAAAGCCGATGGGACTGTGGTGAACTAAACAAACAATTTAAACGCTGGGTAGAATTTGCCAGAGTTAAAGGCTTTAATGTTTTCCCAGCTTCCGTTATAGATGTTTCTTTGTATATAGCACACTTATCTACGACTTATAAGTCAGCACAGTCATTCAACATAGTTATTATGCCCTCAAATGGGTACACAGCTTTACAGGTGTACTCAATCCAATGGAAAATTCATTTCTCAAAAACTTAGTTGAGGGGGCTAAAAGAGATTACGCTAAGCCAATTTCAAAAAAATATCCTATCAATAGCGAATAACTCCAGCAGTGCTGTCAGAAATATAAAGGTTCCAACTCATTAACTGTACGCAGAGACCTATCAATGGTACTGTTATTATTTTCTGGATTTCTTAGGTGTAATGATAGCTCAACTCAGAATCCAAGATGTAACAGTTTATGAGACACATCTTAGTATAAAAAAAATCAGGAAAAGCAAAACTGATCAGTACAGGAAAGGCGATGAGACAGTAATCGCTAGGTCGGACAAAGTTACATGTCCAGTACAAACTTTAGAAAGATATATCAGACAAGCTTCTAATATATAGATTTAGCCACTGGCTAAAGCGGAGCTCCGGTTACATATTTTATAAAAGGGTGCGTTTACCTATCTTGTTGGGCCTTTGCTAGGGAAATTATAAGTCCTGCAAACGATTAATAATGTGACTTGTCGCGACGTCACTTGCTACAGAAACATTCGTGTTCTCCATTGCCATACTTGCAAATTCAGATTTTTTTTTATGTTGCATTTCAAGAGCTCCATACCCACATACTCCGGATGTTTCTCGACTGTACCCAAGTTTGTTCGCCTAGCGATGTTGCCTTCTCGAGATATTGACTTTTCTAGATTAATAACGTCATCGATGACGTCATGTCACGTGATCTTGGTAGTGCATCCCCTTGCCTCCAAAATAAGTTTACCCAAGTTTGGTCACCTAGCGATGTTGCCTTCCTGAGATATTCACTTTTCTAGTTTGATGACGTCATGTCACGTGACCCTGTTTGTGCACCCACCTTGCCTCCAAAATAACTTTACCCAAGTTTGGTCACCTAGCGATGTTACTCTTGAGATATTGACATTTCTAGTTTTGATGACGTCATCGATGACGTCATGTCACGTGACCTTGGTAGTGCACCCCCCTTGCGTCCAAAATAACTTTACACAAGTTTGGTCACCTAGCAATGTTGCGTTCTCGAGATATAGACTTTCTAGTTTTGATGACGTCATCGGTGACGTCATGTCACGTGACCTTGGAAGGGAACTCCCCTTGCCTCCAAAATAACTTTACCCAAGTTTGGTCACCTAGCGATGTTGCCTTCTCGAGATATTGACTTTTCTAGTTTTGATGACGTCATCGATGACGTCATGTCACGTGACCTTGGTGGTGCACTCCCCTTACCTCCAAAATAACTTTACCAAAGTTTGGTCACCTAGCGATGTTGCTTTCTTGAGATATTGACTTTCTACTTTTGATGACGTCATCGATGACGTCATGTCACGTGACCTTGCTGGTGCATCCACCTTACCTCCAAAATTTTTACCCAAGTTTGGTCACCTAGCGATGTTGCCTTCTTGAGATATTGACTTTTCTAGTTTTGATTACGTCATCGATGACGTCAGTCACGTGACCTTGGTGGTGCAATCCCCTTGCCTCCAAATAATTTTACCCAAGTTTGGTCACCTAGCGATGTTGCCTTCTTGAGATATTGACTTTTCTAGTTTTGATGACGTCATCGATGACGTCATGTCACGTGACCTTGGTGGTGCAATCCCTTGCCTCCAAATAATTTTACCCAAGTTGGTCACCTAGCGATGTTGCCTTCTTGAGATATTGACTTTTCTAGTTTGATGACGTCATCGATGACGTCATGTCACGTGACCTTGGAAGTGCACCCCCTTGCCTCCAGAATAACTTTACCCAAGTTGGTCACCTATCGATGTTGCCTTCTTGAGATATTGATTTTTCTAGTTTCGATGACGTCATTCCGGACGAACGAACGAACGAACGAACGGACGGACGAACGAACGCACAAACCGGAAGTCCATGACAGAATCGTTCGATGCATATACACTTTTGTTTGTTCCTTTCCTCCTGCATGTAGCTATGGGGCTCCGCACGCGGGCGCCTTCGGCGCGCGGGAGCTCCGCTATCAAGTTAGATCGTAGTACACATTTTTTATTCAGACCCATTACTCATGCCAAAACAGGGGATACATTGAATAATCAGAACAAACCTCTTACGCCTAGGGCATATGTCGAATTAGGGTCGTATCATTGTTATTTTTTTCAAAAGATACTAGCTCATTACACTTTCAAATAACAAATTATCTCATAGTTTTAAATGCATTCGACGCGACTCTAATTACTAGGGCACGTGAATCTATCATTAGCGACAGAGCGGAAATGACCAAAATGAAATGTCTAACTTTGCCATATTTCAATATATAAGCTCAAGATTCCGTATACAAAGAGTTTCTATGGCTAAAAGGTTAATTTCAAATTTTAAGAAAAATGAAGAATATGAATTTTAGATATGATTGAGCAAAGTTTGCATAATTCCTGATCAAAGTACTAATTCTCCCATAAATGGCACAGAAACCAATGTTTAAAGCCTAATATCTCAAAGACGGATCCATTAGAAAAAAGTCATTTTTGATATTTGTTTTTAATCAGACAAGGAGTCTGTATGCAAAAAATCAAGCTTCTCTGAGCTAACCTGACTTATTATTTGAAATTTAGTGGTCTAAGCAGGTCATTCCGCTCTGCCTCATTAGCAGATTAAAGGAATTTTCGAATGGCTCAGATATTTCCCTACACTCATTCAGGTCATGTGGTGCCACTAAAGCGGCCAACACCAAAGTCTTAGACCGATGCTGGAAAAGGCATGGCAGATGGAAGTCAGACACTGCCAAGGATGGTTATGTTGAAGATTCTCTAGAGAGTTTCCAGAGAATTGGGTATTTAATTTTCGGCCAACCCACCTTAACTATATTTATCTAGACTAATCGGGTGCAGCAGCCAGCAACCCTAGTTTACAAGTGAAATATGAGAAGAGACAAATTAAGCATTGTCACTATCATAAGTAGTCCGGGATTATGCATGCCTGTTTACAGGTGAGGTATAATCTAGATTATACGAGAAATAGGAGACGAGATTTAACAATGCAATGTCTCTTTATTCACTCCTAAAATACAGTGATTTTAAAGTAAAAATAATATGAACGTCACGTAGCCATGGTAACCCCGCTTCCAAATTGTCCCATCGGTACCGCGGGCTCACGTCTTGAAGTAAACGGAACATCAGAAAACCTGAAAGAAAATAAAACCAACAATGCAATATAAGAGAAAGGGAAAGGGCGGGATTGCATTGTTAAATCTCGTCTCCTATTTCTCGTATAATCTTGATTATACCTCACCTGTAAACAGGCTTGCATAATCCCCGATTATACTTCGAAATACTTGCCTCAATTTTACAATGCATATTCAAAGCAAGGCCTAAGTCCCGCTAGAGAGTATAGCTCTTCCTGTGGTTGTGTCGAAGTGTGGCCTATAATAAAAGGTGTGTTCTTGAGACCAATCTGCAAAATGTAGAATATCTGAGATTGACAATCCCTTTTTACTGGCCTCTGTGGAGACAGCTCCACGAACAGAGTGTCCCTTAAAAACTGAGGTGTCAATACCCGAGAGTTCATAAGTTCCCTCATCCACCTAGCTAAGCTGGCAGAAGTAACTGGCTTGTGTGGTTCGATATAAGACAAGAAAAGTTTGTCCGGTTTAGAAGGGTCGGTTGGCCGCCAACCCTTTGTCCTTATCTCGTATGTTTTGAGGCATTCACAAACGCAGAGATTCTTGTTACTGGGGAAGCTCGCATGAAAACATGTCTTGGGTTCTTGCCCTGTTTTGACATTTTTAGTCAACTCGGCGAGTTTGAACTCTACGCCCTCTGGTAAAAAACGCCTAAACCGTAAGTCTCTTGCAGCCAACCCTGATGCCCTGTCTTGGCGAGTAAGGGCGAGAAGGCGAAGCAGCTTATAATATGTCAAGAGTTTGGAGGACAACTCTTCATTAGGACCAAGGGAAGCAATGAACTGTACCATTCTAGGAACTTCCCATGTTGAAGCATAGCGAGGTTGGGGTGGGTGGAGCTGGAAAATGCCTTTTAACATGTGGAATACTAAGGGATGGGAACCCGCTTTATGACCATCGATTTGGGGGAGAACAGCTGAGAGAGCTGATCTGTAAACATTGATGGATCTATACTCTCTGCCCTCCTGACACTGACCAGAGAGAAAGACAAGTATATCGCTTAAAGGTGGCGAAAGGGGATTTGTAGTGACCCTTTTACTACGCCAGCTACACTATTTAGTCAGTGCTGAGGCATAGGCACTACTGGTGTTTTTCCTCCATGCTGCCAGGAGGATTTCTCTAGCTTTGTCAGAAAGGCCTGCCTCCTGGAAGCCACTGTGGATAGAAGCCACCCAGCTAGCTGTAGGTGTTCTAGGGGGTGGGATTCGTTCCCCTGTGTTAGTAGGCCCTTCTGGGCTGGTAGGAGCAGGGGGAAATCTATGCAAAGGTCCAGTAGTAGAGGGTACCACGGTTGTGCTGTCCACACCGGGGCTATCAGAACAAGATGAGAGACCTGGTGTCTCTGCATTTTTGTAGACAACGACCTATCAGAGCAAACGGGGGAAACGCATAGGCTCGGAATCTGCTCCAGTCCAGGGTAAATGCATCGGTAAATGTTGCTAGGGGGTCTGGTCTCCAACTCACAAATTGTTCTATTTGGTATGTCAGTCGAGAGGCAAACAGGTCGATCTCTAGGGGCCCCCATATTAGAAGCAATTGGTTGAAGATTGTTGGATTCAGTCTCCAGTCGCTTGAGTCCAGGAAGACTCTGGACTCTCTGTCTGCTTCCGAGTTGAGGACCCCTGGAATGTGCTGGGCTCTTACAAGCACATTGTGAGTTAGACACCAGTCCCACAGGTCCTTTGACAGACGTGTCAGGAGAGATGAGTATGTCCCCCATTTTGTTGATGTAGGATACTGCTGTAACATTGTCCATGAGTAAGAGAACTTGAGCTTTTATCCTGTCCTTTGTAAAAGTTCTTATGGCTAGGGAACCAGCTAGGAGCTTTAGGTGATTGATATGGAAGGAGGATTCTTTTTGGCACCATTTCCCCCCTGTTGATACCCCTTGGCAATTGGGCTTCCCAACCTAGAAGGGATGCATCTGCTTCTATCACTAGCAGGGCTTTCCCATTCCATGCTATCAGGGGTTGTCCCTCCACCATGTTACCTCTTGCAAGGCTAACTGGTCCAGTTGGACCGTTGTTTCGTATGACTGCTTTGTTCGCAGTGCTGCATGTTTTCCTTGCTGGAGGTAACGATAGTGGAGAGGAGCTGGGAATACTGCCTGGATGGATGAGGAGAGGAGGCCCAGGAATGTTGACAATTCCCTAACTGTTGTTATAGGGTTGTTTATAAGCTGTTGGCATTTTGACCTGACCTTTCGTATTCTGTCCCTTGGTAGGCTTAGACTGAGGCTTATTGAGTTGACCAAAAAGGCCGGAAACTCCATTTGATTGGAGGCTTCTAGGACTGATTCCTTGTAGTTTACTACAAAGCCTAGTTCCTCTAAAAGGCTTAGGGTCATGGAAGCGTGCTGATTCACTAGTTGTTTTGAGCTGGCCATAAGGAGGATGTCGTCTAAGTAAGCTATTAGACGAAGTCCTCTCTGCCTTAGAACTGCCCAAACTGGTTTGAGAAGATTTGTAAATACCCGTGGATTGCTTGCCAAGCCAAAGGGGAGGCATGAAAATTCCAGAAGGGAGCCCTTCCACTGAAACCGAAGGAATCTCTGATGGCTCTCGTGTATAGGTACTGTCAGGTATGCGTCCTTTAGGTCTAATTTTACCATGAAGTCCCCTTTTGTTAAAAGATCCTTTAGCATTAAAACTGATTCCATCTTGAAATGTTCGTAGGGTATGAAACGGTTTAGAGGTTTCAGATTTATGACTGGTCTCAGACCTTCCCCTTTTTTGGGAACCACAAAAAGTGTACTGACAAACCCTGGTGGGTAGGGTTGACTTATTGGGACAAAATGAACAGCATTCTTTGTCAACAAGTCCTGTACCTCCTAGTCTATTTGAAGTTGGTGTTCCAGGGAGGTACAGATACTGGGAGGGGGTTGGTGTTGGTAAGGAGTCCTTTCGAACTCTATCAAATAGCCTGAGACAGTTTGAAGTACCCAGGGGTCTCTCTTGTTATCTGTTCCCTTTGGGGTAAAAAATGAACTAGTCTGCCTGCCAAAGGGGGGCTTACAGAACTTGAAGGTGTTTTAACATACCTGTTATAACATTGTTTGATGGCAGTGGTTTTACTGTTGTTTGGGTTGGAACTGTGGAGTTTGTGTTCTGCCCCTGCCCCTGCTCCTGAATGTCTGGTAGGAGCTCTGGAATCCACTGCCTGGTTGGTAAAATCCTTTGTAGGATCCTCGGCTTCTGCCACCCCGGGGCCGCCCATGGCCTCTTTGGGTAGCAGTCCCTCGAAAAGGCTGTTTGCCCACTGTCTTGTCTCTGCTGTCTCTGACCGAAGCTAAAGTCGAGCCTCAAAGCCCTCTCCAAAGAGTTGTTTTCCACAGTCAGGGAAGTGTTCTTTTCCCAGTGAGGTCAGCAATTTGGATAAGACCTGTTCCCGTCTCTTTGCTGACAATTGAGCAGATGTATCTACTAGTACCATAATGGCCTTTTTGGTACAGTTAAGCATGTTAGTGATTGTAGCTTTGTCTACAGTAACTTTGTCATCCTCCATTGAGTCCTGCATAAGATTAGTGTTTTCATACATGACACTCAATGGTCCCAAGACATCTAATACTTTGTCCTGTGTGTCTCGTAATGAGTTGTTTACTCCTTGAATCAAAGGGACAAGGTAGTTGTCAAGCGTTGGAGTAAAGGCTGACTCAGAAGCCGGCCTAAGGAATTCTTTTATTATTGCCCTCCTTTCGAAGCGCTGCAAAAGCTTCTGGGCGACTTGTAGGAGAGCGTCTAATTCTTCGCTCGGCTCCTCGGGAATGAGGGTCGTCCTCAAAATCGCCGTCTTCGCTCACGTGTTCAACGCTTTGTGCGTACGGATCGCTTTCATCAGCGAAGCGTGGCCTCTTTGCTTGAGATTTTTCTTTGTCTAGTACAATGACATCAATAGGCAAAGGTCTTTTTGTTTGTTTTCCCGTATGGCCCATAGACATTTCGGCGGAAAGAGTTACCGGCTGGCCCAAAGGCGCTGCGGTTTTTTATCGAAGCCAATATGGCTTGAGATAGCATCGCAATCGACGCCTGGTTGGCAACAAGAGCCTGTACCAGCGCTGGGGTGGAAGGTGGAGTGTTAACACTTACAATTTCCGATTGGGATGGATTTCCTCGAATTTTTGTCGGCCATCTTTTTGGCAAGGAGTGAACGAAAAAGACGTGAGCCCGCGGTACCGATGGGGCAATGTGGAAGCGGGGTTACCATGGCTTCGCCACGTTATATTATGTTTACTTTAAAATCACTGTATTTGAGGAGTGAATAAAGAGACATTGCATTGTTAAATTGAGGCGAGTATTTCGAAGTATAATAGCTGATTATTATATGAAAATTAGTAACTAGCAATCTTACTCCCTCGAGATTGTATAAAGGCCTGAATCTGCATCGGGAGGGACAAGGTTTCCCTATGGGGGTTTTCCTGGCGGGCAGCAGGTTAAATTAAGATACATTTAGGCACCCTCGCTTAAATCAATTTTTTTCTAGCACCTTAGCTTTGTTAGAGAATTTATGGGTGGGAAAACGAATGTTTTGTGTTCGAGAACGCTAGTTAAAAATTCGGCTGTTTTTTTTTTATCTGCCTTTTTAGACGCAAAACGTAGTTCGTTTGCGTGGGCCTGGGTACATCTACTAGTAAAAGAAAAAAAAATCGTTTTGTTCCCGCTCCCGCGCTTGAACTGGTAAGCTTTAAAAGCCGCTGTCCTGTAATTTGTGGCAAAATATATTGTAGTACTACACCATGTAGAATTATAGTTTTATTATATATTGTAGTACTAGTAGTAATCAAAGATTAGTAAAGAGCGTTCGGTTATCTGTTGTTGCATAGCGTTAAAATGGTAGAGCACGTGGTAATGGGCGTTTGCATCTCAACGTATTTACTGTAAGGGCTAATTTGATCACGTTGTGCAAGTACATAGCCTTTTCTTGTGAAACACTTGTCACGCTAGAACAACTTTTTCTGAAGAGCATATATATTTTTGGTTGTCCTTAATTTGATAATGAGTGTAACTGATTGCAAATTACCAAAATATGAGGGGCTGGACAGAAGGCAATGCTTTTGACTGAATGTGGAGCCCTCAAGTGTCAATCGGTGTTGTTCAGACATATGGCCGCGGTAGACAATAAATTGGACGAAGGTCGTACATTTGTGGACAGAGAGGAGTCTCGATCGGCGATTCTAAAGTGGTTGACAAACGACACGGCCACATGAGCTGGGTTAGCAGTTAAATTCTCAGCGTTTGTTTGCTAGAAAATACAGCACCACAGATTTCTGATGTTCAGGTTTGGACATGGAAGTGAGGCTAACTCGGTGAACGACATTTCGCTGTGCATCGAGCAAAGGAAGCAGGAAGAGCTCCTTGGGAGAGCAACTATGTAGAGTGCAAGGCCCCCGTTCAAAATAGAGGCTTATTGCGTTCGACGTTAGGAGAACGCACACTATTTTTGTCCTGCTGCCCGTGTATGCCCTCCTTAGCTGTCCCTTTTCAGGACTCGTGGCGAGAGTTAGCCTCGATTCCATGCTTATCTAACGCTTTGTCTACACCGGACGTCTACTTAGGTTGGTTCCATTTTATACGACGTCAGTTATTGCGGAAACATTGGCTGACTGCATTTTTAAACCGCACGGGGGTTTGAGGACCTCCCTTATGAAGACCCTGGAATTTCTACTTGTGAAACAGACCCCCTTCCATGGAATTTCCAATCTCATAAAGTGCCTCCTCCCCTGGAATTCCAATTTTTCCTTGCAAAATAGCCCTGGATAATCTATTTTTTTTTGATAAAATGTCCCTGCAAAGTCGCCTTTTTTACCCCCGTGGAAACTTTTTCGTAGGTCCTCAACCCCCCCCCCCCCCCCCCCCCCCCCCCCCGGTGCGGTTTGAAAATTTAATCAACCATTGTAACAAAAGTCGATCTGGTGTTGCGAAGGAGTCAGAAAGCTCAGCTTAGTTAAGGTACCCGTGATTTCGCACTAAGGAACAAATGCACAGAATTGCCGCATCGCTGAAGAGAGGGTTATTATTTAACAGGAAATGATAATGTCTCGGATTCTTCGTTGTGATCATAAGAGCAGCACTTCAAAATGTCAAAAATCCTTATCAATTGAAGACAAGATATGGAATGGTTTCATAAGACGATCCCGAATAACGAATCGCAATACATTTCAATGGTAATAGAATGGTTTGAAATGAATCCCTAATGCTCCTTTAATGTATTATAATTAACGGTCCAACGTTCTAAAACATTATTTTAAAAAGTCCCATTTTCATTTGAAGGTTCACATATGACCTTTTAGTAGATCTGTCAACGGCTAACACAATACGTTCAACTATGCCGACACGGCGAATTGCTTGCCTTTTATGTTCAGTTTCTTTTCCCGAGTTACAAAAACAGCGTGTGGGCTGTAGAAATTCAGGTGCGCACTCGTGTGAATTCGCATCAGCAAACTTGGCGCTACCCTGCAAGCAGTGATTTCCTCCTCTCCTTAGGCCGGCGGCTAGCGAGGAAGAGGGTAACTTGTCGCTGAACCTTTTTTTTTCACTCCATATCAAAAATTGACTTCTGCAACTGCGCACTAAGAATGAAGTACTTCACACCAAACGAACGCATTTGTAACTTATAGTTACTAGTTATATTAATTACATCATCCGCGGTCGTTATAGTTTATCGTAAGTACAATAGTATTCAATTAACATACGTTAAATGATTGAAGCTATTGCATTAATATAACGAGTGTGCAATAAAGTTGAATTGAATTCTGTGCTGAGTGGAGTATGTTAACGATTTGAGCGCTGCCTTGGAACCAACTGGGCTTTGTTGTCGTGGAAAATGCATCTAAATTAATTGAATGTAGCCCTGAAATGTTAAGAAACGATTTAATATTAACATGGTAATTCCGAAAATGAAATATGTTTTGTATTTAAAGCAAACTGAGCCGAAATATTTAATTTCGTATTTGACCTGTGCGTGAACCCGAACCCAACACGATTCGCGTGTCTCTGGTATTGAATCCTCCATGGATTGCGTGTCGAAGAAAGGCCGCCTAGATAAATCACCAAATAACTACGTCTTGAATTTGTCAATTTTTCACTAAATTCTATACAAAGATTTAGACAGAAACCCGAGTTCACGCAGTTATGCGTCTAGTCTTAAGTATAAAACTAATAAAAAACACGAAAAAGGTTTTAACGCGAAAGAAAAAGAAAAAAGAAGAATCGACACTGTGTTCGAACCTGCGGCTGCAAACCAAACTTCAATTAAAAAAACACTTCGCCACCACCGCACCGCTGTCACTCAACTAGTGTACAGATAATGACCTCATGAATTGGTATTGCTTATCGCCCGAAAAGCTAGCCGAGGCGATCACAACTACCTCTAATTTAAGCAGTTTTCGGCATTTATGAACTTAGGTTTGCACCGAACTACAATCTTTATCAAAACGCTTGGACCGGCAAAACGGATGGCCATTCTTACAAGCTATTTTAGACCAGCACTACATAGTATTCGCCCCCCTCCCCTTTCAATGTTGACATCAGTGAGATGAATTGTCTCGGCATTTTGAAGCCCGCGATCTGAACGTTCAAAATATGTACCAACATTGAGTGGGGGAGGGGAGGGGGTAGCAAATTTTGAGAACAATCCTTAAACTAACGAGAAAATACAGAGTTCTCAAAAACGGTCCAAACCTTTTTGGCAAAGATTGTCTGAGAACGATTTTTTTTCTCAAAAATGCTCATTTTTGGTCCAATGTAGCCAAGTTGTACTATTTGGATTAATGCAAACTGTTTTTCTCGTTGCTACCATTACTTGCTGTGAAGTTGATTCTTAGAAAAAACGGTATGAGCGTGTCATGTGTACTTTTGAAGTAATTTTGCGCCTATGCAAACTCACTTTCGCCGCATGAGGATAGGGCTAAATATAGTCAAGTCGAGTAGTAAAGCGTCATACAGCGACCTAGCTTTTGAGCGTCGTCAGAGACGTAACACGCAAAATAGGCAGTATTTATAGACCCAGCCTTTACGTAGTGTCTCAGATTCATATTTCAGCTGATTTTAAATTCCATTTTCTACAATCAGTAAGCGCTAAAGCGCTTCTGACGCACTTTCTTGACGGTTCTCAACGGTTCTCACCAACGGTTTTCACTTCCTTAATCGGACATACACAATTGATTTTCCATGAAAAACACTAGTGCCGGCAATAAATCAAGCCAGTTAATGCATTTGCCAAAAATAATACTTTCGTGGCCTTCACTTGCTGCTTTCTTGTTTTTTTTTTCAACGGTTTTCACTGAAGTACGATATAAAAGTCAATGTTGATTCTCTTTTTATGGCTGAAAGAAGTGCCACAAAATAGCCAGGTTTTCTTGTAGGATCTATCTAGTGTTTTCTGTTAAAACAAATAAAGCGGCATAAATTCATGCAGATCTGGTTCGACAGATCACTTTTTAGTGAGAACCGTTGGTGAGAACCGTTGGAAAGTGTCAAAATGCGACTGGCTTTCTTGGAAGATAAATAATGGGTTTTAACCCCCCTAAATCACGACATTACTGCGTAATATGAAGCCCAGCGGTGATTTTGTCACAAACTTTGTTCTTATAATTACTAAAGCTATGTTTTTAGACTAATATTTTGCTATAATATGACCTTATTAGAAAATTTTCTCTCAGACAATCTTTGTCAAAACGCTTGGACCGGTAAAACGGATGCCCATTCTTACAAGCTATTTTAGACCAGCACTACATAGTATTCGCCCCCCTCCCCTTTCAATGTTGATAACAGTGAGATGAATTTTCTCGGCATTTTGAAGCCCGCGATCTGAACGTTCAAAATATGTACCAACATTGAGTGGGGGAGGGGGTAGCAAATTTTGAGAATAATCCTTAATCTAACGAAAAAATACAGAGTTCTCAAAAAACGGTCCAAACCTTTTTGGCAAAGATTGTAGCTTCGAAAGCCTAGAATCCGATTCTGTGTAATATTTCTATATCTCATGAAATTTCTACATTTTAAACTAAACCAAGATGGCAGCCAACCCGGATTCTAACATAGCTACGATATAACGCGCGCTCTGATTGGCTGTTTAGCGTGCTCCAGAACTGGATGGACGCACGTCGCTAAGGATGGATGCACGTCGCTAAGGAGAACGCACACGTTGTTTTCGTTTGAATCGAAGAGGATATTTCATTTTGCGAGAAACATTACTATTTTGAGCGAATAAACTACTTTTCTTAAGCTAAAATTAGAGAAAATTGTGATGATAATTGTCAATTTTCTCCTTACTTGTTTTCGTGACGTAACAGCTGTCCCTAGTGAATGGGACTTTCCCGGTTTTGAACTCGCCAAAATACCGGGAGGATTTGGTTCGTTGAAGGGAGATTTTCCTGTCTAAATTCTCTAAAAACATGGCAAACAAGTCGGAAATTGGAATCATCAAACTATAAGAGCCTGTATAGTCGTAGGACTATGGACAAAGCTGTGAATTTACTTGGGTTTTAGTCCAGAATGTCAAGCTGTGTGTGTTAAAAGTCAGGGTGAAGGCAACCGGCCGGCGAAAGAAATTCACAACAAATAGTCTACATGAATTCAATTCAAATCTTGATGGAAATTCTATATTGAGGGACTTCACAGGCATAAGAGGTAATTCAGCAATTTTGTAAGTTATGTTTATGGAAATTTGGTATTTCTGTAGCTTATTTTCTAAGCGGCTCATAAAATAAAATGTTTTGGTTTAGTGCTGATTTGTACACTGGCTTTGTTTGTTTGTTTGTTGTTTCATAGAAGCTTTCGCCGTGATAAAAAAAACTTGACTTTTCACGGTTTTTATTCCAAAAAAATCTTGAAAAACTTACTCTTATTTATTTGATTTAATTGTCATTAACATTTTGTTTTTGAAAGTAATCCAGTTGACTTTGTTCATGCAAAAATGCAATGTTTTTCAGTTCAAGCTTGATGGATTCGCTCACACGATTCGTTCGTGCTCAATGCTGCCTTTTCATTTATCTTTGCGAAAATCCGTTGGCTATGTTATAAAAGTAATGGTCCATGCTTAGCTATGCGTATATCCAGTTCTGGAAGCACGCGGATAGTTGAGAGAGCACAAAGGTAGCGTAAGAGTCGCACGAGGCGTTCCGGCACGCTAAGCATGGACCATTGCTTAATAAGAGAAGCAGGATTTTGAAGCAGGATTGTTAAGGGCTGAATATGAATGCGCTTATAAACTTACCAAGCAAACGACAAAATGACAACACGGCTATTCTCATTTCACTAAGGGTGAGATTCACTAATGACACAACCTGAAAGAAATATGCATGAACCAATGACTGTTAGTATAGGAAATCATACGACTTGGAGTTCAATTTGGAATTTATTTGCACGAGAGGGGTTTTCAAAAAGTATCAAAATTTCAGCTAATTGAAAAACCCTAGTCTCCTACGCACCCGTGTTTTGTGTCGGTCACCGACACAAAACACGGGCTGCGTAGGAGACTAGAAAAACCCACGAGTGTAAATAAATTCCAAATTGAACGAGAAAAGTCGTATGATTTCCTTTTGGTATACGGTATACGCGCCCATCGTGAATTTGTCCGAGACAGACTCGTGGAAAAGAAAATCAGCTTCCAAGCTCCTTTGAAAACAAACACACTGAAAACATCTGCTACGTTAGCAAAATCATCTGTCACAAATAGGTACCGGTATATGGTATACGCGCCCACCGTGAGTTTGTCCGAGACAGACTCGTGGAAAAGAAAACCAGCTTCCAAACTCCTTTGAAAACAAACACACTGAAAACATTTGCTACGTTAGCAAAATCATCTGTCACAAATAGGAAAGACCAAGAAGGCGGTAGAAATTAAGGCCGAAAGGAACGTCTTTGGGTGGCAGTGATCCTAGCGCTACAACACAAAATCAGCTTAATAAGTTTGTTTTCCACTAGGACCTATGTTCCGTAGGCCCTGGCCACTTTAGAAGACCAAACTGATGCATGCTTCGGAAGGAGAAGTCAAAGTATCCTGCTACGTCGACGCGTTTCACTACCATATATTCGGGCAGCTGGCAGAGTGCATTCTTTAAGGATCTGTATAACGATCTCGAAGGTGTGTCTCCAAAACCCACTTGGTGAAATGAAGCTCGACAAAAATCCTTCCTGACTGGAAGAAATTCCTGTGCAATCAACAGAACAAGCGTCGATTGTTACTTGAAGAGTGGGTAGAAGACACGTTTGCACCCAAGCTACTCGGTGAAGTTTGACAGTTTCGTATGCAAAAGGGACTGCATCAGCCTGACAAGTCCAGATGGTAAAAGGGACCTGGTGTCCGACGACGTCGATGATCTACGTTCGTTGCAAGAGGAGGCCGATACAATAACATTTTACACTGTTATTATGTCGCAGCAAATTCTCCTGACGACTCTGTCATTCTGGTCCCCTGACGTGTCTCTACTGGTTCTTCACTTCAAGCATGGACTTAGTCAGACTGTTCTGCTTTATACAGGCACCAGCGATAAACGACGACTGTGAAGGCCGTAGCACAAGACCTGAGAAACGATATTCGTTTGTCCTTGTTAGCTCTGCACGCTTATGGTGGCGATTCCACTCGAATGCGTCTGTGCACAAAGGCAAAGTCAGTCCACTGAAATCACTGAAGCAT
Organism: Scolanthus callimorphus; assembly: GCA_033964015.1. Classification (NCBI taxonomy): domain Eukaryota; kingdom Metazoa; phylum Cnidaria; class Anthozoa; order Actiniaria; family Edwardsiidae; genus Scolanthus; species Scolanthus callimorphus. The sequence continues at coordinate 16,511,290 of CM066918.1, forward strand.
CCTCCGTTTCCACCCAACCTACATGCTCAACACGTAGGATCATATTTTGCTGGAACTCAAGAAATTCACCTGCCCTATGTATGGCCGGAGGTCTGGTGATATCAATGAAGGTACGAGAAATTCATTGCGAAGTTCATTGCGAAACCAGGTATGTTTCTCACCAGTTACGACTGCAAAGACTTACTTCCTCCCTGCCGGCAAAGCTTAAAATGCCTTTGCAATGAGCCAACTATCAAGTCCTGATATGGCGACGAGAAAAGGTAGCTTTTCCCGATATTCCAAGCCCAGTGGGAAATGCCGGCGCTGGCCTGTTAAGTGCAGACATCGATTTTCGGAGTCCCCAGGGGAATAGCCTGAATATCAGGACCCTCCCCCTCCTCGAAAAAAAAAATGAGAGAAGGAGGGGAGAGGGCCTGACACAAATGCATTCAAAAGTTCATGTTCAACATTCAGAATCTGAATGCTGCGCTGATTGGCAAAAAGACAAAGGGACGCGTCACGTGAGTTAAACCGGAAGCGAAACTGGAAGCGTTTGCTCGTTCGAGTACAAGCCGCGATGGGAGAGAGGAATCTTTCGGGAACATGAACGCAAAGATTTTAATAAATTCGTCCTTTCAAATTCGGAATATGGACGAAAGAGAGTTTGAAGATGATGTAGAATCTGGAATACAGTTTTTTCCTGCTATACAAGTAAAACAAGAGTAGACCGCGTGCCTCAAATTCTAGTAGTTTTGCCAACTGCTTTTGACAAACGCTAATTTATCAACACCGATTCTGTACGCTAGCTTCTGGCTTTAGAAAGATGGAGAGAAGACCCTTGCGAGTATCGTTACTAGGCCCGAGAGCAGCTTTCGCTAGAAAAAAAACGGTCCTTTGAGCTCGTGATAAGCTTATGCAGTTCTGTAGTAGAAATTTCCTTGCAGAATTCCTGCACACATCGAGACCCGCTCGCCGAAGTTCCCACGCAGTCCACACTTTCCAGCAGGTTTCCCAAAATAACCGACCGAGCTCCAAGCTTTCCACATACTTTTGTTGGAGAAAATAAGTGTACTGATCCGGATTAGAGCCATATTTAACCCTATCCAGACTGGGCTTTTTTTGACCATCTGTGACTGGGGGGGGGGGGGGGGGGCTAATTCGGCCCCCCCTCTATATCTCTGGAACCACTGGGGCTATGATCATCAAACTTTCACACAATGACCATGAGCCTTAGATAAATCACCACACCTATTTTTGTCACGTGGGAGCAAAATGTGACGTCACAATGACGTCATTCTCAATGTTTTATCAATTTTTAAGTAATTTTAATTTACTTCCAAAAACTTGGTAGATAATACTCTAAAAGCCAACTAATTAACATCAAGATAATGTAAATGTAATAATTTGTGACATTAACACATAAATTTGATTAAACTTGTGTCATAATGACGACTTTTGAAAATATTGTCCGCCATCTTGGATCCGCCATCTTGGATCCGCCATCTTGGATTTCATTTAATTTCCATTTGACTCTTCAGATAAATACTGAATGAGAAAAAAATGGTCAAAATGTACAAAATACTCATCAAAGAAGTGTTTGACATTCAAAAAGTTGAATTAAAAGGAAACTTGTGAATCCCAGAGCTAGTTTTAGACCATATGTTAAAATGAACAAAATCCCCCTACCCCTCCCCCCCAAAGATTTTGTGTCAAAAATTAATTAGCCTGTACATAAATTACTAAGGAGTACAAGCTCCGATAGTCATAAATTGGGCAATCTGTCCAACATTAAGCTTGAAATACGAAAAATTCACGTTTTTTCGAGTTTTGCAAAACATGCATGTCAAAAAGTGGGTGCCATGGAAACTGGGTCGTTGACACTGACATGTCATTGACACCAAAATGTCCCCAGATAAATTTTAGGAAAAGTCACGAAGTTTCACCATCATAGCTGCAGTGGTTTTAGAGTAATCAGGATTTTACTGGAGGGGGGGCTCGAAAAGCCCCCCCCCCCCCCCAGTCTGGATAGGGTTAATGAAGCTTGATCTTTTACAAACGAAAGAAACAAGCAAGCTCCACTGCTTTGGTTTTGGTTCAGGGAAACGTACTTAAGCGAGACAATAGGCGATGACAGCTGACGACAATTTTTGATATGATTTTGACAGCCGCGTTCGAGGGGGCGGAAGGCGCCGCGACAAGTCAGGCGTAATTCTATTTTTCGTCTCATTTTCTCACAGAAAAATAAAATTCCGCCTGATACTCAGGCTACCATGGGAAGGGCTTTCAAACGGTATATGTCTGCAAAAATCACCGAGGGGGGGAGGAGGGTTACGCTTTCTGGCCAACGGACTAAGACCATTGAAGTTGAGGGGGCGAGGACATAAAAAGCTGCTATGAGCCTCCTAAAATCGCTTTTCTGTAAAGCTACAGAATGTTATTTTTCTGTGAGATCATATTATAAAGCCTATCTTAGATGTATTTTTCGTCAAAATTCTTTCAAGAAATATTTTTTTTATTCGAGTAAACAGCATTCTTGCAATATTTCATGACGCATTACTCATTAAAATGCAATTTATAATAGTAGGCACCAACTTTAAATAAATGTACTCCTTAGAAAGATAAAAGCAATGACTGGAAGCAGCGAGGTGGTACTCAATACCGTCACATGCGAGTTTTGCGACATATTTTTCTTCACTTACAACGTTTTGCATTTGGCTACTTTGTACTATCGTTTATAGAGAAATACGTCGAATTATCTACTTTTCGACTGATTTTGATAAATATTTCTGATAATATGAGCAATTTTATCTCCTTACCGGGTGGGGCCTGGTAACTAGTCAAACGCAAGATTCCTTTCTGTTGCAAAAAAATCTACTTGCACTCTCTCTCAATATCAAAAATTCGAACGGTACTTAACAGTTGGAAAAATCACCAGTCACAACGTTTATAATAAACACCGTTCTTTTGGAAATGCCATTTGCAAGTGTTTCAGATAAAACCATGTAGGTTTAAATCTAGTGAGCCTTTGACAGTTAAGTTTGCTGCGTAGTCAATCACAATCGTGTGAGCCAATCGGATCCTACAATCAGCGACATAAATGCTTGATAAAAAGCTTTCAAAATCAGTTTTCTATACTTAAGGTATGAGTATACCTTTGCGCGAGGGATGTCACTTTTTCGCGAAAAAAAATCACTCTCGTGTCATTATTTACACTACAAGGGCCAATTATATATTGTTTTAAAGGTTATGGAACGGCCTTACTTACTAAGTGGTATATTTCTATGCAACGGTAATTTGATGGATCATTTTCGTCGTTTTGTGCTTCAAAGGAAAAGTACCAATTTTTGCTTTTTAAGAGTTCCTGCCACTTCCACTTAATGTTAAAAGCTCCAGATTTCCGCAAAATGTATTCCTTAGAGTGCGATCTGAAAAAAGGTGTGCGGGATTATTGATATTTTACGTATTTGCGCAAATATCACGTAAAAAAGGTTGAAAACAGATATTTTGGGCAATGCTAACACCAAAATTAGCATAAAATATGTTTTAAAAGGAAAATCAAAAATCCCGCACACCCTTTTTTAGATCGCCTTCTAAAGAATAGATTTTGCTTATATTTGGAGCTATGCAATTTAATTAGAAGAAGATGGAACTTTTTAAAGAAAGTCCGTCCTTTTTTCTTTAGAGCTAAAAAAAATATATGTTCATGTACAATATAATGAAAACAAAAGTATTCATCAGATAGACCAATCCTTTAGCTTTAAAATGATATATGAACGGCGTTTGTGGTGTAAATTGTGACGTGATACGAATTTTTCCCCGCGAGACCCCTCAAAGGTAAGACCCAATATTTTAAAATAAATCTAAGTAATCCCCCCTCCCCCTATTCAATGTTGATCCCAAAGGTTTCTAGCGTCGGTAAACAACATTGAAATGGGGGGGGGGGGGCTGGGGGTTTAGGAGTGACAGAGGCGAATTTTAAAGCTAAAGTACACTTTCAATGTACTTGGGCATTTAACCTAAACATAAACTTTTAATGTTGTTAGGTCGCTTCGTTAAGCATGTGATAAGTTTCCAGCAGTCATAGAGGTTCAATTGATAGCCTTGTTCCTGCGCGCGGGATTTTCTACGTCATTTTCAGCAAATAAAAAATGACGATTTTTTCCCCTGAACTTCAGCACTTCATAGAAAATACCTCAAAACAACGCCTCGATGCTTGCAAGCATCGTTCTCTTAAAACCTATGGAGTTTTTAAGGTTACTGAGAACCTTCGCGCACATGCTCGAAAAAATAATCATACACGTCCTTACTTTAACGAAAACATATCAACCTATATATCGTTGGAAAGCTTATGGAATGGACTAGCGGGCTATGGCAAAAAGAAATAATTTTTTCATAAATATAATTTTTTGAAGGTTTTATAAAAAAATCGTCTGTGACATTTTCAAGAGATAACCCTGTCGAACAGCTCGACCTTGACTCCCAAGTAACACATTGTTTTAATCCTTAAAGGTGTTTCTCAAATACCGTGTCTGCGATTTTTAAAATTTTGCATTGTTCAAAAGTTATCAAACTTTTAAATTTTGAAGGTCAAATTTTATTGAATTTTCACTCTCTAAAAATTTTAAAATTCATAACTTTTGAACTAGACAAAATTTTAAAAAACGCAGACACGGTTTTTGAGAAACACCTTTAAGGATTAAAATGATATGTTACTTGGAAGTCAAGGTCCAGTAGTTCGACAGCGTTAGCTCGTGAAAATGGCACACCAAAATATTCATCAATGCTTTAAAAAAAATTACAGATATCAAAAAGAGATTTCGTTTTGCCATAGCCTGCTAGTCCATTCTATAAGCTTTCCAACGATATATAGGTTGACATGTTTTGGTTAAACTAAGGACGTGTATGATTGTTTTTCCGAGGACGTGCCGCGAAGGTTCTCAGTAACCTTAATTGATCAAACCCGGCCCTTTAGACGTAAACCGGGAAAAACCGCGCGCACGGGAGCTCAGACAATCAGCGACATAAATGCTTGATAAAAAGCTTTCAAAATCAGTTTTCTATACTTTAGACCCAATATTTTAAAATAGATCTAAGTAATCCCCCTCCCCCTATTCAATGTTGATCCCAAAGGTTTCTAGCGTCGGTAAACAACATTGAAATGGGGGGCTGGGGGTTTAGGAGTGACAGAGGCGAATTTTAAACAGGTGGATACAAGACTTTGCGATTCTAACAGAAACGCGGGTACGTGCGTTATTTTTATCAACAATTTTGTCGCTGATTGTCTGAAAAATCGATTTTTGGAAATGACGCATAAATAATGTTTTAACGGCAAACAATTGGTAGCATAAGAGTAGGCAGGACATTTTAAAGTGTTTGAAGCTAATATTTCGAGCATTTTACAGTAAACAATCAAGAGAAATTTCACTGGAAATTGGCGTACTTGAAAGAAAATCTCCTATAGATGAGCAATGAAAAATATCTCTAACCTGCATGTTCAAGCTAAACGTTACATTTGAAATCTCACTGTCAGGAATGTTGAAGTCGGACAAAATTCGGACACTTCCTGTGTCAGCGATGGTTTGTAGGAATATAGTTCTCTCAAAAATCACAGTCAAAAGCCGTGGGGACGATGACGTCATGGCCCTTGTCTCACTTCCGGTTAAGTAAGAAACGCGCGAAGATGTGCTATATTTTGAAACGTTTGTCAAATAGGGACTTAAAATCACCACCAGTTAAAGGCAAAATAAATGCAGTATAACGTGAGCAAAAAAGTAGGATAAAACAACTTTACCTGGCCGAAATTAATTTCCTTGTCTAGATTTCACGCTTAACCATGGCGAACACTATAATAAGAGAAGTTGAGCCGATGGTTAAGCGTTAAGCGTGCACCATTTTTTGGTTTAAGTACGAAATATTGCTAGATTATAATTATTTTTCTCCAAGAGAATGTCAGCAATGCATATATTCTCGTTCTCTAGCCTTTTTCATCCTAAAATACTTGAGAAATATAAACAAATTTTGGGAAGACGGCATTTTTCACGGTCTTCGGCCGCCCAGTCTCACCAAGAAATGTGATGAAAATCGGGCTAGGGTCTTATTGTTTCCGAATAGTTGCAATATTTCCGAAGACCTATCTGAAAATGTTTTATGCTATGGCAACAGGAAACCAATTTGACAAGATATCCTGAAAATACGAGGTCCTGTATCGTGTTCTCAGCAACTCATCTTTCCATTTTTCCTGTAAGCTGAAATTGAGATTTTCGATGTCCGTTTTTAAACCCTGTATTTCAATGCTAAGCGTTCGTTTTAGACCTCACTTTCAATGTACTTGGGCATTTAACCTAAACATAAACTTTTAATGTTGTTAGGTCGCTTCGTTAAGCATGTGATAAGTTTCCAGCAGTCATAGAGGTTCAATTGATAGCCTTGTTCCTGCGCGCGGGATTTTCTACGTCATTTTCAGCAAATAAAAAATGACGATTTTTTCCCCTGAACTTCAGCACTTCATAGAAAATACCTCAAAACAACGCCTCGATTCTTGCAAGCATCGTTCTCTTAAAACCTATGGAGTTTTTAATTGATCAAACCCGGCCCTTTAGACGTAAACCGGGAAAAACCGCGCGCACGGGAGCTCAGACAATCAGCGACATAAATGCTTGATAAAAAGCTTTCAAAATCAGTTTTCTATACTTTAGACCCAATATTTTAAAATAAATCTAAGTAATCCCCCCTCCCCCTATTCAATGTTGATCCCAAAGGTTTCTAGCGTCGGTAAACAACATTGAAATGGGGGGGCTAGGGGTTTAGGAGTGACAGAGGCGAATTTTAAACAGGTGGATACAAGACTTTGCGATTCTAACAGAAACGCGGGTACGTGCGTAATTTTTATCAACAATTTTGTCGCTGATTGTAGTTCAGTGCACTCCTTTGGCTTGTTTTTCGAGACATGTCGCAACAGACATGTCGCACTAGGCGAAACTAGGAAAGGATCTGATTGGCTCACGATTTTGATTGACTACGCTTGATTTTCTTGACCAGAAAAATGGTCTTCGAAACGCTCTTGGCCTCTTTCTTCAAACTTATAGTCTGACCTCATTGGCGTTGGTATTGCGAAAAGTTATCTTGCATGTCTGGGTGGATTCTTCAACTCAAAAAATGGAGGGCCGCCATTTCGTTGCCATGGAAGCGCCAATTTAACAAAACATGTAAACATATATAACGATCAATTGCATGTTTCTTGCAAAGTGGCTTGCCTTTCTGTGTATGTATAGTACGTGAGATACAGGCCATACCAGACCGAAGAGTGAACTAAAAACTGCTATAAGCCACCCTCGAGTGCAAATTTTCTTAGTTTTTTTTATTAATAACACGCAATGGCAGTGGTTCAAAATACCTATTTTGTTTGCAAAATATAGACAACGCTTCAAATCTACTAAGATACCTATTGTCTTGAAAGAACTCCCGTTGATTTGCGATAAATGTGAAAGTAATCGCGCGCTAAATTTTATGAAGTGGGGGACAAAACTTTCAGTAAACTTCACGCCATTCCTAAGCTCTCTCAAAATAGGCTATAAATCCGGACAATAGACCAAATGACTGCAATTTTAATAGACCACACATCTGTAGTACATCTGTAGTTTCTTAGTGCATAAGGCTTATGGTTATCTAAATATTAGAAGAAATGCAAACCCCGGTCGTATTATTATGCTTTAAATTTTGGTGGGGGACAATGCTTTCAGTAAACTTCGAAATTTTATATTTCCAAAAACTTATTTCCGATCTCAGTCAGAATGCCACATTTCGACATAAAAATCTATAAGACCACAGTTGGCTCAGTTTGTTTCATTGCGGCGTTGCTTATTTTGACAATAAATCTAAAAAAACTGAAATACGCTAAAATTATCAAATTTTTGGGACACGAAAATGGCAAAGACGTTTTCACTAATAATATCGAAGAAGATGCATATATTGAAGAAAATACCATATAATTTATTTCATTTAGGATTGGAACTTTGATTTATGGCAAATTTTGCGTTGTATGTTTTAACCATGAAGAAATAAGTAAAAATATTTTAACACCAGGCGCTGAACGTGTGACGCTGGGACATGCAAATTTACACGAAAACAGAGATCTTTATAATGACTTTTTTCACCAAAATTGTTTTTCCAGGGAAAGTTGAGTATTAGGTGCATAGACTTGTGCTTAGAGAATGAGCTTACTGCAAACCGATGCCTTAAAAATTTATTTTAACTGCCAAAAATGGCGCATTGTCTAAATGTACACCACCTCGCTGCTTCCAGTCAATATTTTTGATCAACTCGTAAATGTTTGAACACGAAGATGTGCTATAGGAGGTTCTTTTGTTGACAGTTTGAGCTCATTAGCAAAAGCAACGTTCAGAATCAGACTGTTCGGGAAAGATATATATATATGTTATTTACAGGCTGGGAGGGCCGTATAGTCCGGCCTCGGTCAACATTGTCCAGCCCTCGGTCACAGTTTTTCCCTATACGGACCTACCTATAGCCGGTAAATAACTTATTTTTCTCCAACTCAAAAACTTTATTTTTTCGATAAAAACAAGCGCGCGCAAATGGTTACCGTGACCTAGGTCAATGATAGGAAAATATTGCCCGCGTGCGCACTCTAAGAACCAACGCGCACTCTAAGAACCAATCAGAATGCAGAATGCAGAATTTTACGTGAGTGCTGCAACGTTCAAGCCAAAGCCAAATATCCCATACTGATGGCGTATTTTGACGTCAAACGAATTATGTGACTGGCCAGTTTAACTAGATGATATCTAATTTTCATAGCACACAAAGCACTAATTATAGCGAGAACTTCAAATAAGATGAAAAAGTTGCAAATAAGATTAAATGGCTATGTTGTTCTTTTGACCAGATCTGAGTAAAAATACATCATCAGTATGGAATGTTTGGCTTGAACATGCAGACGCCTCTTTGCGAGTCCCTTTCGGCGAGCGCTAAATGGTGTCGGTTTTCGCAGGCTAGGTAAAACCGAAGTACCGTTTTACATTCTATATCGCCAAAACATCGGTTTTAAAAATCGAACGGCGTATAGCATCATATCATAACTTTTTATGTATCACTTAATGGGCAATTTTGTTTGCATGCAAAGCCACACAGCTTTGTGCTTTTAACAGGGTATGGCAGTGCCAGAGTATGGAGCAAACTATTTTGGCACATTTCCTTGTTTTTTTTTACTGACCGCCCAAATAATCCTCATAAGAGGAGTGACCGTACAATAAGATAGATAGAAGGGTTCGCCTTCTCACCTTGAATCCAAGTTCCCACAATGCCTTGGCAACATCTGCAGCATCCGTCATAGGGTAGTATAAACCCTGAAGTTTCTTGCACATGTATTCTTGATTACCAATTACAAGCGCCACCTTGTCTGAAACAACTAATGCAATAACTAAAAATATTACACACAGGCAGAGGCATAGCTTAGCTTCTAAAGGGGCTATGTCACGGCTGTTTTAACAAAATTCTAATATATAGATTTAGCCACTGGCTAAAAGCGGAGCTCCCGGTACATTTTTTTCTGTTTGAGGGTGCGTTTACCTATTTTTTTGGGGCCGTTGCTAGGGAAAATTATAATCCTGCAAAAGATTCATCACGTGACGTCATCACGGCGTCATTGCTACAGAAAAAGTGCTTTTCTAATTTTGATGACATCATCGATGACGTCATGCCACGCGACTTCGGTGGTGCACCCTCCTTGCCACCAAGATAAGTGCACCCAAGTTTGCTCGCCTAGCGATGTTTCCTTCTCGAGATATTCACTTTTCTAATTTTGATGACGTCATCGATGACGTCATGCCACATGACCTTGGTGGTGCACCTCCCTTGCCTCATTGATACCCTAA